>CAKAOJ020000128.1:1057500-1530000 GCA_916701645.2 Sebastolobus alascanus
GTGCATGTTCAGTAGGGGGGGGGGGGTTGATACTGAGGCGGACCGAGAGAAGCCTTCCCAAAATATGAAGATCGAACTTCCTTCTCCAAATATTCAAAAGGCTCATTTGTGTATGTAATGTTCAGCTTTAGCAAATGTATGTAATGCAAGTCATTACTATGAAAACCAGTCAGTGTTCAAGCAGTTCTGTATGGAAGTCAATGGAACAGCTTACATGCTATGTTGAAGCGAATGGCTTCATTGTCCACCAGGTTATTATTAAATTAAAGATGTGTGTTACATATAAAAACAGACAGATTTTCAAAGTTTTATATATTATATTAAATATCATATGTATATATCTGTTTTTATATCTATATAAACTCAAGTCTTTTCATGTATTAGTGTGTTTACATGAGTGAATGTGATGTGCAGTCGTTGGGTTGGCAAACCAATCCCCCTGTGTATGGGTGTATGCGAATTCATGTGCACCTATCTTTGTGTATTACTCAGAGGTCTCCCCCCCGCCCTCTGATACACAAACACAAACACACAAACAGTTAGAGCTTAATGAAGCAGAACTCAGCCTGGTGCCCATTAGCCTGATAATTAATAATTTCTCCCTGCCTCCTAACACACTTATCAACTTAGAGGAGGTGGTGTGTGCGTGCATGTGAGCGTGCATGGTATGTGCGTCTGTTTGTGCCTGCCAGTGCTTATGCACTTTGGCAGATAAGAGATGTGGTTGGTAATGACATACATGTACTGTATGTGTACATGTTTGCACGTCTGATAGTTTGTATGTCACCGCTGTTACGTGAAAACAAACACCAATTAAAATACACTCAGCTGCCAGTTTATTAGGTACACCTCGATGTAGTTCGTAGTGCTGTTGTCCAACATATTTATATTAATGACGAGAAGGCTGAATAACAGAAACAGCTTTCTGTATAATGCAATACAAAAACAGCACCACAAACTACATCCTCTAAAATGACGATACAGTAGGCTTGCCGTGGTAGTTGGTGCTACCGGTGTTACATCGGGCATACACCGATTACATTAATTGCCCACCGCCCCCCAAAATGAATTTTTTTATAGAAATAAAAGCCATTTAGTTCATTTTCGCATATCAGCGCCCACGTTCATTAAATAAAAAGAACTCTAATTACTAAGCGTGTTATCAATACATAGTCGGACGATGGACGCTACAATCTTAATCTGAAAGTACAGACACACAGTCATCCAACGTTAAAGATAACAGTAAGAGCTCTGCATATATTGAGCGTCATGTTTTCTCGTAAAATGTCTGGTGTCATCGGTAACACCGGTGTTGTCATTAACTTACAAACGGGTATGAAAATGTCCTCACCGTGGCATCCCTACCATACAGCTACCATTAAAGCCATCATACAGGTATTCACTGCAGGACTGCTGTATTAGACTGCATTAGTCTTAGCTAAGTATACCTAATAAACTGGCAACTGAGTGTATGTGAGCCATTTAAACATCGTAAAGCAAGGTAGTGTTCGCCATAGCGGGTAGAAAGTTGATACTGTGAGTATAAAAGGTTTTCCCACAACAGTGTTACCACTGTGTGAAAAAAGTAATGCAGCGAAACATAAAATCAGATCAATTGAAAGTGACTTAAAGCCTCCCTCCAGTCTTTTTTTTTACCATTTCTATGATATTTCATATTTATTTTAGTCATTTCCTGACTAAGTTGATTAGCCACACTGTTTGCCAATTTTTTTTTGACAAATAACTTAATTTTTTGTGCTCAAAGTTAAAAAAAAGAAGGTTGTTGCTAAAATGGGAATATGACGTATGACTATAGTAGAAGCTGCAAGTCATACGTCAACCTCCAAGCTTGAAGAGAGAGAGAGAAAGAGAGACCCGGTGTGTTGAGCTAATTCTTGTCTCATTTGTAGGCTGATAAGCGGTAAATTTGATCAAAGCTGGTTTCATCTAAACTGGGTTGAAAAATGATGCAGTAAAACTGGAAAAAAAAAACAATAGATTGTATCAGAAAATATACAGAACTGTTTCAGCCGATGGTTGAACATGCATTGCATCAGCACCAATGAAGGCTCTGACATACACACACATACATATTTGCACACCTGTCACTTGAAAACCCTCCAACACTCCTTAGGTTGCATTTAGACCATCACCCTCCTGTGTCTGCTGTAGTGTCAGTACTTCAAGAGAGAGAGGGAAACAGACAGAGGCAACGTCAAGATTGTAAATGATGTACCATGATGTTATGGACAGGGATCCGTCCTCCGTCCTCTTCCTCTTCTTTCTCCGTGTCACTTATTCTTACTGCTGTGATCTAGATATTGTTGGAAACAGAGAGAGAGAAAGAGAGAGAAGCAAAAGGAGAGAAAATGAGGAACAACGGTCAAACAGCAATGCTACCGATTGCTGAAGAAAATTAACTTAGTCCTTTCTCTCATTCAGCCGACTTCATTCTTTCCTTCTCTCCTTTTTTCATTTCTTTATGTTCTCCCTTATCCCCTTCACTGCACTCACTCTACCTCCATCCCCTCCTTCACCTCCCTTCTCTCTATCTCTGTGAATAGAACATCAAAAGCCTGTGAGTTCGATGGGGAGTGACAGTGTTTGCCATTGGTATGCAGGCAGACATGTCTGCTCCAAAGTGTTAGTCTAAAGGCCTCGGCTAAGTGTTTGTCAAGACTTAAAGCCATTGTTCTCGTCTCCTCTCCTCTCAGATCTCAGACTGCTCCCTTTCTCTCTCTCTATCTCCCTCTCTCGCTCCACTTTTGTACTTTGATGGAGCATTTTACTGCTGTGTGTGTGTATGTGTGTGTGTATGGAGAGATGTGTGTGTGTGAGAGGTTGTGCCGAGAGAATGTGTTTACTTTTATGGTTATGTTTATATGTGCAGGCATTGTAACAATAAGCTAAATCCATCCACTTGTTGCAGCTGGTGGAGACTGGATTCTAACTATTTCATTCTGCGGTTGCAGAGTGGTTGCATTGAATAAAAAGTGCTCCCTATCTTTGATTTTTCGAGCATATTATGTGACAAAAAGTAAGTTTAAAATGTGTCAGAACCATGAATCAAATGTGTCTTGCTGTCATCAACATTAACTAATCAAGACAAAAAGGCCTTCTTCCCAAGATCACGTATGTGAGCACTGGGCTTTAAACTGTAGAATATGTATCATGTCTGTGGGTTGAGGCAAGACTATGTAAAAAAACACATACTGTGGTCAAAAATTCACAGATCTCAATAGGCTGACTTTTAGGAATTTTACTGCAAGAAACTAATACATCTGATACATCAGAGAACGTCAATATTAGTTTTTTTTTTGCCTGTCCATCTATCAATCCCAGCAAAATTCCTCTATTGACAATACATGCTACCCGTGTTAACACACACACACACACACACCAATCTAACACCGGATGCACAACTTTCTCCGCTATTTTGGCGAGTGCTTACTGAGCTTGACGGAAATTGGACAGAGCCTTGAAAACAACATAGAGGAAAGTCTAGAACAGTAATCGCGACCAAAATGCAAAGCTTGGTATGAGCAGCTTGGTTTTGATGATATGTGAAATGGTTAATGTCAATTATTTATGTGATCAGGAGCCATAAAACTTTTAAGTTAAAATTGTTTTGTTTTTTTACAACAGGCCTCCCATCATTCACTTTTTTCATCCAGTTGTACTGATTTCAACGCAGGGTTTGGAAAAATTCAATTCATCTGTCATCTGATGGCCAGCAGATCCAACAGCTGCACGGTGCACAAGTCCATTACTGTCCTTAATTCACCCTCATTGGAATGAATCACTTCCAGTCTCTGTTAATCCGACTATATACGCAAAGTTGTACCTGCAGCGCACGAGTAGTTTCAAACACAGCAGCATTGTGTTTATCCTTACATAAAGCCAGATTGTTTGCTGGGTCATTCTTCAGAGAAGAAAACATTTGCTCAATGAATGACAAGCTAAACTATATAATGCAGTAGGTTGACAAACAGATGGTATTTTTCATTAGAATACTAATAAAAAAAACTGATACAATTAATAAAATGAGTTCATTTTGAAGGTGTTGCTCTCTTTCATCTTCCTCTCTCCATCCCTCCATAACTTGCCCTCTGTCAGTCTCTCTTGACTCTCACCCTCCTCCTTGTTTCAATCACTCCCATCTTCCCTCTGTCTCTCATGGTTAAACTTGGGGCATTTGTGTGTGTGTGTTTGTGTGTTTATGTGTGTGTGTGTGTGTGTATAAACACTACATTCCTAACAGGGTTACACCCAAGGCCTGGAAACAAAAAGCAGCTCTTTCTTTGAAGTCCAACCCATCGTTCTATAGGGTGGAACTGTTAATCACTGATAACCCTGCAGCATCTCATCTCTCCCTGAGTCTCACCCCCACTCCTCCATTGTCACCCTCCTCTCTCTCTCTCTCTCTCTCTCTCTCACTCTCTCTCTCTCTGTCTCTTCACCTCATACCTCTCTCCCTTTCTTATTGTCTTACTGGTATTTCTCTCCCTCTTTCTTCCTATTCAGTCAGTTTTCAAAGGAGAGTTAGCATCTTGTAGTTGTGTTTGGCTGATCACCACTATTGTGTGTGTGTGTGTGTGTGTGTGTGTGTGTGTGTGTGTGTGTGTGTGTTGTGCTAGTAGGTACTGTCAGTGGTGTGGCAGTGAGCCTAGTGGTGCCAGTAAAGCAGATTATGAGTTGATTTTGGCGAAGGAGGCTGGTAATTCCTTTAAACCAACAAAGCCGTTCCATTAGCCCCCCGCTGCTGTCCTGAAAACAGACACTGCAACGCTCCCAAAACACAAGAGAAAGCACGACTAAACATGCACACTCGTACACGGTACGCCATCTCAAACCATGTCAACATGCAAGTAAGCACGCTTGCTTATCTAACATGAAACCCATATTGTTCGCACACACAGAAGGTCACAAATTTACAAAATGTTTCCAAAAACACAGACACACTTACTTATACTCATACTTATACATCTGAAAACATGGAGACACATTCATTCAGGTCATTATAGACTAGACATACACTCTCAGTTAGATCTGAATGCTTCAACCACCAACCAGCTACAGGATAGTGCACGTGTGCATACAGAAACCTCCATAATCTCAGCCTAACATCTCAAATCTGGATATCACACAAACATTTTCTGATATGCTACCTCTATAGTTAAAGTATGGTTAAATCTAGGGAAGTGATATCACCTAGGTGAGGTTGGGGAGGTTGGGGTGAGATCCTTTTTATGGTTAAAAGAAGCTAATGTTCATTGTTGCTTAGGGATTGGACCCAAATCACAATCTACACAATCATTCGATTCACTGTGGTAGTAAAAATATTGCTTATTCCAGCTTTCAAGTTTATGTTTCAAGTTGACTCAATGGTACAGATGGAGAGAAGACGGCACAATGGGACGCAGACAGTAGAGCAGACAAACTGGCAAACAGACAGACTAACAGACAGTAGCAGGCAGAACAGCAGACAGTAGATTTGGGCTCTATGACCTGCTGCTATGGGATACACACAGAGACACACACAAACACATACACACACCAGTTGGGATATCCAGACCTGCCACTGAACAGGATTACCTCTGTCATGGGAGGACTGGTATCCCCTCATCAGCACACACACACACACACACACACACACACACATACACCACATCATAATGGTTCACTGGGCAAGCTGATAAGAATGTGTGTGAATGTGTGTGTGTGTTTGTGCATGTATGTGTGTGTTGAGAAGTCTCTGATGGCAAGGATTAGGGACTCTTGACTCCCACAGTCTCTCAACGAAGAACCAAGCAGCACAAAAACATGCTCTCACACGCACACGCACACGCACACACACACACACACACACACACACACACAGAAGCGGTGGTACAGTACAGAGTGCTGCTTTGGATTTCACTTTAGTGCTTGCTACAGCACATATTTGACTCTACAAAATATTATATCCAGTAAAATCCAGTTGATTTGTTGAGCAGCATTTGTTTCTTTCTGACAATACAGAGAAAATAATAAGTATAAGAACAATGTCTTCTATTTGATTTACCATATATATTTCTTTATGTATACTATGCCAGTTTGTTATATTCTTTGCATGCTGCATTTTAAAGGTGCTAAATTCAAAATTCAGAGCATTAATAAAGCAGCAAACAACTACAACAAATTACGTCTTTACGGCTTTTGCGTGGTGTACGAAGGCTCCGCAAGTTGTCGCGGTGGTTTGTAGTGCACTTCTGAATTTTTGTAAGTATGCGCGGACTGCGTGCGCTGCGCCTTTCATTTCAACATGGACGCCTTCGACGGAAGACTGGCCGAGCTGGTTCGACTGTACAGACATCTCTACGACTGTTCATTGAGAGACCACAGGGACAGTTAAATGTCATTAAATTCTTGGAAATAAATAGGCAACACATTGTGGAGAGAAGAGGATGTGAAAGAATATGAGAGATCGTTTTGTAAAAGCTAAAAAAAGGTCTCATAGAAAAAGTGGCGACCCGAGGGGAAGCACCGAGAGACAGAACCTAATTTTGACTTGGAGGTAATTAGTAATTATAATTATTATTATAAAATAATAAGTTATAGACAGTAATAATTACAGTACACAAATGCAATATTTGGCGGTATGTACATCGGTGTTTAGTGTTTATTACTGTTGCCAGGCAACCTACTTTCCTTTCCGGTGCCACTCGTTGACTTCTTGCTTATCCACAGAATATTTTGTTTGTACGACTCCTGGCGTTTCGGAGCATATTGCAACGAATAATGCGTTGAACATTAACGCCTCTGTGCATGGACGTAGTGCGTGCGCCATCTACGGTGTCACACGCCATGGTGTCTGGCACGAGTATAAACAAAGCTTTAGCATCTGGGACCCGTGTAATGCAAAGGGAAAGAGCTTTAGGCTTTGATAAAAAATTATGTGTTTTCATATCCTTAAGGACTACTGCTCGATCAATATTTCTTCAGAAAATAAAGCTGTTTAAGAGACAAGTACGCAGCCATGACACTATAAATCTAAATTAAACTGATTATATCTTCCATATTCACAGAGATACAGTGAGTGGTAAGCATCTGGATTCCAGTGGACAACCCTCAGCAGAGACACAGAAAATGAGTTAGAGAGAAATTCAATGGTAAGAAATATAGAAATGGGAATAGCATGTCAGAATGAGAGAGAGAGAGCGAGGACAAGATGAATGTTAGAGCAAGAGAGAAGGAGCACTTAACCCCTGGTTAGTGGGGTCACATCCCTGTGGTAGTGGGGGAAGAAGGTCCCTGCACACACACACACACACACACACACACACACACACACACACACAGATGGAAATACAGACACACAGAGAGGCACACATGCATATACACAAAATCATTTTCACGCATACTGTGCATCTACATGCAGACACTTTTCAGTGGTTTCAATTCTTGAGGGGGACATCTGGACCCGAGATGATCTCTCACCCTAAAAACCTCTCTCTTTTTCTCACAAACAAACCTTGTCATGCACACACACACACACACACACACACACATATACACAAGGTACTTGGCTTTTGAAAAACTATAACTATAAAGAAATAACTATATTATAACACTTTCATCTCCACAACCGCTGGCTATTCTTTTAAAATGTACCAATATTATCATAGCTGTGTGCGTGTGTGTGTGTAGTTTCATAAAATGTAGAGACGATATGAGACACAAGAGAGGAGGAAAGACAGACAGAAGAAACACAGAAATAGAGATGGACAAAAAAGAGAGACAGAAAAAATGAACCAGACGGAAGGAAAAAGAGAAACAGACAGATACACAGAGAGCAGAAAGAGAGAGCAAGTGAGTGCAACTCAGAGAGAGAGAGAGAGAGAGAGAGAGAGAGAGAGAGAGAGAGAGAGAGAGAGCATCAATTATTTAGTGAAGGTAACGTGAAGCTTCCTTGGATCAGGCAAACTGCTGGCTTCTCCCCAGAGAATAGAGAGAATGAATTAGGGTGAATTTATTAGAGACTGTGTGTGAGTATGTGTGTGTGTGTGTGTGTCAATACAGTCCACGCACCCACCCTGGTTTCTGCCGTTGTACGGGTGCATAGCCAAACCACACACACACATACACACACACACACGCACACGCACACAAACAGATCCTGAGAATCCCAAGCCTGTTTCCAGGTTCATTAATAAAACAGCAGCTCTTTATATGTGCTCTTCCCCTCGCTGTCTTGCCTTTCATCCTCTGTTTGTTCACACACACAGTGGGATTTGACTGTGTATGTGTGTGTGTGTGTGTGTGTGTGTGTGTGTGTGTGTGTGTGTGTGTGTAAACTCCAACTGGGATTAGGGGATGGCCCGCCTGTTTGTTCATCAGTCAGACAATAGTCGACTCCACTGTGGTACATATAAAAATCTGATCTCTCTTTCATCATGGGTAGAGGAGAACACTACTCAATTCAAGCTTTTCTGGGCTATTCTGGGTAAATTCCTCTCGTTGATTCAGATCTCTGATTCAATGTTTAGCCCGACTGTATTCATCTCTAAAATAATATATCACTTCAAAGTTATATTTATAAAATTAATCAGCAACAACAAAAAACAACTGTGACATTAGAGTAAAATTCATATTTCAACTAGAAAGTGCAGTGGGATAGCTGGCTGCTGTAAAGCTGGTGCTGACCTGTATTGCTTGATGAACAGCTGTGAGCTAAACCGCATTGCTGCCTTACAAGAAAGAGCAGCTGAAGGAGTACGAGGAGTTGGAATAGTAGAAAAGGGGGCAAAATTTTGTTAAAGGTGTTGAAATGATTAGGAAAACTCCTCTCTGGGATAACCCCAACGTTCCTCACCTGATTGCAGATGGAAAATGGGTTGCCAACAGCATAAAAACAGTTGAAGATTTATACAGTCAAGAAAACTTCTCCAATTTATCGGCAATTAGCTGAAAATTTTAATCTACCAAATCATAATTTATTTAAATATTTTCAGATTCAACACTGGGTCCGCAACAGCTGACTTTGCACGAATTCCACCAGAATCCTCGTTTGAAAAGGATTTGCTTAGCGAAGCCTTGTACACTACAAAGGGTCTTACATCTTCTATTTATATTATTCCAAACAGTATACGTACATACGCCACCCGTTACACAGTAACTTGCCAATCTATGATACAACAGGCCCCGTCTACACGTATTCAGATATTTTTAAAAACGGATATTTTCCTCTACTTGCGGAGCGTTTTGGAAACGATGCCAAAGCAGGGAACACATTAAACATGTCGAGGCCGAATGGTGATTGAATGTGCTTTTGCACGATTAAAGGTGAGGTTTGGAGCAAACCTGAATGACCTCCCTTTCGTTGTTTATGCATGTAAAGAGACAGTTGGTGACAGTCATGCAGTTCGACCAGGAATCCCATCCACGAACAATAACTGCTATCTAACTGACTGACTGTAATGAACCCGAAGGAAAGGGAGTGTGAAGGGTGGTAACAAAATTCCTTGACCCTTAACTTATGATCTCACTTGTGATGACGTAACTATTACGGTGAGCGTCTGGAGTCGTTTTTGCGTTTGAGTGTGGACAATATTTTGTAAAATGAAGGTCGTTTGGACAACATCTGTATACGTGTAGACAGCGCCATAGACTGCACAAAATACACCAGAATGTCTCTCGACTGCCAGAGATGTAAATCCTGTGATGGAGATTTATTTTATATGCTTTGGAATTGCTCTTAAGAATTATTCAGATATTATAACTTACATTTCATCTGACCCTAGGGTCTGGGTTTTGGGAGACACACAAGGACTATTCTCCCTCCGTCTTACTGTCAGCCTTTCTGTCTCACCTTTCCTCCTGTTCTCTGACATAACTTTACTCTTGCATCACAGCTCCATCTTTCTGTTACACCATCTGGATGTCTCACTCCCTGTCAATCCTCATTTTTATATTCCTTATTATTATTCCCATTGTACAGAAGCCACAGTGAAGCAAATTCTTGAATTCTGTCTTTTTGTCAATTTACTGTATAATTTATTAGACTTCCGTGGCTTAGTTGAATGCTCATGATTTGCTGAGGCGGGGATTTTGAAGCCTGAAGTTTATGAAAAAGACTGCTGTTTCAGATCTATAAAATCACTCAGCAGTCAAAGTCATTTTACTGATTCCTAATTAAATTATAGGGGATGAAGGGCCTTAAACAACATATCCTCAGGATGCAGACATCTCACGTGCTCTTGACCATTTGAGCGTGCAAAAAATATTAAATATTCCTCAATTTAAAATGATCTTGAAGAATTCAAAAGTCACAACATCTACTTTGAAATGTTGGCCATGCATGCTTCTGGTTTCTCCTATTTATTACACACCATGTATCAGACAGATTATGCATCACTTTCTGCATATCACAGGATTTTTCGACTGCAGATCTTACAGGCTGAAGTTCAGCTGAAACAGATACAGGTTAAATCATTGTTCACTCATTTGAGTTGGAAACTAAGTATAAAAAACGACATTTATCACTTTCTCTATGGACGGCTTACAGACAGTCCTATTAATCCAACATTTTTGCTTGTGTTTGTTTTTAATATCTCCTTTCCTTCAGTGCCTATCTCAATCAGTTTTCTCTTTCTTTAGCTCCCTCTTGCCTGTTTGGACTTTCCTCTTTCTTTCTCTGTCTCCTCATTTTTACCATCCTCTACAAACCAAATGTACTTCTCTCTATTCGTCTGTTTATTCCCCCTCTCTGTGTTTTGCGTGTGCATAACTGTATTTGGAGCATCAGCTGAATAGCAAATATGAAACTGTATGTGAGGTATGTAAGCCCCGTGTAGAAATGTGTATGTTTGTGTGTCTGTGTGCGCTTTTGTGTTAGTGTGAATTAGCGATTGTCTTAAGTCTGTGAATACATATGGCTGACTCAGTGATTCTGTCTACAACACAGCAGCTGCATCTTATCTGCACCGCTGTGACGTGTGTGTGTGTGTGTGTGTGTGTGTGTGTGTGTGTGTGTGCATGGTATCTGGAATAGGAATCTTAACAGTTTTCCACATTAGAGAAGGGGAAACGTCAGAATGCTATTGTAAGAGATCCACTTCCTGTCCGATAAGCAAAAACCTCTCTTTCTTCCTCTCACTGTCTCTCCCTCTCTCTCCGACACACACACACACACACACACACACACACACACACACACACACACACACACACACACACACACACACACACACACACACACACACACACACACACACACACACACACACACACACACACACACACACACACACACACACACACACACACACACACACACACACACACACACACACACACACAGAAATCCTGACCAGCAAAATTTGCTTTCTATTTCTTGCCATTCTCCCTCTTTCTATCTCTTCTCCTTCGCTCTCCACCAGTCTCTGTTTCTCTCTCTTTCTCTAATAAGCAGAGTTTGTTGCTGAGGGCAGACGGGGCAGTGCGGATGAAAGAAAAGGGAAGACAAGCACTCAGAGAGAAAGACAGCAAGAAAAGAGAGCAGTGAGTGTATGAGTGAGAGTGCAAGAGCAAAACCTCAAAACAGAGAGGATTGTGGATGAAAACTGTACAGTAAAGTGTAGTTGTAGAAATCAAACTAGAGTATGCTTTGTTGAACCATTTGGGCCAAGAACTGAAATGAGACACGGGCGTGATTCTGACTAATCCCTTCAAAAGCTTTAAGACAACTATGAGGACTTGATTATTAGTTTCAATGCGTCTAAATAAGCAACACAGGCAAATGAAACCATCAGCAAGAAGATCTGTTGTGATGTAATGATTATAAATGTGCAGGCCGGGGATAGGGATGTGACGGTGAGGACATTTTCCCACCGGTTAATTAACTTGTGACAACACCGGTGTTACCGATTACACCGGACATATTACAAGAAAAGATGAAGGTTAATATGTGTAGCCTGCTTACTTTGCACATAATTCAATTTCTGATGGCTGAAACTTGTTGGTCCATATCTTGATGAAATAATACATTCAATAAAACAAATGAAGATATTATCAGATTAATGACAATATAGACTATCAGTTCTAAAGGCCTGTATTTGTTTCAAACTTCAAAACTCTACAAAAGTGTAAATGCAATGAGTGTTGGCTGTAGTTTGTGGCTGTATTGCACTTTGTTAAGGTCAGCATTTGAACTTTACATCGTACACCTTTCTTCTGCTTCTCTTCTCCCCCTCATTTTTTCCTCCCTCTTTCCTCTCATCTCCCTTCTTTCTTCTCCTTGCTAACTTCTTCCCCCCTTATCCTCTCCTCTTTCATCTAACTTCTTTCTTTCCCTTGTCTCCCTCCTTTCCTCTCCACTCAAATATAAAATCACCTCCTATCCTCTCTCTTCTTCTCCCCTCCTTTTCTCTTCCATCTCCCACTCCTTATGATGACCCTGTCATCTCTCCCTGTCCCATTTCCCCATTTACTCCATCCATCTGACTTACTCCACCTTTTCTTTCTTTCTTTCTCACATGCTCGGCTCACTTCCTCTTCATTTTGTTCTCCACGTCTATCTTTCTCCTCCTACTCTTCCTGTTGACCTGTGTTGACCCTTAGTGTTAATCGTCACAGTAACTGTGTGAACTACGTTTCCCCCTGCGGGTCTATCGGTGTGTGTCTGCACTCCACACAAATTGCCTCAACATTACACCCACTCTGATCTTCCTCCACGTCTCTGGAGTAAAGACCGGGGCCTCTAGTTTAATGGTGTTAAACTGAAAAAATTGGCCTCTAATGCATCACGCCACGTTTTCACTAAGGCAAGTAAAATATGCTTTAGGGCGCTACATTACTGAGTCTCAGTCCAACTCAGCCTGTGTGCAGTATCCATATAAACAGGGAGATAGTTGCTTACCACCAGGTGCAAAACATTAGTCAAACTTGACCACTGTCTGCAAAATAATCATAACACATCTGCATCAAAAACAAATAAGTGCAATAGTACAGTACTGTCCTATCAGGAAGAGTCCATTTATCTCCTGAGTAACGACGTACTGGATTGGTATCGGCTGCCTGTGCCAGTTTACCGTCCTCAAATTATTGTATTAGCTGGTATCTGACTACAGTGGGTCTTTATTCAACTATGGTACATGTCTGTATTTATAACATGTATCCTACAACCTACTTTTAACCAGAGCACTAAGACTCTGTTATCATCATAGTTATATGCTCGGACCAGAAAATCTGCAGTCATTGTATTTGTGTGTGTATTTGTGGATGTTTGTGTGTATGTGGGTAGGGATGGGGGGGCTACATGTATCTGCCTGTGGGTCACAGTAGGCCCATCTGTTGTAAACCAAACCGAATCAGACACACAGCTAGAAAAACGCCCCTGCAAACCTGACCTCACCATACCCCTTCTCTGTCTCTCTCATACACACAATACATATATACTATACAGGCTGTGTGTGTGTGTGTGCTTCTGAAGGTTTCCATCGGCCTGTGATGTCCTATGGGCAGTGGATTTTTCTCCAGCACTATTACTGTACTCATGCATACTCTTAATAAGGATAAATAGGGTTATACAGTGAATAATATTTAGGCGCTTGAATAAACTGAGTGGTGCGGTGGGTAAATGTGAGGAAGTAAAGTGAGAGAGCTCCTTTGAAAAAGGCACACAGCGGGACATATGTTTTTGTGAGTACCTCTTCACAAACAAAGATTTCCGAGGTCACACCCACACAAACCACATATGTTTGCACACAGGCAATATTTGCACTATCTGTTCTGTATATTGGTAGAATTTAATTTTTTTTATTCTTATTGTATTCTAATGTTTTAATTATTCTATTGTTATTTATACTACTTATTTGCACCAACAAACCAAAGCAAATTCCTAGTGTATACCGGATACACCTCGCAATAAACAAGATTCTGATTCTGATATCATAATCGCAGGATGACATTCAGACAACAGTTTTACATCAGATGCAAGACTTACACAGCTCTCTTATCTATGTACTTAACATAAAATAATTATGTGGACAACAGTATTACAGAGCTTCCTATCTACTCAGTTATTATGCACCGAGGAGCAGAACAACACTCATTGACAGATAGCATTTAAAAGGTATGTCCACATCAAAACATATCAATGCATGTATCAAATACATGACTTACACACCCTCCTAATACTCCTTCTAAGTAGCCTACATATAGCCTAGTATTCCTGACAGTGACTTATGAAAGCTATTATGCAGCACAACTTTAAAGCAAAGCAAGAAATGCCTACAAGAAACTACCAGAGCTCTGCACAGACTACAGTCAGCAGACACACTCAGCCCGGGCTCTGTCCATGGTGCTGAGTGTCTGTGTGGACAGCATTAGATGACAACCTTCAGTAGCTCTGACTATAACACAGCTATATTCACGCTATTCATTTTTATATAAGCAATATAGCCACATCGACAACTGCGGAGTATGTTTGTATAGACAGCCACGGCGGGCTATTTTGCCACGAGTAGGCTCATAATAGACAATTATAATAATCTAGGCCTATGTGGAAAGTGCTTTGAAGTAAAACTACACACAGAAATAATAAATTATGCCAAAATAATTTATTATTTTTCCCACTGGAAACACGGTCTTCCATCCAGTCTTGGAGTAACGTAGCTAAGTCTCCCATTAGATTGTTTTCTCAGTCAGTAATCATTTTGAGAAGTTTGTTTTTCGACCAACGTTTCCGCTTTCTGTCGCTGCTAAGTAGGCTAACGTTAGCTAGCTCGTATAAATTAAGCTAACGTTAGCTAGCTCGTATAAATTAAGCTAACGTTAGCTAGCTCGTATAAATTAAGATAACGTTAGCTAGCTAGTATAAATTAAGCTAACGTTAGCTAGCTCGTATAAATTAAGGTTACGTTAGCTAGCTCGTATAAATTAAGCTAACGTTAGCTAGCTCGTATAAATTAAGCTAACGCTAGCTAGCTCGTATAAATTAAGCTAACGCTAGCTAGCTCGTATAAATTAAGCTAACGTTAGCTAGCTCGTATAAATTAAGCTAACGTTAGCTAGCTCGTATAAATTAAGATAACGTTAGCTAGCTCGTATAAATTAAGATAACGTTAGCTAGCTCGTATAAATTAAGATAACGTTAGCTAACTCATATAAATTAAGCTAACGTTAGCTAGCTCGTATAAATTAAGCTAACGTTGGCTAGCTCGTATAAATTAAGCTAACGCTAGCTAAGACTGCTGAAAAACTCGCCAACTTTCTCGGTTCTTTCATTTAACGTTAGTTGAACGACGTTGTTTACTTTCCGGCTTTCGTTCACGTTTTTCTGTCCCCCAGTAGTATTTTAGTACGCTAAAACAGTATGTGAGATTTAATAGTATGTCCGAAACCTTAGTATGAGACCAATACTACGCGAATTGCATACTATCTGGTGAAATATTACAGTATGCAACGCTGGACACTATGGCGGCTTAAATATCCCACAATGCAATGCGGTAGTGACGACAACGTTCATAACAGACAGAGGTGGACAGCTCTGTAATGTCAACGATGCTTCAATTTAAGTGTAAGTATAAGATTTCACTTTGCTTGGCGTAATATGTATTTAAAATTAATTCAGACTTTGTTTCTCACAAACCGTTGTTTTGGTCACATGAGGTTGGCACGGGTTACCAACGACAATGACGTAAATTACTGCTCAGTGCATCCGAAAAGATGCATACTACTGTTTATTCACACAAATGTATGTTGAACAATAGTACACATATTGGGTATGTAGTACATAGTATAAGATTTTGGACGCACCCTTCCATTGTACACATTATTTCAGTTGGTATACTAAGACAATGAATGGTTTTCTATCAGTTTCTTTCAGTACGAAAAGCAATTGGACGTTACAGTCTATATAAGGTCTACATGGCAATCCATTCAAAGACTTTGCTTTTAAATGAATGCTTTTAACGTTAAGACTGGCATAAATATAGCCTATAGCAATTTTAGAAGTAACACTTTGCTGCTTTCTTGGTACACCGTTTACATTTTCACCCACCTCTGAAGAAGGCTATGAAAGTGTCCAATACCTACCGAGCTCTCTCTGACACATCAGCTCATCCTCCTGAAATTGCCAGTATGGTGCATGGATACATTGCACTATGATCTATTTCAGCTGACATGTCTTCTGGGCTTTTAAACAGCATTTTATCTTTACACCGCCTGGGAGAAACACATAAGAGGCACCACAAGCTCGCTGGACTGCAGCTTGTGCTGCAAAAAAAAACATTTTAAATGAAAAATGTTGGTTTTATAGCTGCTAGAAGGCACAGTGACTGTTTGGAGCTCTACAAAGACAAAAGGCCAAGGGCAAAGTGGGCAGAGCATTACTAGCTGCATAAAAACATATGACTGATGGGGACCAGAAATAAACTTCCTTCAGTTTATGCACTTGTGAGTGAGAGATGTGTTTTAGTGAGAATAGGCACTTTTTTGATGCTCTGACTCTCGCTATAACACTACTTAAGGTCATTGTTTAAACAATAAGCTGTAACCATTCTGGCAATAACAAAAAACTCTTTTGCTTGACTATATTTCCCCTCCTTTTCACTCACTGCCCAGCATTTACTTTCTTTCCTGCAGAGGCAAAAGTAAATATTTCCTACTTTCTGTAAAGTTCAAACAAACATCTTAGAGGGAAGTGAGCGAGATTTAGAGAAGAGAGGAGGAGTAGAAGTGAGAGAAGAGATGAGGTATGTACGCTGTTTTCTGTCTGTGTTTGTGCTCTATATCCTGAGATGGGGAAAAAAAAAAGTTATGAATATGCATAAAGCAAAGCGCTACACGCAGGTGACATGCTTGACTTGTATTACTGCTGTGAACAGCACCAGACAAATGTTTTCTCCCTCTCTCCTTCTCTCGGGAACAAGAGAGTGAGGGAGAGAAGAAGAGTAATCTCATGGGAACGCTTTTCTTTTTCACTCTGTGGATGAAAAACCAACACACTAATGATGCAGGCTCACATGCAAAGAAGCACAAAACCATGGTAGCTCTCACACACAAGCAGACACAAGAAGATATAAAGATATACCCCCAAACCACACACACACACACACACACACACACACTCAAAAGACAAACCGCCTCACAAAACTGTATGCAAACACTTTTCTTTTCAAAGTGTATTTCAGGGGAATATTCTTCCCTCCTCTCCAACTCATTTAGAGTTTGTTGTTAGCTAGCTGGAGGGCTAGATATGCAGACTACATACAGTCAGACATTAAAGCAGAGATCTGAATGTGTTAGCCTTATTATCTTGGACAGTTCAGTCTAGATTTTGAGACATGAACAAGTTGTTCCTCAAGTTAAAAATCAGAAAACTGAGGCTCTAATCTCTCTTGTCATAATATTATGGAGACAGATAAGTCATTGCATTAGTCATTTTGACTCATAGTAACATTAACAAGAAAAATGATAATACCCAAGATCATTAAGCATCTACTGATAAAGAGGATGATGATATTCTTCAGCTCTTCGGTGAGACAAGAAGAAGTGCAGAGAAGTCTGAATATAATTTCAGCAGAAAGTGTGCTGAGAAAAGAGGAGAGCTGTGGAGCAGACGGGGTGTCTCTCGAGGGAAAACCAAGAATCCACTTTTACAATGATAAAGATCCTTACAGAACAACAGAGAGAAAAACATACATATCCAAAGGTTAATATAACGTCCCGTTTCTCCCGTATATATACGCTCCATACTGGATCATTTGAGTCCTGATTTAGCAACACCGTTTCAGGCTGAGTCATGCCGATAAAGTCATGGACGAGTAGCAGAGAAAGGAAGTGTGAGAGAGATTCTCAGGAGAGAGCACAAAACTCCCGGTGTATGTGGTGGGGGGTTTGATTTGAGCATCCATAGGTGGTGGACGCTGCTGTCAAAGGAACTGTGGATGACCCCACCACGTGCAATTTTGAAAAAATAAACTGTGTGAAGGTCTTATTGGCCAGAGGGTATTGATAAACACAACAATTACCATATAACGATTAGTAAGCACACCCTCTGTATAGTCCCATATTTAGAGTATGAAACAAACACCTAATTATTTGTCAGTTTATTTAATTGGGTCTGACTACTTTTACATTTCATGCTGCATACAAAATAACATTGAACATTATATTTCAAAAGCAACTCTGCTGCACTGTCTCACAATCATAAAAAAAGATATCAAAATTCACGTTAAAAGAAATACCAATCATTTACAACTCAAATTAAGGTCCTATAGTGAAACGGAAGTTAGAGCGTCTTTAGCTTCTGTACTGTGAGTATTCCTTAGTGAAACAGAATATTTGAGCAGTGTGCAATTACGAGAAGGATTTAAATCAAATCCTTTTCATTTCATTGGCTTAGAAGGTAGCGTGCGGAGCCTCCACACACCTCACTTGTCGCTAAAAGTTGCAGATTGATCGAAGAATGGATGCCATGATATTATTGGTTGAAATTGGCTGGTACTAGCTTTATGCAGCAACACATATTTTGTAATCTTACAGTAAGAAAAGACGATTGGATTTTGATATAAAAACACGAAGAAATTGTTTTGCATATATTGTTAAATAGGTGGACAACATGATCGGGGAGGTGATCTAAAAGGGTTAACATTTTTCATGTAATCTCGACTTTAATGGTGAATGAAATGCCTAACTTTGCCTGTCTTGTCTTACTCTGGTTGTTGAAAATGAAATAAAAACTTGAAACTGTCTTTTTGCGTGGCAGAATATGATGGTACAAGAAAAAGAAGAGGACAGGAGTCAGAAGGAGAAAACAGTGTTGAGAGAGGTGGCTGAAGGGAGGGGAAAAGCAAACAGAACAGGAGGTGGTACAAAGGGGATTTAGGGAGAGGGATATGGAGGGAAAGGGTGAGGGAAGACGAGGGAGGTGAGCGGGGTCAGACAGCGGGAGGAAGCTAATGTCTTTATTTCCTGGTGAGGTGGGACCTTGCATTTACCCCTGAGGTCAGAGGTCATGGACAGGGTCACTGGGGTTGCTGTGAGGGGGGGGATCTCCACACAGAGGAAGAGAGAGAATATCTATATAACAAAAAGAAGTGGAGGGAACAAGAGCTAGAGACAGAGTAATGGGAGGAAAGAGAAGAGGGAGACCTAGTTTCAGTCAGGAGGGGAATGTGCAAAGGTGGAAAGGTTGAGCCGGGTTGAGGAGGTGAGAGTACTCAAGGGAGAGACGAGGGACACAAACACACATACTGTACACATCAAATAATTAGTAAGTGCAGAGATGGTGTCTCGTCTGAGGGAGTGTGTATACTGTATGTGTGTGTGTGTATGCATTAGAAGTGCATGTGTTTCTGTGTGACTGTGTGTTTCCTTCTCTCCAGAGGCTCCGCCGACGCAGCTGACAGATAAATACAAACTGATGCGATGTATGACTCTTTCTCTGGAGTATTGTTAGCAGTTATCCTCTTGAACCGCTTGACTTGCTGCCTTTTATTGATGTAAATCGCATTTGTCAAATAGGACGCGATAAATATCCAGTCTCCACCGGTCTCTGTGGCTTACTGGCTTTTATGCCAACATGTAAGTGCATTACCGGCAATCACATGAATTAACTTTGACAAACACGCTACGATTGAATCTCTTTATTGTTCCTCCAGGGTATTGTTACTGCATTTAGTCCCATTCAGGCGCTCAGCTTGGCGCTTTTTTATGAACCCATTTACACTATTTAATAATGTAAATGACGTGTTTATGAACCGATAATTTCCTGTTTTTATTGCTTTCTTTTAGCATCATTGCTTGATGTCTATTTGTGGTAGTAGTGCTGGTGTCTGTGTGTGTGTGTGAAGTATTCACTGGACCCTCTTTCTCTGTCACTTTTGATGCTGACGGTGGTCTCTTCCAGCTAATTAAGGACAGTTTTGAAAGTAGGACTCTCCACCATAAATCTAGCTCACACACAAACACACACACTAAATATTATGCAAATATAGACCTGCAGTATACATAGGCACTTACACATACTGTACATATAAACTCATATACCGCATAAGATTCTCTCACAAATGAAATATAATAGGTGCAAATGAGATCTAGTCGTTTGTGCAACCTAATGCTCATTTACTGTATTCATACTATTACAGTATTCAGCCTATTATGGGATTTCTTTTCTACAGATCTATATTATGTAGTCGTTTGACAAGTTACTATCTTTGCACACAATGTTGTCTTTAGTATAGTGGCCTAATGACACTGTTCAACATTATTTACATTTCTTTCTTTCTTCTTCTTTGACAACTTGAGAAAAAAAGTTATTTTTTTGCCCAATATAACTGAATACATTGTGCATCTCCAAAGGTAGCACAGTAACATTATAGTACTGTAACAGCTAAGCAAGGGATCTACAAATGGAGGCATTTAGGCATATTTTAGCATAATGTGCTGCAACCCTGTCTCCTACAAAACTACGTTCCCATACAACTAAACTGCATTCTCATGTACATTTCAATAGGTTTAGTAAAATAACAACATGGTTTGGCTTAAAATGACAACGAAATTGAAATGAAACACAACAAAACCGCTTGATTAGGTTTAATAAAAAAACATCATGATTGAAATAAGTGAAAGTTAACTTTTAGTTTCACATGGTAGTTTTACACAAACACCGCTCTCCTTGGTGAAAATCGAGTGTTTGTTGACTCATCCACCACTCCAACCTCCTTCCTACGCGGAGTTCTGCACACTATCATTACAAACATATTGTTGATACGTCAAAACCAAACGGAATCTGCAGCAAAATATGTGAACGGAATTTTTAGGAGACCAGGCCGTGTGGTGACACTGGAAAAAATATACAGCAAGAGAATGCATTATGCTATGCTTCTTTTACAAAGTTTCTATGAGTATTTTCATACTTCATCCACTGTGAAAACAAGTCACCATTTGAGTCCATATAACTAACGTAAATTCAAGTTGACCGCAATTTACTGTTTTGTTTTTTTTAAATAAAGAACGAGATGGTTTAACATCTGATGGTCTACAGAAGGTCAGTAATGTATGATATTACACATTTGAAAGTTTCCCTTTAAATTTCAGTGGGTTGTGATGCATAAAGATGTTTTTTCAAAGACGTCTAAGTAAAGTTGATTTATGAATCATTTTGCCGCTGTTATCACACATTAGCTCACTGGGGTTTTTTTTTATCCTTGGCCTAAAACATTTTAGAGGTATAGTACAACACTGCTGCTGCTTCCAGAATGAACCATTCCTCGGAGGAGGAAGTTGCCTTCTCTCAACATCTGTACACAAGACAAGTACTTATTTTGTGTGTGTGTGTTTGTACATATCTATGTGAGTATATGTGCAGAAACGATGGCGTATCTCGGTCAGTGATATGATTCATGAAAATGGCACGCTGACTGGAGTCACACAGAGAGAGAACAGTCTGTTCTCCAAAAATACCTCATCTGACTAATATCATGGCAGACGGGTGCACATGCACACACACACACACACACACACACACACACACACACACACACACACACACACACACACACACACACACACACACACACACACACACACACACACACACACACACACATGGAAATGAATAAACAATCGAATGTAAGACTTGTCTCTAAATGTGTTCTAAGGTTATAAAGATGTGTATACAAGTTTTCATATTTCTTCCTTCTCTCCCAGGATTTCTGAGGGTTTAGTAGAGACATGTGTACGACAGAATATGACCCAGGACTAGAAATAACCAATCACAGCCTCAGTTCACTTTTAGACCCTCTATTGCTGTCCAGATCTAGTTATTCCCGTCTTACCTCTGGATGACCGTTATGCATCAGGTTAAATATATCACTTAACCTTTCTGAGGCGACCGACAATGGCATTGTGTCAATAAACACAGCCTTCAAATTCATTTGGGGAACATCGGGCTGGACATGGCCAGTGGCCACCATAACTCATGTACCCACAAAGCAGCAACCACCGTGGCTCAGCAAGAACTACTTTAAGCTTCAGTTCCTCTAAAGTTCTCTATCAACAGATTCTGCATTCAGATCTAGAATCTGTAGCAACGGGACAAGATTTTGATACTGGAAGCCTTCTGGTTTCCGTTTGTAGTCTGAGTATTATTGATCCATCACATTGGAGCAGGCTTTGGTTGAATGAAGGTAAACTGTCCGTGTGGAGAGCAAAAGAGGCGGAACGCATTGGCTGAAATGCAATCTGGGAACCTACCGGCTATCGTCTGACGATGATTTAGCTTTTTATTGGTTTAAAATTCGCTTGTAGACTTGTGAAACAATCCGGTCGTACACGACGCTTCTCAACTCCAACTCCAGTCTCGCGTCTCAAGTTGCTAATCGGACAGTAAACAGTGAGCAGCGCACGGAGATTTAATTAGCTATTTAATTTGGCTATTAGTGCATTTTACAACTTTTAGAACCTTATGATTTAATAAGGAATAGTCAAGTGTTCGTACTGGGAAGTTGATTCACCTAAAAAACATTATCCACTGAGTTATAGGCGTCTCTTTCCCAATGTAAGTCTATGGGAAAAAGTCTTTTTGAGCCCAAATGCATCAAGTGACCGACACAGAAGTTGTAATTCCACCATTTGGCCACTACGACAAAATTTGCTTCAATGCCCGGCTCTCTTCTTGAGGGCTTGCTGAAACCTCAGAAATATTCTGAGATTGCAGTTCCTCTAATAGCCATTGATGAATGTATACAGTGTTAGCTTAAAGTCAATTTTGGCTGTTATGAAGTGAAAAGTTACAACATCACTCTCAAACTCCAGAGTAAGACACATTAGGGTCTCAATATAACGTTTAATTTCAGTTTGTTGGGGAGCACGCTGCTTGATTGACAGAGGTCATAGCTTATCACCAGGTTCCCTCTTTCAGACAAAGTTTTAAGCTTCAAAATGTTCCTTTACCAACTCACATGCTGCCATCACAGAGTCTTTCCCCACATTGTCTTACAGTCTGTGGCTGCTACCCGTTTCTAGAGGGATGACTCAGCAGATTATCATGCTGGTTTTAACCATATTTATAGTTGTAGAGTTTTCAGTCAGTCACGGCGTCATCCGTATCAAAGGGTGACTCAGCAGGCTACGAATATGGCTCTGGTCTGAGTCTTCCTTTAGACTCATATTTCTATCTTGTTCTGGAGTTATTCTTGTTCCTGGTCTCCGTATTGGACATCTGTATGACAGAATGTGATTCAGTCAGCTATAAATATGAATGGCCTTTCTGCTCGGCCAGCCACGCGGATTAGCAACTCTTCCTGCTTTTCCACTGAGCTCAAACCACACTGCAGCATACACACACACACACACACACACACACACACACACACACACACACAATTAACCCTCACACACTCATTCTCACTTGCCAATGCTCACTCTCACACACACACACACACACTGGGAGATAGATGCTGAGTGTGAGAATGGTGAGATGCAGCTGAGAAAGACCAAAAAACACAGTAATTTACTTTCTCTGTTCTCTCCCTGTTTCTGTTTAAACTTCTTTCGTTGTCTGTACGTTTCTCTCTCTATAAACTCGTCTGTTCTGCCAATAAGTGCACATCGACTAATAGCAAAACACAAGTTAATTGTGTTCGTTAATTAAGAGTGCAAGTCCACTGCCTGCTAGAAAGACACGCCAGAAAGAGAAAGAGAACTGTGTAAGACTCCTGCTCTCACATCACCAGTGAACTCTGGTTGATTTTACACACAAGATGAGATGTATAAACAACGCTTTTGACAAAATAATCTAAATAAACTCAGCAGCTAGAGTTAGAGTAGAAAATGTCCTTCAGTACACCTGAGATGGCTCTGTGATGATATTGTACAACACTAAAGGCTGGGGGAAGTTTGACATTATAATGACACTATATACAGAAATAAACAGTTAATCATTTTGCAGAAAATATGTCTGAAAGTCTGAGTCTCCAGACTGAGGTCTATGGTCAACATTATTAGATATCATGATTCAATGACAGACTTCTAAAGTGGACGTTGTCATTCAGGCTCATTGACCTCCATTACTTAATACCCATTCTACCCATTGATGTTCTATGTCAGATCTGTACTTAACACGTGTGATTGGTGGGTATGATCTGGCTTCAATGGCTGGTACATGATACTCATCGAATGGAGAAAAGTCACGAGCGACTATCGGTGCCTTGGATTACCACGCACGTGCACGCACACACACACACACACACACACACACGTACAAGCAGACACCAGACAGCCACTTTGGTCCATGTGACCAAGAGACATTTAGAAGGGGGGTCTGATTGAATTAACGCAGTCATGTCTTCTTATCACCAGATTGATATTTATATGCACCGGTGTTATTAATAGCACCCAAGAGGCAACTAGACACCGTAAAGTAGGGTGACCAACAGATCCTCGGGCTATTAATAGAAGGAGATGGAAAACTATGATCAACAAGCAGAGAGAGAGAGAGAGAGAAAGGGCGAGAGAGGAAAATCCTGACACTAACACTTAGGGTCAAGAACAAGATGGTGGTGGAGAGAAAGAGAGAGAGAGAGAGAGACTACTTTGATATGGTGTTATTGATAATTCATAATTTTCGTTTTAGCGTACCAATAACTTGTATAAGTTTACAGTTTAAACGCTGGATTTAAATATTGTTCGACGGCTCATGATGGACAATCCAACAGTGTACCAAAACTCAGCACTGACATTTGAAAGTGAAATGTTATCATAACCAATAATGAAGATTCAACAACATATCCTTTAAGTTGGGCTGAATGTGAGAAAAGTATCTGAAGTTAAGTAAGTTGATTTGGCCCGAGGTGACTGTGGAGAATATTATCTCACGGCGGGGTTGAAACTGTTTCTCACAGTAGACAGAAGAGCCTGTGATTATCAGTTTCAATCACACTAACAGCTCAAACTAGGGCAGAATACACACATACATACAAACACAACCATATACACACTTCTCTGAGTATGACGGGTTGGACAGTTTGCTGTACTCTCTTTTCTCACCGTGATCTGCTAGCTGAGGAAAGAGAGGAAGA
This sequence comes from Sebastolobus alascanus, assembly GCA_916701645.2. Classification (NCBI taxonomy): domain Eukaryota; kingdom Metazoa; phylum Chordata; class Actinopteri; order Perciformes; family Sebastidae; genus Sebastolobus; species Sebastolobus alascanus. Next base: position 1,082,568 of record CAKAOJ020000128.1, read on the forward strand.
GGGAGGAGAGGAGGGCGGTATCAGAGCAGTTCTCTCTCTCTCTCTCTCTCTTATTCCATCCCATTACCACTGGCCATCCTGTGACCTCTGACCTCTGCACTCTATGCCTGCATTAGCTGCATCTTGCTTACGTACTGTGATGCTGAGGAGGCAAACGTCAGCTCTGCTGGAAGTGCTCGGTCACCTCCGACCAAGAAGCAACACTCTCTGTCATGGCTTCCTCTCAATAATTAAGTGTTAATAATGAGTGTATTTACATGCTTATCCTTAATATTGTAATATGATGGGTGTTTAACTGGTATGTTATGAGTGTTAAGAGATAAAAGGAAGCTGTTTATTACTGAGATTTCCAGTGTCAGTGAACATGTTATAAGCTTAGTAGCTTAGTAGTGAAACCTGTGAACAGAGCAGACACTGCTCCTGTTAGAGTGTGATATATATGGTTTTAGACTGCATATTGCAAACATGGGCTGATTAGCTTCATAAGTTGTTGCTTGGCAAGAGGCAAGGTGTGCTCATTTTCTTCCTGAGAGTGCCCCTTCCATTAAGTTTTGCTCCTTTCGGTCACGGTCACGTAGGTCCTCCTGCCCTACAGGGATTTATATATTCCACTAGGAAAACAAGGTCACCTTTGTCTAACTCTATAGATGTTGCCAATCACCATCCTGGGGAAAAATAAAATAAACTTCAGTGGAGGTGCATTGCATGACTGGACGCGTCCCCTGCGTGGCTGCAGAGTTTGTGTAGAGCAATGATACACACACTAGCAATTTCTGCTGGGCAAGGCCCGGCTCTTCATGCAGAATAGAAAGGCTTTCATTTTCTGGATATTTTTGCAGTACTCTAGTAGGCAGCACAGGGGGGCGAGTGAGAAAGAGAATGAGAAAGAGAGGAGGGGGGGGGAGGACAGAAAGAAAGAGAGAAGTGAACTAAAACTTCAGGATGATTTAGCAGCTCATTATTTACCTGATTTAACATTTTAAGCTGCTGAAATGAAGCCAGTATGGATCGTCGTGTTGAGGTCTCGAGTAACTTGTGACTTACATGCTGCTGACATTCAGTATCAATCATTCTTCATTCTTGACACAGACTGCGCAACACGATCCTAACTCGTCACTTTCTAACTACGATGCCCATTACGGTCGCAGGAAACATGGTTAACGTTGTGAATTCAAACAAAACCACTTGCTTAGGTTAAGGAAAAACATAATTTAAAATGACTATGTTTGTAAAGTGAAAGTAAAACTTAACGTTAACGACAAACAACATTTTTTACAGCGCAATATAATCAGAATCTGTCAATGCAAATTTTACTTTGTTGTTGCTCGAGTAGGAACAAACATACATATACAGTGGAGTAACATTATAAACAAAAATATGCACATAGAGTTAAGAAGATGTATATGAGGCTTGAGTTTTCCTTATCTGCTAGTGTGATATCATAGTAGTATCATAGGATATAAAGGGACGACTCTTCAAGCCAGCATTCTTAGTTATTCAGCTGGCTTAGTTATGGTAGCTCTATGAAGGACATGGCTAAACTTCACTTCTGATTTGATGCCTTTATAATTATTATAATCATAAAACCATGATAAAAATTCTGTGCAATACTTTTGACAAAAAAAAAGATGATCATGAGAAAGAAGGAAGCATCTATTTGCGCTAATTCTATAAGCAACACCAGGCAACGTCCCATCTATCTTTAGCAATTCCATGAATACAGTGCTGAGGGGCAAAACATGCTGTCCTCCTGCTAATGAAGCTTTCAGCCCCGCGCTACAACCACACAATGACAGCTGGCAGGGGAGGGGCAGGAACTACACGCCATGAAATAAGAGGGGGTAAAAATTGATTAGCAATTTTCATTTGCGCTAAGCTAAACAAAAGAAGGCTGCTGCCCTACTCTGCATATCATCATGGGGTGGGAGAGGAGGAGGGTGGGAGGTGCTGATGGTGTTGGGGTGGGATGGGAAGCCATCTTTCAGAGCTCAAGGCATCTATTGTTTAGTTAGAGAGGATGTGGGTGTGGGGGGGGGAGGCAAAGAGGGATTCGGGACGGGGAGACAAGAGGACTAGGGATGGGGAAGGAGTGACAAGAGGGGAGACAGGAGGGATGCTGAGGACAGAAGGAAAGGAAAGGGGAGAAAGTGAAGGAGAGGGGAGGGAAACACTCAGGGACAGAGTGATGGGAGACAAGAAGGAGAGGGTTAAATAACGGAGGTTAGAGATGAAAAAAGAGAAGAAAGGGGGAAGGAGAAGGGTGAGGAAAAGGGAGCAAAAGGTGAAAAGAAGAAGGCAAGGGGTTGAAAGACGACTGTATACAGTATATCGTCCCAGATTTAGCTTCAATGTGTATTTACATCTATGCTCACGGGTTGGTGATGTGCAACTGGGAGATGAGGACAAAATGTGGAGGCACAAAAAGGTAATGGGGTGGGGGGGAAGTCTGGAAGGGCAGAGCAAATAAAACGCTGGGAGAAAAGAGCGAGTGCGGTGTCCAAGAGTTGGTGACCAATTCTGAAAATTGAAGCCGGACCAGGACGGACTCACAACGCTCTTTCAAAAACAAAAGCAAAGTGGCAGGAGGGGGAAAAACGACACCACCATCACTTTTAAGTTATTAAAGCCTCTGAATACAGACGCTCTGACAATAGAGGAATTTGCCAACACTGAGAAAAAAAACTGCAGTACGTGTGCAGTACTGTGGCCAAGCCATGTTGTTGTATGGGCAGTTTTCTTGAAGGGTTTTTTGGCATGACCAGGGTGCATGATGGTTTATTAACAATGACACTAATGCACCTCTCTGTGTGTATCTGTGTGTGTACTTTCAGCAGGTTGTCATTCATTTTTAGTGGCTTAAACTCGGCACACACACACACACACACACAAACGGTAATAAATGCAAAAAAGGCGAGAAAAATAGCAGCTGGTAAGTGAGTGAGAGGGGGGGAAAAAATCAACAACTTTTAACCAAAACACTGTACACAACTCTAAATTTAATTTTCTGCAAGATTAAGCACAATAATGACTAGCTTTTATAAAAACCCATAACTAATGGCTTCCAATGAGCCAATCTATAGGCATTGATCTGCTCAGCATCTCGTAGACTCGCAGTGCGAAGCCTATAAATGAAGGAGGGAAGAGGATAGAGGAGACTATATGGGAAAGGATGAGAGTGGAGGAGGAGAGAGGAGGAGAAGTGGGTGGTGAGAGAGAGAGAGAGAGAGAGAGAGAGAGAGAGAGAGAGAGAGAGACAGGTGCAGAGAAAAGGGGAGGGTGAGGATGGAGAGGACGCATGAGAGGTAGAAGAGGAGAAAAGTACAGAGAAAAGGCAAAGAGACAAAAGGAGAAAGGAGAAATCTCTCTGTGGAAACTGGTGTAACCCTAGTTGGCTGTAAAGAAGGCTTAGTGTCTGAGTGAGTTAATTTATATGTCAAATTAAAAACAACATTTCATAAAACCTATAAACATCTTGTTTCCAGCAAAACAGAAAAAAAAATATCTTAAGGAACACAATGCTGCTGAAGCAAAGACTCTACTGGACAATTAAAGGGGCTGAAGTTCAGTTTACTCTTGACAAACTGTCCTCAGCTTGTGAACACAGTTGTATAATATGCTCTGTGGCTCCGGATGGAGCTTTCCAAAGTTTTAATATAGTCTAATGAAAGATGCTATTAAACTGCATTATGGGAAATGCAGGATTTTTTGGAGCTTGACCTATACTACGGACTACAAGTCAGGATATCTCAGCCTGAGCTACTTCAATTTAAACCATTAACCACCACCAAACATCACTGCAGTACCCATTCAAGGCGTCAGTATGCTTTAACTGAAGTGTTACACAAATAGCGTCTAAAACTTCTGCATTGACAATTTCTGTCTGACATTCATGTGCTCTTCAAACAGCGATAAGCCAGATGTAAGCAGAGTATGCCGGGTTTGAACTTCCCTCTCAAGCTTTCTTTTTTCATTATTCGCACGTAAACTCCTGGGTTACATCCGAAACTCCATACTGCTAGGAGTTATTTTTGTATGTCCGAAACCTAGTACGTGAATTGCATACTATTTCCGGTGAAATATTACAGTATGCAAACGCTGGACACTATGGCGGCATAAATATCCCACAATGCAATGAGGTAGTGACAAAAACGTTCATAACAGACGTTGACGGATGGCTCTCTAACATCAATAATGCATCAATTTAACTGGAAGTAATAGCATAAGATTTCACTTTGTTAGGCGAAATCTATTTTCAAAATTTGTTCAGACTTTGATTCTCACAAATCATCGTTTTGGTCACATGCCGTTGGCACGGGTTACCATGGTTACACGTCTCCAACCGGCATAGAGGCTCTCAGAAAGTGATGACGTAAAATTACTGCTCAGTTCGTCCGAAAAAAAACTGTTTAGTCACACAGAAGTATGTTGAACGATAGTACACATATTGGATATGTACTGTAGTGCATAGTATGTGATTTTGTACAAAGCCCCTGTTACTTTTCCTTCATCCAAACGACTGCAACACCATGAATGCCATCAATGAGAGTCTGGAAGCGTGTTCTATTATCCTGATTTGAATGATGACGTCCCTCCCTATGACAGTATAGTGAGGCCGTTCTGATCAGGTATCAACACTTTTGCCTTAAGACACGGTGAGTCAACACAAAACACACAACCCTGCTTTTATATTCATCAGTTAATACTCCGTGCACATGATTATGGATTTGCTAGTTGTTGCCAAATACACACTTAGGTGTAAAACAGGGAGACTAACCAGGCACAATGCTGTACAAATCACTGCAATATGTCTCTGTTCTTGAAGATTATAATGAGTATTATCTCTCTAGTGGTTGCACTAATCCTGTAACAACAGCGTTGTGTGTACTCTAGTAAGCAGAAAGGCACAACTACACAAGAGCAACCCAGCTGGAGTTAAAACATGTCACAATAAAAATCATCATTATATTTTTTTAAAGGTTATTAGGGCAATTAGCTATCTAGTGGTATTCTACATTGCTAATCCTACACTTGACAGCTTTTTAGAGGCTCACTGACTAAGAACTAAAGGTGGCGGCGTGTGAGGAGGAGGAGGAGGAGGAGGAGGAGGAGGAGGAGGAGGAGGATGGAGTGAAATGAAACAATCCTCTGCTGAGAACGCACAGAAGCTTAAATCCGGAGAGGGCTGCTTGCGTTAATCCCCATGGATTAAGCTTCTAAATACTCCTATTCAAGCCAATTAATTCATGCATATATCTGTCTCCAGCTCTTTTCATGTCATTTAAGATGATGGAGGGCGACTTCCTGGGAAATCAGGAGGAGGGTGGATATGTATCTACATTAATGCACACACGGCTCTCTCTTCAGGACCACGCGGCTACATACGTCCTGATGCAGCGCACACACACACACACACACACACACACACACACACACACACACACACACACACACACACACACACACACACACACACACACACACACACACACACACACACACACACACACACACACACACTACATTAGGGAGGCATACATTGAGAGTTTAATGGGGAAATGATGGCGGGAGGGTGAGGATTGAGAGGGGCCTCCAAAAGTTGACTGACGTATTCTGACAGCTGAATACTAATCATGAGATCAACCTCTGGCTAAATCTACAGGATCTCACTGGGGCCTCTGGCTGGGAGAAGCATAAAAAGGATTAGCAGTAAATACAGAAGGCTTACAGAGAACAGAGAGACACCAGCGGACGGACTCGACAACTTTAAAAAAGGTTGAGAGGAAGAACGAACTAAGGATGCTAAGGATGGCGAGAGGGATCCAAGTGGACAGTGGACAAATACATTGACCTAAAACTACGTAAATTATTTTGGTTTTTACGGTTTTCCATTGTGCTTATTACTTCAGTTATCATCATCATAATCATCCAAGCAAATACATTGGGAGGGAGAAGGCAATCAATAGATAGTAGAGAGTAGAGCTGCAACGATTAATCGATTAGTTGTCAACTATTAAATTTTTTTACTGTAATCAGTAGAGTATTTAGTTAAGAAAAGAAATTCAAAATTCTCTGATTCCAGCTTCTTAAGTGTTAATATTTTCTGGTTTCTTTCCTCCTCTATGACAGTAAACTGAATATCTTTGAGTTATGGACAAAACAAGACATTTGAGGACGTCATCCTGGGCTTTGGGAAACACTGATCCACATTTTTCACCATTTTCTGACATTTTATAAACCAAACAACGAATCGATTGAGAATATAATCGACAGATTAATTGATAATTAAAATAATCGTTAGTTGTAGCCCTAGTAGAGAGGAGAGTTACTTCAAAAAAGGTGGGCAGTCCTGATTGGACAAATAACGGAGCTACTAACGTTAACAGAGGTGCCATTCAGTTATTATTATGAGGCGTTCAAAGTCTGCCCAGGAAAAAGGACTACTGGGTGAAGGTAAATTACAACGTTATCATGATGTGTTCAAATGTAATCACTTAAAATTAAGTTTTTGGTGAGAAACTTGAATAAATCCAGTTGTTTAAAGGAGATGTTTTCACATCAATATAATATAAATAATAGAGAGAGAATTATGACCTGTTTAACTTCATAACAACTTACCAAGATTTTTTTTTAATCAAAGCAAATGTTTAAATAATCATAATCATTTGAATTGTGTGTTTTTATGCAAATAACCACTATAGATGACGATAACAAAGTACAGTACTGTGTACAGTAGGCTACCCTCCCTCCACGGTGTAATTCGTACACTGTAATTTACAATGTATATAATGTTTTTTGTGTAAAATATATCGAACATTGAATGACATCAGATCTAAAATGTTATTCCTTCATTTAGCGCGGAGATTTCAAAAGTGGCAGACAAAAGAAATTCTTGCACACAGTTGCAGGAAGTGAAAAAAGTTAATTTCAGACCCTGACACTAATGAAAATATAGTTACCAGGCCTAAATACCCCCCTAAATGCTACACACTGCTCCTTTAATACTCCTGGTACGTGTTTACATGAATTCATTTCCTGTTTGCAGTGATGTCACTAATGATATGCGGTCCCTAATGACATCACCAGGGCCTGAAGTGGACTGCAGTCTGTAGTGTTTGAGAAGCCTCAAGTCTCTGGTTACAAATCTGTGTGTGTGTGTGTGTGTGTGTGTGTGTCTGTGTGTGTGTGTATGTGTGTGCGTGTGTGTGTGTGTGTGTGTGTGTGTGTGTGCACCAGCAGGCTGGCAGGCAGTAACCGCTGCACAGAGTATTAATAGGAACTCACATCACCCAGAAAGGCTTCCTGATAAATAGAAGCTCACATCAGGCCCGCGTCCACGATCAGATTACATCCTCCAGACGACATCAAAGGCTTGAGGCTGACAGTAATCTGATTACCATAAAAGTAACTGAAGTAACCTCAGACTGGCAGAAAAAAGGTTAAAAAGATTTTGATCTGATAAAGATTTACAAATGTGCAGAAGTGGAATCAAAATCATATAATTCTCTACATAGACTACACAACCAAACTGATGAGTACAGCTCAAACTGTGTCGGTTTAAACACTCAGCAACCGCAGCCTAACTATAGCTAAACAAACAGGTACACACATGTGAGATTAATAAGATGTGCCATTGGCTTCCCACTGACAGCAGATATTACTGCTGGTGGGAACAGCTGTGAGTTTGTCCACCACATCCCGAACCCGCTTCGCCAACAGCTGCAGCATCAGCACCTCGGAGCCTCGGAGTGCGGCCACCACAATATCTGTGTTATATAAAATTGAGCCACCGGTGTGATTCGCTGGCTGTGCTCAGCGTCCATGTAGCCCTGACTCAATGATTTATTAGGCAACATGGAAATGAGTTTACTGTCTGAAGCTCACCCAAAGAATGGCAACAACTTTACAACAGCACATTAGGAAGGATATACCTATGATTAACAATAATCCTTCCTGCACTGGACCCGTGCTACATATTTAAGAAGGAGACAGTGCACATGTTGCACCAACTCCACTTGGAGGAAACCAATGCAAACACAGAAAGAACTAAAGATTCCACAAAAGCAAGGCTTCAGTTGGCCCGTGTGATGTGAACCACTGTGCCAAAGCTTTACCTCAGGATGCTGAATAAAGTCAATGACAAATAAATCAGTGCTAATATAACAACGTATCCTCATATAACGGTTCGTATGATATCTTACAACATTCCTAATTTTTCGTGTGTTTTCCTACAAATGTCCAGCAACACGTGGCAGTTTACGCTTCTTACATGCATACAGTCTTTTCAAAATAAACTTCTGTCTCACAGGAAACTATTTGCTTACGTGTAGGCAACAAAACGACTTACTTGGGTTCAGGAAAAGATTGTGGTTTGGGTTAAAATAACTCCAGAAGTGTCGTAACTTAAGTTACGTGACAAATAAATCAACGTTGACTTCTGGTTCCACACGGGGTATGAACGGCGGTCTCCTGGGCAAAAGTTGGGTGTTTTTGACCCACTTATCCACCCCGACCTCCTCCCTACATGGCGTTTGTCGCTTTTACTATACTTCCTGGTACACGATTATGTGGATTACAAACTAATTGATTTCGTGGGATGTATACGAATTACAGTGCATTACTTTACGTTAGTATAGCTACGAATGGTGTATGAGAACACTCTGAATATAAATGCTAAAAAATTTGCATTATTTGAAGAACAACTAAGATAAAATGCATGCCTACAACTTTCCACCCATTTTGGATTTTAAAAATATTATATTTGTATCACATTTAAGAGTAATTTCACTGTTAGATCTGAAATATTAAAATTGAATAAAAAGGAAAGGCTATTCTGATCTAAACATTATTTATGCCCACTAGAAGCTAAACTAATCTAGATGTACAGTGTTTATTATCAGAGTGTTGCAACTTGTTTCTGTCTTGGTCATTAAACCAGAAAAGAATCTATGAGTAGAAAGCACTGCTCCTCTTACCTGATATTCTTCAACACAGGTAACTTCTGTAAGGTGTCTCAGTCTCAGTCCTCAGATACTGTAATAAGGTTAGACAAAAATTGATTGTAGTTGGGAAACTTGTCAGATTTATACTGCAACAAGTGAAGAATGGGACACACATGGCCGGACAGAGTAGGAGACTCAGGAGAGTTCAGATCTCAACAACGCTCATATGAATGGAAAACATCATATCTTTAAACTTTGCATCTCTCTTACTCTCAGTCTCTGACTCTGTCTCTACGTATCCTCCCATTCTCTCTTTCTTTTAAAACCCACTCCGACTCTCTTCCACGCCGATCTCACATCAGTCTCTCTGATTGGTCGACCCAGCTCGTGCACTAACCAGTGACACGATTTAATTATTGAGCGGCTGACCTCAATTGGTTGGCTGGAACAGCCTTAAAACACGTTGCGCCACACACAAAACACGCTGCGTGCACATACACAGCCAAACATTTGCACGCCACGCTCACACGCTCACAATCTCACTACGAACTGCACACTTCCATGCTCACCCTGGGGACAGCTTCTACAGTCTAAATATATATACTGTGGACAACATCAACTCTGCCTGTTACGCCTCTCAGCTCATTGATGCTGAGAGCATCAGTTATGATATGAATCATGCCGGAAAAGCATATTTTACCATGTAGGCCTACTGTTATACAATATGCATTATTATGCATAAAAGCATGAATGAATCTACTTTCTAAGATATATTTAAAGATTCGTCTTTCACAGAACACATTAGTTTGTGGAATGAATCTCAGGCTACTAACCTATTTACAGATTTTCCTGACGTTAGAAAGTAATTTCTTAAACCTCAGAACCTTTTTCACTTGTTTTCTTATATTTTGCCTTGGAAAAAGTTTGCCAAAATTAAATGTAGAATTTAGATGCCTGTGTGTTGTTTCAAAACTACCATATAATGTAACAATGGTTATTTTATATTCTTACTGCTATAGTTAGAGACACACAGTACTGTGTTCTAGTCCACTGTTTAAGAAAATGTGGAAAATGTAGGGTTGTGTGTTGGCAAGAAGCGGGCGATAAGATACGTATCATGATACAGGAGTGACGATTCAATATACTGCGATACTGTAAGCAAGGCGATATATTGCGATTTTTTAAATCTAATTTTATAAAAACTGTCATAGTATAAAGAACACATCACCATATGCATAAAATCTGAGTAAAAGAAGTTTACTTTTTTATGCAATCAGAACAGTGTGATCTGCATTTGCATTTATCAGAGTACCTGTAACATCCAACATCATAGCACTGCTTTTTGATAGCAGTTGGGGGTTTAAACACAATCTTTGCCTGTAAACTAGTAGTTAAAAATCGATACGGTATCACAAAACATAATATCGCGATATTCATGTGCATCGATATTTTCTTATGGAGAGTAAGCAAAGTTATACCACTCAAACATTCAGTTAAGTTTTTCTAATACATGCCTTCATGAAGGAAATCATATTACTTATAGTGTGAAGTAAATTGTATAATATACTACTGCTATCGTATTAAACGGGTCAGACTGGTTTCATACACTGTTCGTAGATGCACCTACAAAAAGTAATGCACTGTAATTCGTGTATATCCCAAAAAATCAATTTGGGTGTAATTCACGTAATCGTAAACCAGGAAGGTCGGGTGGATGGATCGGTCAAAAAATACCGGACTTTGTCCAAGGAGACTAGTGTTCGTGTCCCGGGTCAACTTGCATACTTGTACAAGTAATGCCACTTCTGGAGTTATTTTAACCCACATCACGACCTTTTCCTAAACCTAACTGAGTAGTTTTGTTGTCTAAACCTAATTAAGGTGTTTCCTGTTAAGATAGAAGTTTATTTTGAAAAGACTGTATGCATGTAACGAACGGAAATTGAAATTTTTTTGCCGGACATTCGTAGGTAAAAAGGACAAATAACTTTTTTGTAAGATATCATACTTGGATGAGAATATGTTGAACGGGTGAATGAAGCTCTAATAACAACAAACAAATATTAAATCATAAATTTATGCTGACAGACAGCAGCTCATAAGGACTGTCAATAATTATCACAGTTAGATTTAGCAGTAATGTACTGTATATATATATAGTCCTACAAGGGTTTCCTTTAAAGGTACAAGGAGCTAAAATAATCAATATAATTTACGATGCAACAGTGATGTCGATTGGAAACATGAATCCTGTGATATGCCTTTCACAACTGGTGCTACAAGAAAGAGAAATGATAGACGTCCATTGGTATGCCATCTATGCACTTAGTATGCTATAATTTATTATCTAAATATATCCTGGAGAGTATGATCTCTGTCACACTTGTCTCCCTACAAATGATCAAACACAGTCGATGATACTGGACATGTGATATCCACATTGCTTCATAAGACATGATGCAACCGGGGCATTTTTAGATGAGGGTGTGATGGTACCCTACCTAAATATTAAATGCCTTTCCACTGAGGAGAGAGTATTTTACCTGCCTGATGTCAACTGTTGGACAGTTAATGCAATAAAATGGCACACGTCCTCAGTAACGGCGTTCATCTCCAGAACTTCAGAAACATGAGTGACATGTTGACCCTCATTATGTTTTGATGAGTGTAACCCAACTGGGCATGGCATGCTGTTGAGGTTTGTGGCCTATCATTAGTTACAAATAGTTCAATGGGTCACACCGCTTGGCTCTGATATGGTTTGAACATACAAACCCCCCCACGAGGCCACTTCAAATATAGTAGCTGAATTCAAATTAGTTTGGCAGGTAGACAGTATTTCCCAAAGTACTTATTTGTCTTTAAACTGTGAGGCTACTGGGTAATAATCAGTTAGTACTTAATGTTGTGGGCTGCTTATCAGTTTATAAAGTCTTACTGTATTTAACCTTGCTTTCATGAAATAATACTGATACAATAGTGATTTAGCTTGTATTATAGGCCCTATGTCAGAGTACAGTTGACTCACCATGAACTTTCTCTGCATAGTTACAGGTGGTTCCAGTTCTGCTGCACTATGCACAAGTGTAAGAAAATGTAAGAGACACTTACATTACTATTGTCCCTCAAAAAGAACAGTTAAACAGTCGTTTACAGACAACTAAACCAGATACATATGCATGCTAGCATGGACACACACATGCACACACACACACACACACACACACAAAGCGAGTTCAGTCAAACAGAGCTCTCAACATGGAGCTTCATGCATGCATGCGTGTGTCTATGAAGTTTGGCACTGTGTTTCTTTGGTCCATACGGCGTTTTGTATTTGCCATAATCCCCTGTCAGCAACACTTAGGCAGGCAGACAATAGCAGAGAAGATCGTCAGCCAAACCCCCTTCACTGTAAGCTTGGCAGGTCAGCGTGCAAGCAGCAGGTTACACACACACACACACACACACACACACACATGCACGCACACAAACAAACAAACAGTGCTGCACATGTACAACCATGCAACACAAACACACACACACACACAAAACACTCGTGTCCCGCTGAGATGCACGTTACTCACACCGTCTCCCGGCTCTCTTCAAAGAGTTGTGCTGCAGTTCTCAAGGACACGGCAGTCTGACATCCCCTCTCTTTCTCTCTCTCCTCTCACTCTGGCATACTCTCTCTGCCTCTCTCCCACTCTCTCTCATTTGCTTCTCGGTTGCAGGACGCTGCCACAACAGATGCAAGTGTGTCGCTGCCTTTCTCCTCTCCTCTTTATTCCCTCCCTTTTCCCCTCTCTCCTCTCTCCTCTCGGTCTGCAGCTGAGAGGCAGAGCTCATTCTCTAAGCCATGAAGCGGGGATTCTCTGTTTTTTTCAAGAGAGCGCCGGGTAGTATGAGAACGAGGAAGCGAGAGAAAGAGGAAGGGAGGGAGAAAGAGGAGAGGAAGGAGCGCCGGGCGAACTGACCAAACTGATGTGCCACTCCAGGACACCGGCGCTCTGCCGACAGTCAGCCAGAGTCCTGCTGCAGGAAAAACAATGGAAAGCAGCAGAAGCAGAAGCAGCACATACGTTTTAGCCTCGCACAAATAGACAGATGGACAGAAACAAAAAATAATTTAGGGAGGATGAAAATTGGGAGATGAGAACAAAAAGAAACGGACATATAATGTCTGTTTATACTGTATGTTGCAACAATATACAGTACATTTTGTCATGAAACATCAGAGGATAGGATATAAGAGGGACAAAAAGATGATGGATGAGAGGGGAAAATGATTAGTTAAACTGATGAGAGAAGAGAAGAGAGATGTCTTAACAAGACGAGAGGGGAGAAGTGGAGGGGAGAAAAGAGGAAGTCCAAGTATTCCCCAAAGCGTTGCTGTCTTTTCTGAAAAATGGTCCCTGCAGGCCCGATCCAGAAAGAGGCAACACAAACAAACAGAGAGCAGAAACAAACATCTATTTATGGAGGAGGGGGGTCCAGTTTCCCAACAACATTTGCTAGCAGCTTTTTGACAATGTTACCAATTCAGCAGTTTAAGAGTAACAACTAGAGGACAGGAGAGGAGAGAGGAGAGGAGAGGAGAGGAGAGGAGAGGAGAGGAGAGGGGAGAGGAGAGGAGAGGAGGAGAGAGGAGAGGAGAGGAGAGGAGAGGAGAGGAGAGGAGAGGAGAGGAGAGGAGAGGAGAGGAGAGGAGAGGAGAGGAGAGGAGAGGAGAGGGAGAGGAGAGGAGAGGAGAGAGAGGAGAGGAGAGGAGAGGAGAGGAGAGGAGAGGAGAGGAGAGGAGAGGAGAGGAGAGGAGAGGAGAGGAGAGGAGAGGAGGAGAGGAGAGGAGAGGAGAAGACAGGAGAGGAGAGGAGAAGACAGGAGAGGAGAGGAGAGGAGAGGAGAGGAGAGGAGAGGAGAGGGGAGAGGAGAGGAGAGGAGAAGTGAGGAGAGGAGAGGAGGAGAGGAGAGGGGGAGAGGAGGAGGAGAGGAGAGGAGAGGAGGAGAGGAGGAGGAGAGGAGAGGAGAGGAGGAGAGGAGAGGAGAGGAGAGGAGAGGAGAGGAGAGGAGAGGAGAGGAGAGGAGAGGAGAAGACAGGAGAGGAGAGGAGAGGAGAGGAGAGGAGAGGAGAGGAGAGGAGGAGAGGAGAGGAGAGGAGAAGACAGGAGAGGAGAGGAGAAGACAGGAGAGGAGAGGAGAGGAGAGGAGAGGAGAGGAGAGGAGAGGAGAGGAGAGGAGAGGAGAGGAGAGGGGAGGAGAGGAGAGGGGAGGAGAGGAGAGGAGGAGGAGAGGAGAGGAGAGGAGAGGAGAGGAGAGGAGAGGAGAGGAGAGGAGAGGAGAGGAGGAGAGAGAGGAGAGGAGAGGAGAGGAGGAGAGAGGAGAGGAGAGGAGGGGAGGAGAGAGAGGAGAGGAGAGAGGAGAGAGGAGAGGAGAGGAGAGAGGAGGGGAGAGGAGAGGAGAGGAGAGGAGAGGAGAGGAGGAGAGGAGAGAGGAGAGGAGAGGAGAGAGGAAATGAGAGGAGAGGAGAGGAGAGGAGAGGAGAGGAGAGGAGAGGAGAGGAGAGGAGAGGAGAAGACAGGAGAGGAGATGAGAGGAGAGGAGATGATAGGAGATGAGAAGAGAGGAGAAGAGGAGGAGAGGAGGAGGAGAGGAGAGGAGAGGTGATTAATCATATGTTTTGCAATTAAGTCCTGCTGCTGAATATCACTGTCCTGTCTTATTTAAAAAATAAAATCAGTTTGGCCGTTCTGTTATGCAAAGTTGATGCAACAATCCCATAATAGTCCCGATCGTGCTGCTCGTTCTCCTGTTTCCCAAAGCAGGAAACGTTAATCCCACTTCTGACTGAGAAAGTCATGAGTCTGATTTTATCCAGATCTTTGTGTACAGCAGCTGTCCAGAGCCAAAGAAACGTCACGCTACTAATGCATTGATAAAGAAGCAGCGATTGATTTGCTGATGGAAATGCACCACATCAGCAGTGACTTATCACACATAATCAAAGCTTTAGTTAAAAAGAGACCACCACCATCAGACATTGTCACAGAGTATAATTTTGATTCATGTATTAATAAGTTATAATAATAGTTAGTAGTTTTTCTTCCTTGTTCCTTGACTGTGATACGTGAGCGTCACTGTGCTGAATGATGTGCAGTTAGATACTAGAAGGCTGTTTTCACATCTAGATGATGAAAGTTTCTCTGTGCTCAACTTAAATCTGACGTTTTCGACGTGGACATATCGGCAGGATTTTGTGACATCACAACTAGTTTGAAGCCAATTGTGGTCCAAGATACAACTTATAAGATCGTCCTGTGGAAACTGGAAACCTGCAGTGCTCATAAACTGAGAATAAAGTTTTCAGTGAAGTAGGACATCTTTGGAAATGAACAATATTTGCATATTCATAGATTCTGAATTTTTCAAGGAGGGAGGGACTACATGTAATTTAAAAAAAACTAAAAACATATCAGACATAAGTTATAATTCAGCGTTTTTCAGATATTTCAAGCTTCTCACAGATCGGAAAAGAAGAAAATATCAGAAATCAGCAGTCTATCAATGAAGCCTCCAACAAATCTCAGGTTTCCCTCACTGGATACTGAATGCAGATGTGTATGAAGCATGCGTAATTTAGTAATCAATGAGCCTGTATTATGAAAATAGAGAGATATGCTATATCTTTTCAAAGAGATAGTAAAGGTGAAGGTAAAGGTAATGCACCGAACAAATCATTCCCACCGCTGTATTGAAATCCAACATCTTGTCCTTGTACCATTTTAACTTTTACGGCAGAAATTCTACTAACTGCGACTGTAATATAAAGAGAACACATTATGATTGTACCGTACATTATGATTGTACCGTTAATATCTGTTTCTCCTATATTTTATTATCCAGCACTATATCACTTTCTGCACTACATTCACTTTTTCTTTAAATAGTCCTGTATATCAGTTGTTTTTACCCTGCACTATATTCATTTTTAACAGTTCTTCTGCACATTGCATATTTTGTTTTATACTCTGTATTACTTACATGTTTCTTGTTACTACTTGTGTCGTTTTACTAATATGTGTACTACTCACCTTGTGACGTTTTTACTAATATGTGTACTACTTACCTGTGACGTTTTTACTAACATGTGTACTACTTATCTGTGACGTTTTTACTAATATGTTTGCACTATGGAACTGTGATGCTGGATACTTGAATTTCCCTCGGGATCAATAAAGTTACTATCTATCTATCTATCTATCTATCTATCTATCTATCTATCTATCTATCTATCTATCTACATTATATCTATATCTATATAAAAGGGTAAGGGGAAAGTGTAACCGATGGCCGCAGAGTGAATTTGTGTGAATGAGGATGAGGAGGAGGAGGAAGAAAACAAACAACAAATGAAAGGGAGGAGATGAGGAACAGAAAAAGCGGGAGACAGAGCAGGTTAAGGGGAAAGGACGGGGACACGGAGGAGGATGATAAAAGCAGGGACACACGGAGGAGGAGAAGGGAAAGAGGGTGGAGGGCAAGGACAGGAGTGAAGGGTGTAACTCACTCCTGTCCCCATCACCAGCGCCCAGTCCTAATTTACCCAGAACAATCAATCAGATCAGGAGGCAGACACTGATAGAGGACTGCCATGCAACAGGATCCACCATGCACACACACACGCACACACACACTGAGAGAGATGGAGGACTTGCATGCAACAGGATCTATTCACACACACATACTTTTATGCTGACTAGAGGGAAAAAGTTTGCAGCTCATATCTGTAGCCTCTGCGCTGACTTCTACCAACTAGGCTGTACTGTGTACCAAAGTCACCGCGGCTCTGCCGGGTCACAACGGCAGGTCAGGACCCACGAGACAGAACCAGCACAGAGGGAACAGAACAGGAGCGAGAGAGCAAGAGGGTGAGGGAGAAAAGGGGGGAGAGGGAGGAGAACAACGGCCAACAATAGGAAGAGGGGGGAGAGAGAGAGAGAGAGAGAGAAAAGAGCACAGACAGAGGACAGAAACGGCAACGAGCAAGAGGACAAAGTGATCGCGCCCTGCCATGCTCTCACAGAAAGATGAATGCACCAACACAGAGAGAAAGAATAAAAGAGAGAGAGAGAGGGAAAAAAGCAGCTCAGGTACGGACGACACTGGTGCTGTAAAACAAACGCACCCAGATGAGAAGAGATCAGTGGGAACACAGACGTTTGTTTATTGCTCCTCAAGTGCGTCTGGCCTTCTATCTGCCCCCCCCAGGGTGACACTTTAGTATGAGCTCAACACACACACACACACACCTGAATTACACCTCACATCCACACATTTAATTTACTGTTAAGCAGCAGACTAAACGGTTATCTTCTCGGGTGTACCTACAGCCTTTCTATGTCTTTATAGTGTGTTTACTTCGGAGCTTCTCCACACATCGAAGGGTTCTCGAGTGAAGGTAAAAATAGATAAAAGATAAAAATTTGTATGAGTTAAATTCCTCCTTTTTGGGTTTAAAGCTTGTGTCAGGTAGGGATTTGCTTCATCACAAATCAAAGAGGTCCCATGAGCCTGCGGTGATGGAGGAGTCTCTTACAACTAGGCCACACTGTGACATTAAGCACACTTTTTCTGGGTATAGAGCACTAATGAATTACACAAAAACATATTTAGAATATGAAATTAAGATATTCAACTTTAGACTGGAAACTGGAAAACTCTGTTAATGTATCCACCTATATCTGAAAGTCAGATTTAATGTTAAGTATTCTCATTTATTATTCTATCAGGTAATCAGCAATAAAAACATTTTTTTTGTGATAATTTCTCCTAATTGGAAGGTAACACAAATGATTCTCAATCATCAGTCCACACATACGGTATATACTGTATGTAGAATATATATTGTATACAATATTGGGCCTCATGCAGGAAGCGATATACAAACAAGGTTTCTCTTATTTTTGTTTGCATCCACGATTTGTTCTTATTTTGTTAGTTCCCACTGATTTCCATTCAGTTTTCACCAATGTTTTCTTATGTTTGGGAACATTTTTACCAAGATAAGAAAAAAAACATCTTGTTTTCACAGTTCACAAATTGTTTGTCCATCACAAGGAAACACAAGTTTTAAATTTCAGGAACATAAAAAAAAATATCATATAATGGAATTTAGATTGTTATATGTTTTAGAGTAATTATAATGAGTGGATTATTAAATTCATGGGCTAAATAACTACTATTGGTCCATTGATCCATATCAAGACTATAAAAACCCTTGAATGATATTGCGTGCGTTCATCTACTGAATGACTTACATAATGCAAATTTAAATACTGTTGAAACTTCCTCTAAACACCAGTACTGACGCTCTGGAAAATCACGTTTACTTTAAATTTATTTAACAGTACCAGTAACAGTAGTAGTATAGGCCTATGTCTGTTTCAGTGTATATGCTGTCTTCCCTTTTATGCCCCATTACTCATGTAATGGACAGTCAACAAGGAAAAAAACATTTCCCTAAACCTACTTCCAGAGGTTTCTTCTTGGGTTTGCCTAGATACCTCCTCTCCCTACAGTGATTACTATGTGTCCTATTATCTTTACTCCCTGGTACTAATATAATTTAGCTGCCTAGAGAACATATTTCACCATGAATCTCAAGCCCATAAAACCGAGCTGATTGAATTTATGACTAATTTATTTGACTTAAGACTAATTGGAGCAATGCTTTATTTATCCTTTAAATCATCCCAAAGCTCCTCTGTGTTTGTGTGCGTGTATGATAGAAACAGAGAAACAGAGAGAGAGAGAGAAGACATGCGAGACCTACGCTATCTATTTTAAAGGATGACACATTTAATTTAGGCCCTGCAAAAGAAATTAAAAAAGTAATGCTGTTATTAATGAAGATCGAGCATAATGAGGGAAGGTTACACACACACACACACACACACACACACACACACACACACACACACACACACACGGACAGCTTCCAAGAGTTTTCCTCACACTGAACGTAACTTTATAATAATCACTTTAAATAGTGTGGTGTATCTGGTAATAGTTCATTGTAAGATCAGTTTGAAAAAGCTTTAAACATTAAATGTTGTGTAAAGTTATGGAAACACTTTGGGTTTCACACATTGCAGGAAAAGCAGAGCTAGACATCACGGCTAAAGCTGCATGCTAACTCTGTCACGGACAGGAAACGTTATCGTATCGCGGTAACGTGCGGTCGAGCCGGCCGTCGCTCTCGTCTCCGTGGTCAAATGGGCCGACGCTACAACTGTAGAGCACCCATATACTGACATTTCTGTTAAATGCATTGAAACGGCCCCGATGGAGCTGACCATGGATGGATAAAGAGAACGGAGCTGACGGGAGAGCTAGAGACGGACTTGGAGAAGTTAGAGGAAGTAGACACGTGGGACTACGTCCGCTTTTCAAAATAAAGTGTAAACAAAGGGAACTGTATATACAAAATACATCTATGGAAATAAGATTGATTGGATTATATTCACCAGAAGTATAAAACATTGCATGTCCCTTAT
Organism: Sebastolobus alascanus; assembly: GCA_916701645.2. Classification (NCBI taxonomy): domain Eukaryota; kingdom Metazoa; phylum Chordata; class Actinopteri; order Perciformes; family Sebastidae; genus Sebastolobus; species Sebastolobus alascanus. The sequence goes on from CAKAOJ020000128.1 coordinate 1,102,057, forward strand.
AAATTAAAAAGAAATTTGTGAGGGAAATGTCTTTATTCTTTGATTTATGGGTTGCTGGAAAAAAAATGTATAAATAATTCCTGACAATGATCCTGATATATTTGACTTCAGGACATCTCTGACTACATACATGCTGAAAATCAAACATTTTTACTGGAATCATTTAGATATTTTCCAAAGTAAAAGTCCCTAGAAGTGGATGATTCAACTTTTTCCCTTCATGGTCAAGAGATAAAAAAAAATTGCAATAAATCATAATATCGGATCGCAATACTTGTAGACTCGCAATAAATATCGAATCGGCACCCAGGTATTGTGATAGTATCGAATCAGGAGATAGGTGTATTGTCTCAGCCATATTAAGGGCTATAAATGACTGCAATTACTTTTTTTATGCTCGTGAATACAGAGAACTACTGCAAGGAAATCAGAATGAACAGAAATCTCGTAGTGTGTACTCTGTCAGAATAAGACTAATGCTCATGTCACTCATTGTAGGACAGACTGGTTGTCTTACATTTAAAATTTGCTGAGTGGATTAAATAAAAGGAATAAAACCTAAAGCTGAAGTTACGAGGTTTCGATGTGGCAGTGATGTGAGACTCAAAGTCATGTTTCCCTCGGCACTGTTGGAGTCATTGAGGTTGTAAATTGAGTGAACAGAGAAACAGGCTGTGGTCTTAGTCTTCCCTTAATTTTGTTACAGGTTTGCCAATCTCATGCCATTAAACGTATAGCCTGCATAGCATTTCTATTGATTAACAAACGACAACGGCGTCAATGTGTCGCAATGTGCACTTGAGGTCAGGGACTTATTGCCTTGTTTCAATTCTTTCTTTTCTCCCTCTCTCTCTCTTTCTCTAACGCTCACTCTCTCATCCGTCGTTCCCTCCAAGTCCTCCCTCCCGCTCTCTAAATAGATATTGAAGTTTTCTATTTAAGGCAGATGCTGTTTAACTTCCTTGGGGTGGGAAGTGAAAGGCAGGCAGAGGGCCATCCATCTCGCTATCCACCTGCTGACATCTTTAAACGCTATCGACACCCGCTGCCAGCATTAACATGCAAAACCGCACTGCATGTTTGATTTCATTAGCTCATTGTGCGCAGGGTTTTCTCTCGCCCTGTCGGTGGGATTCTGGCTGCAGCTATTGGACTGGATGCAGAATTGGCAAATTTTCCGACTTGTCAGAGAAATGCCATTTCTGCAGTGCACTATGTGAAGTGAAGAAGTTTTCACAACTCTTAATTTGGAATACATCCGACACACAATGTCCTTACCTAGTGGAGGGTTCGAGCACAGCGCTCTGTCTGTAACGTTTAAATAACTCATCAGTTGTTTCTGTTCCTAATGCATTAGAGGTTGGTAGGCTGCTAGTAGGAACTAGATAGGTTAATAATTAACCGTTTAACCGTTAACCGACCGATTAATGCTATCGGTCAAACGGTTAAAATAAACATTAAAGATTAAATAAAAAGCTGAGCTAAACTCAGAGGAGCAGCTCGTCACTTAAAGGAGAAAAGCAGGTTGTTGTTGTTGCTAACGCCGGGGCTTTAATCAGCGGGCATTACGAAGTATTGCTATGAATTGCCATACAAATAATGAGTTTTAACACTATAAACTATGAGTTGGGCTCATTTTTAAAAATCAAGAGGACCTTAGCGGTGCCCTCTTGACGCAGATAAAACTAATTTGGGTGCATGACGACAAAACATCAATACTAAAATCAGCTTAAGTTGATTTCTTTTTTAAAATCCGGGTATTTTTCAATGAAAATTGGTAACAAGAATGAGTATTTACAATGTGATTTTACTGACAAAACAAACATTTTTGAATCTGACTTTTTTTGACAATACACAGCTCAAAACTGTTGTTTTCATAAGCATGTATCAATTTAAGTTTCCTTTTATTCTTTACACTGTTTCCATATCCTCACTAAGGTACATATGATTAAAACAATAAGCCTCTCTCTCTGTGTTTCTCCCTGCCACTCTCTCACTCTCTCACCCACACACACACACACACACACACACACACACACACACACACACACACACACACACACACACACACACACACACACACACACACACACACACACACACACACACGCTCTAGACGGAGAAAGACACAGTAGACTGGGAAGCGGAGAACTGTATCTTTGCTGCCACCTAATGCAGATATCACACACGCCGTCTCCCAGCACCAGGAGGCTTTACTCCTACTTTGTCTCCAGCTCAGGCTTTGGCTTTTTTAATCCTGCCGTGTGGGTTTTGCAAACACACTCGCAGGTCCCGTGCTCTTCGGCACTGCGGCAGGCCTTCGGTGGCCTGGGATTTTTTTTTGTTTTCCAGGGATGGCAGTGTGTGAGGCGTTTGTGATATGCTAATTTAATCATTTTTGTCCACTCCTCCCCTTCCTTCTTTCCCTTTTGCACCTATCAATCTAATCACTTCATCTGGATTCCTGGAGCAGGTGGAGAGTAGAGAGAAAGGGGGGGATGGGGGGGGGGGGGGACACACACACACACACACACACACAGAGAAACAAATAGAAAGATAGAGGAAGAGAGAGAGAGAGAGAGAGAGAGAAAGAAGAGTCTCTGGCTGCGCAAATACCACAACAGCATCCCTTTCATCTCTCCTCCATCCCCCCACAAGCTCACACCTCCCGAATGCTTTTAATTTTAGTGATGGTTCACTTTAATTATTATGAAAATTAAATCAAATGTAATCGGCGGATTAATGCGACCGATGAGATAATTCAGCCGCATGGTGATGAGAGCCGGGTGGATCGTCTATAAATCTCCACCGAAACGCTCAGGAGGAGGGAGTCAGGACGCGTCCGGCTCCACGAGCAGGGATACAGCGGGATGTAAAGTCAGTTTACCTTCTTATCTTGTTCACACATCAGTGTTTAGACATTTTTAAATACTTTTTGACGCAAATTAACAGGAACTGTGATTTTGGTAACTTAGTTATCCTGCCTCGATGTCCTTTAAAGTAAAAGGAAAGACACACAACTGCAGAACGTACATCCTGTTCCTTCTGAGTGAAACATGTGACTCAATCCGTATTAACGCATTATGACATGTTGTTTCAGAGGGACAGGTAATGTTGTGAACTATAAATCAGACACATTTAAATGCAATTTCTGATCAGCAGATACTACACTGGAGTAGACAGGAAGGTAAAGGCCTGTTTTATCCTCTAGAAACCAACCAGTCTCTCTCTAAAGATGCTTTTTATCACTGATTACACACCGGACTGATCCCTTAGATCATCAAGTAAACGTCTCCTCACTTTACCACCAATAAATTCTAAATCAGCTCATGGTGCCTTCAGTCATTATGGTCCTACTCTGTGCTACAACTATGTCTTCTTTTAAAAGCAGACTAAAAACATATCTTTTTTTTTTGCAAGCTTTTACTGTGTGGTTAACAGATAAAACTTTTAGAATCAGTATTATTATTGTTATTATTCCATTTTTAATCATAATAATAATACCTTCTTATCTTATTCCCATTTTACTGTAATACTTTCTTATTTTATATGTTTTTATCTTATATATTTCATGTATCTTATATGTTCTTATTTTATATGTTTTTGTCATATATGATCTATGCCTTATATCTATCGGTATAAGTTTTGTTAAAATGAGGAGAGTCAAAGCGGTACAAATACCAAATAATTACTGCACCATCTGCAGAAGACTAAGCTGGGCCCCTATCAACAATACATCGGTCCAAGTCTGTGCCTTCTGTGAACATTGTTAAATGCTTCTTGTAATATTATGTGGTAAAAAGGAGATTCAAGGAGGCCTCCAGGTGAGCATATAGCTTAAGGTGAGGGCATCCATGGTGGCAGCTGGTTTAAAGACCGTTAATCTGAAGTAGTGTCTGTCCACATCGAGCTGTCCAGACAGGACCGATGACAGCTCGTCTCAAACAGACTTTCACATGTTTTGACACAAAGTTCAACTCATTTAATTTGTTTGTTGGCTGATGGATTTGTTACCTTCTTAGAAATAAAAAAAAGAGATTGTAATTCAAGCACACCACCTGTTAAAACACCTGCATTTGTAAAAATTAAAACAATACGCAAGCCGAGGATATTTTATTTTGCCTCCGATTCCTTCCTTCCTGTCCTTCTGTCCACCCTTCTTCTTTCTGTCTCTCTTGTTCCCCAACTTTATGTTGCTTCTTTTATTCCCTCTCTCGCCCCTCTCCACACTCCCACTACTTCACTCTTTTCTCTTCCTCCTCACCTCCTTCTCTCCCTCCCTTAATCACAGAGTGTGAGGGAATTGATAACCGTCTATTACCATATGTTGCTCCATGATTAATGTTCTCAGGTCTTTCTCGTTGTTTCTCATTCATAGCTCATGTCATGGCCCATAAACTAATACCTAAAAGAGATCTGCCAGATAATTCCCACTCTAAAAAAGAAGAGGGCAAGAGAAAGAGACACTCGGAGGGAAAGATACTTAAGTCTGGTAAAGGGCACGAGGAGAGGCTGTTAGCAGCACTATAGGAAAGTCAAAGATGAAACAAGGGGAAAAGAAAGAGTTCTTCGTGCTTTGGCACTGATTGAAATATTTAGTTCCATTTTGTCTGGCTGAGCAGGTGTCAGCGTTATGCCAAATGGAGTTATTAAGGGCATAAATCTGAGCCAAGAGCACCCATCATGGAATATTTATTAGGTAGCACCATCCTGTTATGAATCTATTGATAACAAGCATTGTGATATGGGGATGAGGCAGACGCTACCTGGAGAGGTCTCCGTACCCAGTCAGAGTAGGAAGTTACATTTTATGTAATTAAATGTTTGTTGTTAATTCTCCATCCAATTTTCCCACCCAGTAAGGAACAAAAACACTAAAGTACATTTCCATAAATAAATTTGACCATTTTCTGGTCCATTGCTTTACTTTTCTATCAACCTTATTGATGTGGTATATTAAACTTATAAGTATGATACATTTTGGATAAAATAAGTCTGCATCAGATCACGATGTCTAACATCACTGTTTCCTTTTCAAGCAAACAATCTTTAGAGTATTTTGAAAACTCAAGACAGAGAGTGATCATTTCAAAATGTGTAAATACTAAGGAACTGTAAACTAAAGACAAGCCCTCACAAATGAAGTCACGTGGGTTCATGCAGCCTGGTTGGCGTCTTGATACCAGTGCATAAGGCACCATTTAGAGTCTGTATGAGATGCACCGCACCCTTTAGAGTCTGTATGAGATGCACCAGGAACCCTTTAGAGTCTGTATGAGATGCACCGCACCCTTTAGAGTCTGTATGAGATGCACCAGGAACCCTTTAGAGTCTGTATGAGATGCACCGGGCACCCTTTAGAGTCTGTATGAGATGCACCGCACCCTTTAGAGTCTGTATGAGATGCACCGGGCACCCTTTAGAGTCTGTATGAGATGCACCGGGCACCCTTTAGAGTCTGTATGAGATGCACCGGGCACCCTTTAGAGTCTGTATGAGATGCACCAGGAACCCTTTAGAGTCTGTATGAGATGCACCGCACCCTTTAGAGTCTGTATGAGATGCACCAGGAACCCTTTAGAGTCTGTATGAGATGCACCGCACCCTTTAGAGTCTGTATGAGATGCACCGCACCCTTTAGAGTCTGTATGAGATGCACCGGGCACCCTTTAGAGTCTGTATGAGATGCACCGGGCACCCTTTAGAGTCTGTATGAGATGCATAAGGCACCCTTTAGAGTCTGTATGAGATGCATAAGGCACCCTTTAGAGTCTGTATGAGATGCATAAGGCACCCTTTAGAGTCTGTATGAGATGCATAAGGCACCCTTTAGAGTCTGTATGAGATGCACCGGGCACCCTTTAGAGTCTGTATGAGATGCACCGGGCACCCTTTAGAGTCTGTATGAGATGCATAAGGCACCCTTTAGAGTCTGTATGAGATGCATAAGGCACCCTTTAGAGTCTGTATGAGATGCACCGGGCACCCTTTAGAGTCTGTATGAGATGCACCGGGCACCCTTTAGAGTCTGTATGAGATGCACCGGGCACCCTTTAGAGTCTGTATGAGATGCACCGGGCACCCTTTAGAGTCTGTATGAGATGCTTCGCACCCTTTAGAGTCTGTATGAGATGCACCGCACCCTTTAGAGTCTGTATGAGATGCACCGGGCACCCTTTAGAGTCTGTATGAGATGCACCGGGCACCCTTTAGAGTCTGTATGAGATGCACCGCACCCTTTAGAGTCTGTATGAGATGCACCGGGCACCCTTTAGAGTCTGTATGAGATGCACCGGGGATCCTTTAGAGTCTGTATGAGATGCACCGGGCACCCTTTAGAGTCTGTATGAGATGCACCGGGCACCCTTTAGAGTCTGTATGAGATGCACCGGGCACCCTTTAGAGTCTGTATGAGATGCACCGCACCCTTTAGAGTCTGTATGAGATGCACCGGGCTTTCAACTAACTCGATGTAAACCCATCAGCATCATTATTAGACACTCATAGAATTGGACGTAGTATGAAGAGCGAGAAAGTCTGCAAAGGGTGGAAGGGAGGTGTCGTGGATGGGTCAAACAAACACAGGACTTTCACCCAGAGGACTGGTGTCCGTGTCTCATGTGAAACCAAAAGTTATTTTTTTGGGTGATTTTCTGACCTTTCGCACCATGAATAAAGGCATCAACCACAAAAATGAGGACACTCTGTAGTCCAAGCCAAGATGGCAAACTTAATTACTCCTTTCAACCTTGACGACAGCATCGCAGACCAGAGTCCACTTCTTCCGTTCACACCTTTCACAATAAAAGTCCTAGACATATTATATTCACAGGCGACGATTTTGCATTTGCATGTTGGTTATTCACCCCGGTGTTTTAAGGCCTTAACCAAGTAGATTTGTTGCCTAAACCTAACCGCGACCTTTTCACAACGTTAACCTTCTGCATCAAGATACTACGCAGAAGGCCGCCCCCCCCGGCATCATTAGAATAAGACTAGGAGTAGGGACGAGATCACGTTGGCATATGTGTGTGTGAGGCAGCTAAGGGACAGTGTATTTTAGCTTAGTAAACCCTGGCAAGCTCGGATCAGTTTCCAGATGGCACACACTTAAACAAATGAACACACACATACACACACACACACACACACAGAGTTCTCGACCCAAATTTGACAAAAACAGAAATAGGCTGTCCTATGGTGACTACTGGAGTTTGTAAAGGTCTAATCACACCTCCTCTGGTTCAGAAAAATAATCTACATGTGTGATATTCCCCAGTCTTCTTACACACAGAACGTAGAGATGAAACAAACAAATATCGTGCACATGCACAGTCCAGCTCTTTTCATACCTTGAGACTCTTGTAATCTGGTCATTGTCATGTCTTCTATCCTCGTTTTGTCTTTTGCCTCATGCATACTGACATGCACACACAGTGTAATAAATACAAAGTGACACACCATCACAGGGATGTGAATGCATAATTGATAAGGTCATAAATTTTACGTTTATTCTTGCTGACCATTATACTCTGGTTTGACCATATGCACCTGCACTAGAGATTCTATCAGCTAAGGAGATGAGAGAAGGAAAGTTATGACATCTCACTGTAAGCACAAATGATCATTGATTGTTTTTTTTAATAAGTAATTTGTATTATCTCCTTATGTAATAACTACAGTGTGGGATTGTGTCATTTGGTGAAGCGAACGCACGGAAGTGCTGCAGTTAAAAGGAAATGCCGGCATCCTCTTTAAGATTTCTATTTAATTTCTAGTTTTTCTCAGATTGTTGCCAGATCAAAAACATGAGCTTAACTGTCACGAGGGACAGAAGAAAAGAAACGTACGCTTCATTTACCTTCCTTGACTTTTGCAGAAGCCTCTTCTAGTGTAATGATCTTCGGAAAATTCCTTTAGCCGTCCCACAGGAAATGCTTAACATTCAGATTACACTCAGTCACGTCATTGGGAATTAGAGTCCAAAAGAGTCATCTGGTAGGTTGCCTTGACTTTTGCTAGGATTCTTCCATCAGATTTCCCAATGGGCCCTTTGCAGGTTACAAATAAAGCAGTTGTTCACAAGGGCATTAGTTTGTAAACCAAGTGTGCTTCATTGTTTTGTTTTTTTTCTTAGAAACTCAAATTCTATTTTGCACCACTCTGGTTTTCAGTTTAAATGAGTGAATGAATTTTCCAACTGAGCTTTTTTCCTCTTGTGGGATCCCAGAGGGTTCAACTGAAATTCAATCACTGAAGACAATCAGGGTGTAATTAAGCTACTTCTAATTTAACTGTCGGTCAGGAAATGATAATAATATTAGCCTTTACTTACAACAGAACTCAATTAAAAAAAAACGAGCCGGTGACATTCGCCAACTCTGAGACACTAAAGGGGGGGGGGGGTAGCTAAAGTGGGAGAGATGAGAGGAGCAGTGAAACAGTATAACAAAGAAACAAACTGAGCAGAAAAATGTGCAGTAACCAACTATAAACAGAGAAAAACAAGGAAGGAAAGAACGGGAAAATGAGACGGCGTGAGTCAAGTGTGCATAATAATGTGTGCAGCACTCAAGTCTATATTTAAATGGTGCTATTGAGCTGCTTGTTGAAAACAGAAGCAGTTGAGTTGATATGTAGCAGTGAAAGGCCGTGCATACATTATTCTGGAGTCGAGATAATTTGTCCACAATTAGCCAGAACAGTGTGCAGTGAGAGGCTGATTAGCATGTTGGTACAAGTCAGCCACAGGAATAGACACACGGGGGCTTTGAAACTGACATGAATTCGACATCGCACATACTCTGTCATATTTTATTTTTCCCTCATTCATTGTCTTGCTTTTTTTTCTTTTTTTTTTCCTGCGCTCTTCTTAAAGGCTGAATTAATATTCATGCAGAGGGAAATGATGAATATGGATGTGCAGACAAACTGACTTGTTTCGGTGACGATAACAAGAAAAAACGAGGGAACACAGAACACAGTCCCCCGAGAAACAACGTGTGTGGATTGTTAGTTTAGTTGTCTGCAGTTTTTTTTTTCTTCGGGGGAACCCAATATATGGATTCCCCACAGTGTACCGTCTTTCAGCTAAAAAACATATCAGAGCGCACACTGGTGTTTTAATATTTCAACAATCATTTTGGTACCAGAGAGAGTTCACTCTAATTGTGTGTAAGGTGCCTTTATTGCTCAGTGTGTCACAGAATGGCTTTTATTCAGATCAAATGTTACATTTTCAAATATTTTATTATTTTTTTTTTATTCTTTTCAGCTGATTTTGGCAAGTTCAGTTCAGTATCTGGAAGCCAAACCACAGTACTTGTGCCAGAAAAAAAAAAAAATCATACTTCATAAATGTTGTCAGAGATTCAAACAATAAGAAAACACAAATGTCTTTCAAGATGATGTAACTATGTATCTACGGGAATAATTAAGGTCAACAACATCTTTACATCAACGACTTAGCCCGAGCAGTCTGCAGCAGACTCTTCAAATCAAATGTGATCAATGCAAATGATTCTTTAACAACATCCTGCTACAGGATCCAAGAGTCAAGAGGAGGAAACCATAAATTAACCTCTCTGTGGCCAAGTGCTCCGCAGCACCAGCAGGTGGGAGTTTACACAAAGATGGATGACCAAAGAGAACCACAAATCTTCTGAGAAGGCTTATAAAGACTGCAGCTAATTCCCAAAGACCGTATACTCCGCACACACACGCACACACACACATTCATGCAGATGTAGAAGCTGTATAGTGATGGCATACCTGTGCACAATTTTGGAAAAATGAAATACTTATACAAAGGTAGTTATAATGCCAGTTTATAAAGACCAGACTGACCAAAACCCCTTCGATGGTCAGATAAATTTATATCAGCTCCTTTAGTAGTAGCCTATTTGCAGGAAACTCAAATAATCAGAACTGATGGTTAACTATGATGAACTATGGTGGGCCATAAGTAAACACCTATTGTATTGTATTGTATTGTTAAGATGCAAAATAGTAGGATCCCAATTTCCCCTAATTGAATATTCTTTTAGCTTTTACATAGTTAACCCCTTAAAATCCACCTGCTGAATAAAATTGGGCTCATTTCCAGTGATACCTAATTCATGCATTTCCAAGACTGTTTAGGGACCAAGTATACAGAAATATTCAAATACACCATTTTTAGAATAGGCGAAAATAACACATTCATATTGCATTAAAAAAATGGGCATTTTTTTTTGCCCAAAACTGCGTAGGATTAGTATAAAAAGGGCATTTCTGTAAAGGCGAGACTCGTGGGTACCCGTAGAACCCATTTTCATTCAGATATCTTGAGGTCAGAGGTCAAGGGACCCCTGTGAAGGTCGCCATGCCAGTGTTTCCTCGCCCCAAGTTTGGAGCGTTGTTTAGCCTCCTTCCCGACATGCTAACATGACATGGTTGGTACCGATGGATTCCTTAGGTTTTTTAGTTTCAGGATACCAGTCGCCCGCGATCCTGCAGATCTTTTTTAAAAAAACAATTAATTAAAAAAAAAATAACATCTGCCGAGCCAATTTTGGCCCGCCATCAGGTTCCCACTGTGGGCAACCCCGGCCTAGAGACTGACTAAGTTCATGTGTAGGTCCAGACTAGACTGACTCATTCATGATGATTAAGTTCATAAACTCAGTCATCGACTCAAGCAATCGTTTTAGAAACTGGGAAAAAGCATTGGTTTCTAAACATTTCATTAGAAACAACGGTTGTCTGAATTTAAATTTACATTTAAATATATGAGATTGCAGGCTGTTATCAACATGTGACTCCCTTCAGTGTACAGTACATATCACTAACAAACAGTGGGGATTAAATTTAATCACTTTCCATGAAGCAACCAGCCTCTTTAGCCATATACTGTATATTTCCATCATTCTCTCTCCACCAGCATCTCCTCTAAAGTATCTAAACAAAATACCACACTACATCATATGTGATTTATTCAAAAAGCTGGTTCAGAATATTAATTCAATTTTCCTCCTTTCTGGAATCCAGTGATCACACATTTTCTGGTGCGGTTTGAGCAGAGAAGATATAACACCAATGTGAAAGCAAACCTCCAGAGAAAAACAATCCCATCTATCCCACCATGCATCTCTTCACCTTTCCCGCTTCTCTTTGGACGGCAGGAGGCGTTTGAAGCCTTATCGGGTTCTCTGCTGTTTCATGTCCGCCACATGAAGGCTTTTAATGTCGGAGCAAAAGGTAGCGTCGGAATAATTACTAGGGCGCCAAGCTGAGAACGCAAATTACTGCACACAGCAACAGATGTGTGACACATTCACACCGACAGAGCTGCACAAACATGACACACATGCAAACAAACAGGCCATTCACACACACATGAACATGTCATCGTGCACAGCTATGCAAGCCCACCTTTGTCTCTGTCTCACACATATATGCACACACACAGTCAATCGAACATGCATACACAAATACAGCTTCAATTCAAAGTCTTAACTACCGCTGCAGTCGATAAGCATGCATACCATCCTTGGGGGTTTGGATGGAGGCATCTTAAGAAGTCAGATTTTCTCCAGTCTATCTATTCCATGACATGGTGGATACCATTGGTGCCTTGCTCCTTGTGACACTTAGCACACACAAACTGTTACCAAGTACCTCAATCCCACTTTAAACCAAGTCTTCACAAACACCCTTCAAATGATTTGCTACCTGTGAAGTTTCTGCTTTAGTGGTGTGTTCATGGTGTCTCACTGTGTGGGGATTTCCCACCACTACTTAAATATCAAATTATTTTACCATATTTTTCTAGTTTCGTTCTTTTGTGTTCTTGGGAATTTCTCCACAGTTTAACTTTATTATTATCCAGGGCGACAGGAGTAGTGAGGATCTAACGGTAATTGTGAAAAAAAGTCAGTGCATCTAAATGACCAAATTCACCAAATTTTGCACCTAATAGACCATCGATTTCTTAGTTTGTATTCACTGCAGAGGAAGATGGACCTTGATGTCCTCCCATATGTCCTCCCCATTTTTTAAAACATACTCGTTGCTTCGTTAGTTGAGTCGGTTAGTTTTAGGCATGAGGAGTGAGATTAGTTAGGTTTAGGGTCAGAATATCAGGGTAAGCCAACCAGAGGCAGAGTAGGGAGTCACATGCCTTCACCATGGTAGGAAAAAAAAATGTGACCTGGAAGGTCCGATGGCGTAATTTTGCATAATAATTAACCATGTGCTACTGTTTGGGATAACTAACGGTATATTTTTCGGACTATTGGGGTTTCGGAAAAATGGGCTTTTGGAACATATGGCACCATAACATGGCAGATATGCCCTAAATAAATTCATTTTTAAATCAAATTCTACACCTAAATTTATGTAGTGTGGATGTTGCATGACTTTTTGGTGAATTACTCAACATTAAGACACTGATAGTGAAACTTTGGTGCAACGTCTGTGGACAGGAAGAGTAACTGTAAAGGGTTCGGTGTTTTGCTCAGACAATCAGTGTTGAGGAACATTTCCACCACACAACAAGGTGTAAAACAACACATCTGATAAATATCTTGTGTTCAGACTAAATGGTTTGGTATCAGCATGTGTTGTGTCAGCTACAGCAGTGTGTATTGGTGTTACCTATAATCAGGATGACAGACAGACAGCGATACTCACTGCCATTTACCTAAGAGTCTGCTCATTCATCTGCCAGCTCTCTCTCTCCGTCTACCTCACATATACACACTTCCATTCTGTCTTTCTCATTCTCTGAGTGTCAATTAATCTTTCTCTCTTTATCCATCCAGCTTGTTCTCCCCCCCCCGCTCTCTCTCTCACTTTCACACACATTCAGTACCGTTCTCTCCCGCCCTCCGCTCGTTGTTCTGTTGCCAGTGTAGTTAAGGTGATGGCTTGACAGACAGCGCTTTAGGGCGACGCCTGTTTGCCTTGTGTTTTATGGCGTCAGTATTGTGAAGAAGGCATTAAGCATCTGTCGCCGTCATTAGCCGGCCAGCACACTCAGTCTGTTATGAGATGCAGATGAATGACTTGAAGGAAATCCAAATGTTCACATTCTGTCATTCCCTCCGCGGAACGTTTTATTGGATTTTCTAATTACGCTCTATCATTCTGTTTTCTTTTTGTTTTCCGGCGCTGGATACGGGACAGCTGTCGAAATCTCACGGTCCAATTGCGACTCTAAAGATTATTAACAATTACATTATTACATTGTTTTACATTTTATTATAAAAAATGGAAAAACTTGTTTCACAACACCATGAATCACATATTTTTCTCTTATTCATATGTAACAATAGTCTAGTTAGTCTGAGCATGAATGCACTTATGAACACCTGCAAACCTTCACACCTTCAAAGCTGAACAATACAGCCACAGTTTGATCTGTTGGCCACTAGCTTTACCTACGAAAAAGTAATGCACTGTAATTCGTATACATCCCATGAAATCAATCCGTATGTAATCCATGTAATCGTAAACCAGGTAGTGTAAAGAGCGACAAACGCTGCACACCTCGGAGGTCGAGTGGATGGATGGGTCAAAAAACACCAAACTTTAACCCAGGAGAATGATGTTCGTATCCCGTGTGAAACCAGAAGTGAATGTTGATTAATTTTTAACACGTAACTTCTGTACTTAAGTAACGTCACTTTAAGGGTGTAAGAAAATATCACAATATTATGTTTTGTGATACTCTATTGATACTCAAAAAAACACTGTCTCGATTTTTAATTAATAGTTTACATGCTATGATGTTGGCTATTACAGGGACTGTGATCAATGCAAATGCAGATCCCACTGTTCTGACTGCATAAAAAAATTACCTTTTTTTACTCTATGCATATCACGGTGTGTTCTTTATACTATGACAGCTTTCCTAAAATAAGATTTAAAAATTCGCGATATATCGCCTTGCTTACAGCAATACCCTGTATCGTGATACGTATCGTATCGCCAGTCTCTTGCCAATACACAGCTCTAACCCACTTACGGTGTTATTTTAACCTAAATTGTTTTGTTGCCTAAACCTAATCAAGTAGTTTCATTTTTTAAAGGCTGGAGCGGAAATTGACATGTGCGTCACGTGTTGCTGGACATTCGTAGGAAAACGCACGAAAAATGAGGAATAACTTTTCGTAAGATATCATACGAACCGTTGTATGAGGATGCGTTGCTCTTTCACTTACATGCCCAGATTTATCCAATTTATCCGCTGGTTCAGGCCAGAATTTAAAATGGATTAGATTTTGTGACAAAAACCTAAAATGTCAAGGTGGAATTTCTTTATATACGATGCATTTCGTAATGTGACTCTGACGGATCTCAAAGTGTGTGTGTATATACAGTAAATGTGCCTCCTCCTGCAGCCGACCACATGTTCTTGTGTATCTGTCTCTGCATGTGTGTGCCTAATGCGATGCCCCAAGCAAAACCCCCGCTGGGACATCATGGTCAGACAGACTTATTCAACGACACAAATAAAAATCAATAAACAATCTGAAGTTTTCACCCTAAACACTGCTTCTTTTTTTAAGCTTTGTTTTTTCAATGAATATACAACGTGGCCAAGACCTCAGCGGCGTAGACAGGTCCTGTCCCTGGGAGAGATTAGATAGTGTCTCTAAAACAAGGAGAAAATTGAGGGAGAAAGGAGAAGAGGAGGAGGGAAGAGGTGCAGCAGAGCAGTGACACTGTGGGTCAAATCAAATGAACAGAGTCTCAAGTTGTAAAAATGTATAGAAAGAGATGTTGTGAGGAGGGTTAGAGCGACGATCGGGCATTTTGTCGATGCTGAGCAATTTACCATCTAGCATGAGTTGATCAATGTGATCAAGCAGCAGAAAAAGAGAGGAACAGTGGAGTATGAATCAGGAAGAAAAGAAAAGAAAAACAATCAGCTAACAAAAAATAATAAGCTGATAAAAGATTTAAAAAAAAATATATAGTTGCAAACTAAACTGGACAAAGTACTTATTTTGCTATCAAAGTACTATAACTCATCATTGTTTTATTTAATTTTGTTAATTATATTCTATTTTATTTATTTTTTAACTCAAAATGTATTTTATTATTTGCATGCGTTGCAGTAATGTTTAAAAAAAAAAAAAGGTCTGCGATGCACAGGCTGTTCATGCAGCCAATTTGTGTGCATATCACACACACACAAAATTACACCCTCAAGCATGTGTGTGTGTGTGTGTGTGTGTGTGTGTGTGTGTGTGTGTGTGTGTTCATGCGTGTGGGTCTACGTGTGAGTGTGTTTGGGAAGGGCCACTTTGCCAACAGCACTAATTAGAGGTCAGTTCAGTTTGGGTAGATTCTGTTCTCACCGCCTGATTCCACTGCCAGGTCACCACTAGGCTGCTACCCCGTGTGTGTGTGTGTGTGTGTGTGTGAGTGTGTGTGCGTGTGTGTGTGTGTGTGTGTGTTAGAGAGCGAGGTGAGGCTGGTGGGTCTCGGGGCCAGAGCAGGCAGCCAGTCAACCCAGCGAGGAGGTCTCCGTCACGGGATGAGGCCGCTGGCCGGCCTGCCTCTCTGGCCTGGATCTATGAATCTGTGTCTGCAGGCCCGACAGGTCGTCGGCCCGTATACGTCTGTAAGGCTACTGTCACATCACATAACAGCAGACAATCTTGTTTTTTCTATATCATGTTCTCTGCAGCTCGCTTCCTCCCTCTGTCTCTACCTCGTATTCTCTCCAATCTTCACAGACAATTCGTATTATTATTTGTTGTATTATTATTTGTTCAAACTGTACAACACCTCTGTGGGGAGGAGGGGAAAGGAGGACGGTCTGCAGGACAGTTAATGCACACAGTGCACTTTAATAGACTGAGCCACTTTAACTTTAATTCTGCACACTACAAAACATCTCTACCTCAGTTCTTATCCTGCATTATATTCCATATCTGACATTTCTTAATATCTGTTTATCCTATATTTTATTATCCAGCACTATATCACTTTCTGCACTACATTCACTTTTTCTTTAAATAGTCCTGTATCTCAGTTGTTTACCCTGCACTATATTCATTTTTAACAGTTCTTCTGCATATTGCATATTTTGTTTTATACTCTGTATTACTTACATGTGTCTTGTTACTACTTGTGTCGTTTTACTAATATGTGTACTACTCACCTGTGATGTTTTTACTAACATGTGTACTACTTACCTGTGACGTTTTTACTAATATGTTTGCACTATGGAACTGTGATGCTGGACACTTGAATTTCCCTCGGGATCAATAAAGTTACTATCTATCTATCTATCTACCCATCTATATTTCTTACATTTTGGTGAAGCCCTCATGAAACGTGTCATATCATTATATGTAAAAAAATGTTAAAACCCTATCGTGGCATATGATACACCTCAGAAGTGAGAGCACTGCTCATCGAAGCGCACCATCGATACACTGCTGTATGTAAAGATGCATTTCTGCCTGTCACTACGTGACAGACAGACGACAAACATAGCAAGAGGGAGGAGAAGAGAGAAAAGAGCAGAGCGGGGCATCTGTGTCTCGCCAAAGGGGGTCAGACATACTGTGTGTGTGTGTGTGTGTGTGTTTGTGTGTAAGTTAGTGTGAGTGTGTGTGTGCATGTTTCTGAGGTTTATTGAATAGCAGTGATAACGGATATGGACACAGGATTGGAAGAAAAGGAGGATGAGAACAGGAGGGTGAAGTGTAGAGGCTTGAAGCTGGGGGCTAGTGTGTGTGTGTGTGTGTGTGTGTGTGTGTGTGTGTGTGTGTGTGTGTGTGTGTGTGTGCGTGTGTGCGTGTGCGTGTGTGTGTGTGTGTATGGGGAATGCACGAGTAGCCTGTCCGATGGTATTAGGTTTTAGAGACTGTAATTGCCATTTAGGGTATTGGTTGCTGAGGCACAAGTCCTACATATTTTTAAGGATGTACACGAGGATGTAGACTCATGTTCACACACATGAACATACACGTAACGAACACTGAAACAGAGTTTGAGTTAATGTCTGGACCAGATTCACATCACTTTTATACCCTGACTTCAGGAATCTACTTAAATTACACATAGAAAACAATTAGGATACACAATCGTTTAACAAATTACATTTTAAGCACGTTTTAGTTGCTCTGTTGAGTGAATTGACTTTTAGGAAATACACACAAAATATTTCAGGATTCCCGGTCAGGAACATGGCAGCAATTTTAAACTAAGATGGTCGAACCTGACCCGCCAGATGGTTTCTTACACAGAACCATCTGAGGAGCCGTCATTGGAAACTGTTTGGAAAAGGGGAGACACTTTCGAAAAATACTTGGTAGATGATTGGATGAACCATCTGTCAATCATACCATTTTACAACTATGACCCGCTAGCTGTACATTATCCCGCTTATTACACGGCTACTTACTGAAGAAATCAATACTTTGACGCAAAAACGGTCCTCCAGAGTCCGACATCAGAGCTGCGCCCGTAGCAGCGGTCTGTTATAGATATTTTGTGGATGCATGTATGGTAGATGCCTTACTTGTAAGAAATGACGTAGATCCGTTTTCTTTAGATATACCTCAAGTTAAAGGTGGTTCATCTCACCCCACTCTCCCCTTCAGCGCGTACAGAAGGTACAGTACAGTGAATTCAATGAATTTTACTCATAATGTTTACTGCTCAAGTATACATTCTACTGAACATTCTGCTAAATCAGACCATGGGAAGGTGTTGGTCCTGGATATTTTGGTGCTATAAGTGAGACAGGAATCCCAAAAGCATTCAAATATAATTGATCTTGCAGAGTCATTTGTGTTTCTGGGTAAAAGTGTTTTCTGTTGCCTGACTCTCTCTCTCTCTCTCTCTCTCCCCCTCTGTCTCTCTCTCTCTCTCTCTCTGTCCATCAAAGCAACCTAAGCCTCCTTTAGCCACGCTGGGTCGCTGAAGGCTGAAATCTACACCAAACTACCGGATGGACCTCAGACGCGCGTGTGCACGCACACACACACCCACATAAGAAGACAACAGATACTCGCCTCATCTTCTGGCAGGGAGAGACAGACATAGAATAGGAGACAGAGGACAGACAGCCGGAGAGAGAGAGAGAGAGAGAGAGATGGAAAGAAATAAAAGAGATAAACACCAAGACGGAGAGAGAGAAAGGAGTGAGAGATAAAGGGAGAGCAGGAGGAGGCTGCAGGTTCCCGGTCCCAGAATACACCAGACTGACAGGATTCAACCACAAGACTGGTGCACAGTTACCACGGCAATTTATGACTGAGTGCAACTGAGATATTAATTGTGTCACTCACACACACCTACACACACACAGACACACACACGTAGACACATGTGAACACTTTAGATATGATCATCCAACATCCACACTCTTAACAGCAGCGTGTTGACATCGACTCGTGTAATGAGTGCGTTTTAGACAATGAAGTCTGCTTGACATCCTCCTGGATCCACCTTCTCACATATATTCACATTATATGTATTCATTTTTGTCATGAATTGTCTATGTTGTGTTTTCAATATGTGGTTACTCTGTACACGCGACATCTATTGCACGTCTGTCCATCCTGGAAGGGGGATCCCTCCTCTGCCGCTCTTCCTGAGGTTTCTTCCATTTTTCCTCCCTGTTAAAAGGGTTTTTTTGTGGTTAAGTTTTTCCTTAGCCGATGTGAGGGTTGCACTGTCAAGGACAGAGGGTGTTGTATTCTGTACAGATTGTAAAACCCCCCGAGGCAAATTTGTGATTTGTGATTTTGGGCTATACAAATAAAATTGATTTGATTTGATTTAAGTCTAATTCAGACTCTTAAAACTCTCTCTCAGCATATTTAAAAAGAGGAGTGGGGGGATGTTGGGGGGGGGGGCATTGATTGACCACTGCTCAGTGTAGCATGGACGACGACATAGAGCTAGTAGTCAGAGCTAACCAGCTATCAGCAGCTACTGTCGGACTCTTTGGCTGCATTCGAAACCTCAGGTTTGCAGGTTTAAGGTAGAAGTTATACAGTCTTTCCAAGACACACGTTGGCCTTTGACCTTCCAAAGGATTGACAGATTTGTGGTTTCTGGACACAACGACACTCTGGTGAGCTTCAATGGTCGACTGTAGACTAGCTGTGGCGGCTGAACGCTTGTGCAGCATCACCGGAGTCATAAAGAGAAGAGATGCTTGGACTTATCATAATCTTTTGTGTCCAGGGTCATTTTGGACTTTTAAAAAGTAATGGGCTATGATACTTCCCTTATAGAACGTATATGTGTGTGTGCGTGTGTGTGTGTGTGTGTGTGTGTGTGTGTGTGTGTGTGTGTGTGTGTGTGAGAGAGAGCCTGTGTGACGGATGGGGTTGTGAGGAAACGTAATGACACACTCCAGTGGTCCAGAGAAGGGCAGAAGCGCGCTCTCATTGATAACTGGATAATTATGTACTCTGTCATCATGTTATTGTGTGCGTGCATGTACATTTTATTGCTTAAGTGCATGCTTGCATACTATGTGTTCATTTTTCTGTTTTGTCACGACACCATTTTTCACAACTCTACATGAACATGTTTGCTGCATGCACTAATTAACGGGTATACTGTGTGTATTTGACCTTTGTGTGTGTAGATAGATGTAATTTGGATGTGTAGTTGCACACACACACACACTCTCTGTGTCACATGCTTTTATACTGCACCTACTGTAGCCTGCATGATTGTGTATGACAGCAGTGAAGTGGGACGTTAAATTGCTGTATTATGTTAGTACACCATGTAACATATACACACCTACTCTCTCTCTGACACACATAAACACATCACTCTTGCTGCACACAGACACATACGCTCAGAAGGGGGGGGGGTGTATTACAGGAACCTCCTTACAGTGAAAAGACATGACATCAATTTCATCTCAAATGACTGTTGTCATTATCCGTTTTTCATCTCCCCATCATCTGTGCCTCCATCATCTCGCTACTCTACCTGGCTCGCACATTAGGATATATCAAATAAACACACATATATGTGCACATGAATGCATATTATTTTTTTGCACTGATACTGAAAATGTGCAGGAGATGCACACACAAACACCACAAACACACACACCGGGCCTCCATCCTGTCACAGAGCTAAGCCCTCAGCGTGTCCGACACTCCCATCGAGAAGGTTTTGGACTTCTGCTGTTATGTGGTTTTTCCCACTGATGTGGGTTTTGTGTGTCTTTGTGTTCTTGTTTGTCCCCCGGTGAGTCGAGGGGACAGCAGCTGGAGGAGGCCGTGCGATTGGGCTGTCACTAATCCCTTAACAACACGGCTGACCGTGATTGGCCAGGACCGTACAGAAGGGGATGGAGTCAGCAGGTGGTTGGGAGGATGATTGAATGGTTGGAGATATGCAGCAATGGGCGGGGGGAAAGTGGCAGATGTGAGGAAGGTAAAGTGTCTTTCTGGTTTGAGAGTTGAGGGCTTGAAAAATTATCAGAACCAGATTTTCCCACATCTCACTCGGGCTGGGACGATTCACCTATCTCCCGGTTCAATACTATCACGATACCTGGGTGCCGATTCAATATGTATTGCGATTTTTAAGTATTGTGATTCTACAAGTATTGCAATTCGATATTATTTTTTATTATTTATTTATTTTTGTTAACTTTTTTAACACTAGACCATACACTTCTAGAGACTTTTACTTAGGAAGATATCTAAATTAATCCAGTAAAATGTTTGATTTTCAGCATGTATGTAGTCAGAGATGTCCTGAAGTCAAATATATCAGGATCATTGACAGAAATGATTTATTAATTTTTTCCAGCAACCCAAAAATCAAAGAATAAAGACATTTCCCTCACAGATTAGTGGTATTTTCTTTTTAATTTATAAGAGACATGTAATGTTTTATACTTCTGGTGAATATAATCCAATCAATCTTATTTCCATAGATGTATTTTGTATATACAGTTCCCTTTGTTAACACCTTATTCTGAAAACCGGACGTAGTCCCACGTGTCTACTTCCTCTAACTTCTCCAAGGCCGTCTCTAGCTCTCCCGTCAGCTCCTTCTCTTTATCCATCCATGGTCAGCTCCATCGGGGCCGTTTCAATGCATTTAACATAAATGTCAGTATATGGGTGCTCTACAGTTGTAGCGTCGGCCCATTTGACCACGGAGATGAGAGCGACAGCCGGCTGGACCGCACGTTACCGCCATACGATAACGTTTCCTGTCCGTGACAGAGTTAGCATGCAGCTTTAGCCGTGATGTCTAGCTCTGCTTTTCCTGCAATGTGTGAAACCCAAAGTGTTTCCATCCTTTACTGGATGTGTAGTGTTTACCACGCTGGATTTAACATGTGAGGGTGCAGGTCGTATCCACGACGACCCTCCAACGCTTTATACTTTCTACGGTTTGTTTTGGTTGACGGGTACGGAACAGATATGACGTTTCGTTACTCAGACTACAACAATAAAAGCGGTGATTTCTTTCAACTTCCACCGAGACTCAAATGAAGCAAATTTATCGCTTCTGGCATTAAAAAAATTATTTCAAAATCTACAACTCACGCCACAAAAAAACGGTCACAACGCAATACAAATTGTGCTCTATTAAAAATAATATTTACAGGATCACAGAGAACTAAAATGTTCTGATTGGGAGCAAATACTCAAACAGACATAAATACTACATTAGCAACTCTGTGTCTGTTTGTGTGTTCATGCCAGTGTGTGTTTGTGTGGTAATCGCTGCAGGCAGGATTGTCCTCCGTATCTGTAAGGATGAAACCCTAATTAGAGGAAGCATACTGCAGGCTCTCTCTTTCTCTCAGTCTGACTCTCTCTCTCTTGCCTGCAGACCTTCTTGTCATTTCAGGCAAAGGTAGGCGCTCTCTGCTCTCCCTAAAATCCCCCTCAGGAAGCACCGCTCTGATATCAGCTGCTCAGATGCTGTTTAACCAGACTAAAGCCAGAACAAACACACACACACAACATCACCAAAGTATGTGTGATCATGGGCACATTAACCGAGTAGTTTTGCTGCCCAAACACTGCACAGACTCTCACAGGCGCGCTGATCACTCGTGTTGCTGGACATTAGTAGGAAAACGCACAAAATATAACAAAATAACTTTTTGTAAGATATCCTGTGAGCCGTTATATCAGATGAGTGATAATCGGAGGGCGTGTACGCAACTCTTTAAACCCAGGCTGAGTCTTAATGGTCAAAGTGCCTAAAATATAATATAGTTCAAAAACAAGTACAACAAAGTAAAAGCAAAATAGAGAAAGGTTGAAAAAACTAATTACAGATTGCATGAGGGAACTGTACATTTTTCCTCTACCTCTATCGGATTAGATAGATAGATAGATAGATAGTAACTTTATTGATCCCGAGGGAAATTCAAGTATCCAGCATCACAGTTCCATAGTGCAAACATATTAGTAAAAACGTCACAGGTAAGTAGTACACATGTTAGTAAAACGACACAAGTAGTAACAAGACACATGTAAGTAATACAGAGTATAAAACAAAATATGCAATGTGCAGAAGAACTGTTAAAAATGAATAAAAATGAATATAGTGCAGGGTAAAAACAACTGAGATACAGGACTATTTAAAGAAAAAGTGAATGTAGTGCAGACATTGATATAGTGCTGGATAATAAAATATAGGAGAAACAGATATTAAGAAATGCTAGATATGGAATATAATGCAGGATAAGAACTGAGGTAGAGATGTTTTGTAGTGTGCGGATTAAAGACTTTATAGTACTTTAAAGAACAGTACATTTAGTAGTATTTTTCCTTTTTAAAGTTGTTTAAATGTCTATTGTAATCCTGGTTGTACGGATTATTTTACTTAATTTCCATTTTTTTGAGATGACCAAAAATATCTTGCATTCTCCACAGACAGGCTCAGTGACAACATTATTGAAATTCTACAGCGACCATCTCAGCCTTACCAGAGGCATTAGCATGATCCAGCAGGAAGTGCCCTTTCTCTGCATTGAGGCTGTGTGCACGGGTCACATCACAGATAGAGCTGTGGCTCCATCCATCATGTGGGTTATAGTTAGCCGCCTATGCTAATGTCTGACCCAATGAAAAGTTTACTGAGAGACGGACAAGGACATTGGGTCGGACTCTTGTCATCGCATGCCGTAAACACACACACGCTCTCTCTCTCACACACACACACACACACACACACTTCAACACTGCTGGGCTGTCATATTTCACAGTGCCCGGTAGCGTGGGGTGAGTTATGGCCATGTCACAGTATAGAGGGAGTGTGCGTGTAGTGTGTGTTTATGTGGTCGCACATTTATGTGGGTATGTGTTTACACTGTGTGTGTGTGTGTATCTCAGGTCCGCTCCTTATACGTTTATTTATAAAACACCCCCTCACTCCAAATCAGTGGTGTCCAGAATGCCGCTGCATGTGTAAATGACAAAATGATTTATAGAAATATTCCCAAAATAAAGTCCTCCGCACCGTGGGGGAATGGAATACCCCCCCGACAGCACGGCGCCTCAATGGGAGACACACAATAAAAGCACGTATACACGAATACAGCGCACAAGTATATGCACAGAAACTCATAGACGCACGCTCACAGACGTGGTGCGATCCGTGCAGGGACGAGAGGACGGCGCTCTGGTAAAACAGCTCCTGTAGATTTATGATCTGTAAACTAGAAGATGGACAGATGGATGGATGGAAGGATTGATCAATGGAAGGGCAAAATAAATAGAGTGAAAGGATTAAGACAGAGGGAGAAGGATGGAAGGACAGGAGGACAAACAGATGACGGATAGATGGAGGAAGAAGACAAAAGAGAGGACAGCGCTCAGATAAAACAGTTTTAGGGATTTATGGCCTGTTAAGTAGACAGAGGAAAGAAGGATTTAAGGAAATGAGGACAAATATGGTAGAAGAGAAGAAGAAAATAAATGGTTGGACGGACAGATGGATGGAAAGTTGGCTGGAACAAAGGGAGGTCAGCGATAGGAAGCAGAGGAAAGGAAATGAAAAGAGAAGAGGAAGCGAACAGAAGAGTCCTGAACTCTTTTTAGTAGGAATATAACAAATCCTGAAGTGGTCTTTGCTTCTTTGTGTGCCATGATTCCTGGAGGAATTGTCAAAGCATGAAATGAGTCTTACGCTGGGAATTGTCTCATTCTGACTGGAAATGGTGTTATCGTTCTGTGCTGGTAATTATGCTCTCTGAGGGAGCCGGCGTAGACAGAGAGAGACAGAAAGAGCAGAAGAGAAAGACACACTTTGATCTTTTGTGAACGTGATGGGTTGAGCTGAAAGAAATAATGTGTCTGTGAATGAGTGCACGTGTGTGAGCGGTTACTGTACATGCAAGCTGGTCTTGGTGACTAAACGTTACTGTGGTATTAGCTAGTTTCCTGTGATGTTTACGTGAACTGCTGAGATTATCAGTCATGTACATACTGTAGAGGAATATCCTGAAAGATATTACATAAAAAATATGTGAGAGGTTTGAAAGTAACAATTCCACTGGAGTCATTTTTTCATGTTCATGGGACTTTGGAGAAATAAAACAAGCTGACAAAGTAATTTGAGAATTTCTGACCTACATCAAACTGATTCATTTTATCAGCTAAATATTATCAGCCAGGTAAAGTGTTAATCTTTCAAATATCCTCCCCAAATTCCTTACAATCATTAGCCGTGTTTCCATTCAATTGTCGAGCGAATTTTAAGCAAACTTTTGAAATGTCGCAAAAAAAGAAATGCACGTTTCCATCAACTGGTCAGTTTCCTGTCAGTCAGTATTGGTTATGTGTCATGTTGTCCGCAGACAAAGACGAGCATTCATATGTTATATATCCAAGAAGACGCCGCCAGCGGAAACAGCTGATCAGTCATGTGAGTTAGATGTTTGAATGAGTTTATTCGGCAAAGGTGTTTCCATAAAACATTTAGTGAATCAACTCTTTTTCGAAAAAAGCAAAAAACACCTCAAGCGAGCGTAAAAACCTTTTTTTTTTTTTTTAAAGCAAATTTTGATGTTTCCATACAGCTTTTCTAATGCAATACTTCATAATGCGCATAGAAATATGTGAATGGAAACATGGCTACTGCCAACCATTCAAACTCTAAAATAATCTATAAAGAGTAAATAATAATTGGCACAGGTCATGGCAGTGTGCCATTTCTTTTCTTATATATATATATATTTATTTTAGTAAAAACACTGAATAGAACAGAAACTGTTTATCCTTCCCTCTTGTCTCAAGCCTAGTTTTCCTGTTTGTCTAATTTCCAACAATCTCATCAATCACTCATCGGTTATATTTTACATTCTGTCATCTGTTTACCTCCCCATCCTCCCCTTTTTATCCTCCCCCATCTCTGTTCCAGTCCCCCCCCCTTTGCTTTACTTTGCCTTTCGGTGCCACATTGCCATGTGTTGTGTGGTGTAAATGGGTTGTGTTAAACGCTGTACTGTCCCTGGTGAGTGTTAACAGTATGGAGAGAGAGGCTGATAATCTTTAAACAGGGCATCTGCTGGCATCTGCTTTATCTTTATTGTTCCCTGGACACTAAGCAGAAAAATATACAGGCGGGGAGACAGACAGACAGACACACAAGCATAGTTACACAGTGAATATACAGTACAGCACATACACACGTATTTGAACACACACACACACACACACACACACACACACATGCAGGTTCATTTTGCATACACAACCCAAAGAACAGCCACAAATTTGTCTGAATCAATTCCTCATAAAATTACATCCGTTGAGGTAGATGAGGAACAGAGAGTGAATGTGTATGATGTCACTTTGTGAACTGGACACGGGCTGTGTAGTCACACTCAAATTGTATCATATAAAAAGACACACACACACACACACACACACACACACACACACACACACACACACATACACACCATACAAAAACACACATCCGGTCAGACCTAATATGTTAAAAGTGATGATCGACACTTGCCTTAAAAAGTAAATTCGCTTTTGTCTGCGAATTGTGTCATTTTGGTATAAAGGAAGAAAATATTGCAATCATTTGCAGATTATAGGTGCAAAATGCTTTATTATGTCTCATAAGTTGTAGCATAAATTTTTAGGTTGATGCACAGTGTTACACAGATTTGGTGCTAAATTTAACCAATTTTTACAACTCGAATTGATAAAAATTAGGGATGCACCGATACCACTTTCTTCAGACCGAGTACGAGTACGAGTACTGACATTTGGGTACTCGCCGATACGAGTACTTCTCTGTGCCAAAAGACCCTCGTTAACAGCCAGCTGGAGGGTGTGAGCAACAAACGGCAGGCTGGGGAGTCCCGCATACGAGGCGGTGCGCCGCGACCGGCTCTAGGTCGGCTTGGAAAGGCTCGGGGCGAAGGTAGCTCGCGGCCGTAGCTTTGCAGCGTTTTGCGAGTACGAGTACATGAGCACAGTATCGGACCCAATACCTGATACTGGTATCGGCATCGGTGCATCCCTAATAAAAATGATGAATAATCCCTCCAAAATACCACATTAAGACACCAAGACCTTGAGGAACACCATAGAAAACAGCCATGCTGTGATTTGGGATAAAAAAAAACTTTGGACATTTGGAGATTTCTGCAAGAATTGCATTTTTCGGCGATTGGATGGCGAGCACTTCTGCTCTGGAAACTGCTCAGAAACCCCCTTATTGTCAATCTAGCTAGGAAAACTATACATCCTCTGAATGCTCTAGGTCTCTAGTTTGATCCATCCATCCTCTTAATGCTCTAGGTCTCTAGTTTGATCCATCCATCCTCTGAATGCTCTAGGTCTCTAGTTTGATCCATCCATCCTCTGAATGCTCTAGGTCTCTAGTTTGAAATTGTAAAGTTTCATGAGGCTGTGATTATCCTAGAGGTCACCACAGGTCATTTTATATAGTGAGGTCAAGTTTCAAAAAATGTTGGTACCAATGGATTTGTTATGTTTTCTAGTTTCATATGATACCATCATCTTCACTCTGGCTCTAAAACTGAGCCTGCTACAGCCTCTGAATGTCAGTGAAGTCGGAGGTTAGGATCTCACATTCATTATTTTACCTCAAATAGTCTTTAAATGATGTGCAACCCTTTGGTAAGCATGTTAGTACCACAATGAAAGATGCACAGATGTAACAAAAGTTTGGGGACGATTTGGGGAAGAATGGAAAACAGATGAAGCGAGAGTCGGGAGGATGATGTGATTGGGTTGCAGCGGGGATGAAGATCACACAGAGGGAAGAGAGAGATGAATGGAGAGGTAGATGGAGAGGAAAGGGGAGGAGCGACAAAAAGACAAGGGGAAGCTGGGCTTTCCATAGGGGGCCCAAGGGCTGGCAGGCACCTGAGTCACACCTCCACTGTGTGTGTGTGTGTGTGTGTGTGTGTGTGTGTGTGTGTGTGTGTGTGTGTGTGTGTGTGTGTGTGTGTGTGTGTGTGTGTCCTTCTGTCTGATTCTGTGATTAATGAAGACATGTCAGTGTGGTAATCCTCTCTAATAAGCACCAGTGGAGCAGCCCTCAACCATGTGTGTGTTTCAGTGTGTGTGTTTATGTATATACTTTATATATGTGTGTGTGTGTGTGTGTGTTTGCATGTGTGTTGATGTGTGCCAGTACGGACAAAAAGGTGGTACGATGTGTGTGCAGCTTCAACCCTCTGACTAAGTGAAATATTTGTCACTGTACTGCGTGTACTGTATCTGCTCACAAAGAACTCCTGTAATAACCTTACAAGCAGCTTGCATCTGTGTGTGTGTGTGTGTGTGTGTGTGTGTGTGTGTGTGTGTGTGTGTGTGTGTGTGTGTGTGTGATCTAATGTCATTCTTTATAAGTATGCCCAGATGTTGATACTGGAATGGCTCTTTAATTACCATTTAAACAGCAGGGGCTGTGTGCGTGTGCGTGTTTGTGTGTGTGTGCGTGTGTGTGTGTGTGTGTGTGTGTGTGTGTGTGTGTGTGTTTGTGATGTTGACAGCGGAACTACTGTTTAATTACCATTTAAACTGCGAGAGCTGAGTGGATCATTTAAAGACGAAGAGCTCCAGCCAGCTAAATGAGGAAAACAACACCATTACAGACACACACATATACACACACACACACACACACACACACACACACACACACACACACGACGAAACCACACAGACAACAAGACTATTAAGGTCTAATGGATGATGCTCCTGTGACGTGTCACTATTCTTTAAATAATAAAAAGGACTTTTGTTTATATAGCAGCAGAACTGTAAATAATCTTTCTCTCTGTGCAGACACAGAAACAGAAACACTCTCCTTAATACACTGTCACATGCTAAACACCTTTTTTATCAAAAGTGTGCATTAAAATGTGTGTGTTAAGGCCCATTGCCTATATGCGCATGTATGCAACCATCTGTGAATGTACTTCAGTCAGTCTCCCTGTTAATCAGTCAGTCTGTACGGAGGCCGGTGGCCAGTCAGTCACCCAAACAACATCCAGCCTGCTATTCTGTTAAATTACACAGTTAGTCAGTCAGTCAGTCCAACAGTAAATTATGATCAGCCGGTGCTTTGCTGTCTCAGCCTTTAGCAACAGCACAAACAACTGACCGATCCTAAGTCCCGCCCCCCCCTTAGCTACTGTTGCTAGGTCGGACAAACTTGAGAAAAAGAAACATACGTCAACACACTTCGGGGCGGCACGAAGCAGAGATAATACAAACAAAGGAACGAAATCAGACGAAATCATGCAGGTTCGTCAGAAACTCTTTCCGCTCAGAACTGTGGCGTCCTGCAGTCGGAGCTCTGGTAGGAGGTGGAGAGCTCTGCGCCTCGGTCCCCGCTGGGAACCAACACTGACACCACGCTGCTGGAGACCCGGGCCGTATTGCTCGGACCGCTACAGGGAAGGGAGGTACGGGAGAACCAGAACCAGGACGGCGCGGGGCGGACTGTCAGACCCTGCTGCAGTGAAACGAGAGGTTTTCTAAAAGGACTCTGGTGCTCAGAATCACTTTTGTCCACAGGGAGCGCCAAAATCAACACAAAATTAAAGTTCTTCGTAGTAACTGTGACTATATGCAATACAATGTGTACGTGAAGATTGTGACACCAACGTAATGTGACTTACATAGTAATGTTACCCTTGAACAGACGTAGCATAGCTAAGTATAACACCGGTATACGGCAACAGGAAAGGGGAAAGTTCTGACGGGTTCCAAGCTTGCTCAACTGTTATTGGAGCACAGAGTGAAAAGGGGCGGGACTTAAGAAGGGTCAATTGTTTACTTACTTTTAAGGCCCAGACATACCAACTAGCGGCGTTGAAGGCCGACTGCATCACCTCACGTTGACTTTGTCTTAGCTTAAAATTTGCATTTGAACACACCTCAAAGACTACAGCCGACGGAAAACTACCAAATACTTTCTGCTCCTGCGTGAGAGGAAATAACTCTGTACACCAGCAGGCGGCGGTCGTCTGTATTCGTCATTCAAAAAGGGAAACCAGAAGACCGAGGACGCCGGATATACAAGCCGTTGTTATGAATCATACATGAAACAAAGCGGCGTTTGCCGTCCATTTTCACACCACTTCATTCCAGATGTTCATGTCGTGAAAATATCTGTGTAGCGGAACGATCAGATGAAGATGAAAAATGAGACGAGCCTTCTGTGTTTTTTCTCTTGACTTTACTCGTTAGCTTGCTTTCCTCACTTCCGTTTCTCTTCTCCTGCACTGATTTCTTTAAGCTGAACAGTCAATCAGAGTGATTTCTCTCACCGACGGGCTCCACCGCCGGTACAACATGCTGAATACACTGACCCTAATAGGCCGGGTTTTTCACAGAGTTAGTCAGGACTTAGTCATAGAGCTGTATCTCACGTGCGCGGTGTGACAGTGTTGACACAGTGTGTGTGTGATGTGTCAGAACTTGACAGACATGAAGAGGCCGGAGTTAGATATATTAAAGCGTCACTCAATGAAATCATACAGAACTGTCCGCTATATGAGCTTTTTTTTTAAAATAACGTGCGATTACTTCATGGAAATGCACTGTGCATTTTATTAGGGAAATATTACAACCTGTGGCTCCATCAGTGATGAAGAGATGATATTTCATAAAAGCCTTCTTTATGAATTTACGCTGCGTTATAACTGGAAAAAAATAATCTGCATGTTTGTTATGGAAATCGAATAAAAACACTTTATATTTGTCTCTTTATTATTTCTTCAGGCAGGCTGATGGTAAATCACCTTCAACTATTAAAACAGGAATACTGTGGTGAAAGTGATTAATTATACTAAAAGGGCAATTGTGACTGATAATACCAAATTATTTTTACAATGCCGTGGCAGGTACAAACGATGGCACGGATGATTCCTCACACAGAGCTGGTTAAATAATTACAGTGTAACAGTGAGAATGATAGGAGTGATCATATTTGTGACAGACAGGCTGCGTCGCACTGAGAGTATTATGATAATGATATTAATGATGGATCTTTGCAAATGTGTGTGTGCGTAGAAGAGTTCGGTGGGAGATGTCTCACCTCACACTGGGTCTCTCAGCCCGATGCCATCTGTTCTGCCAGCGCACACACACCCACACACACATGCACACACACACACACACACACTAACACACACACTCTCATAATCACTGGTAATAGAAAATAGATATATTCTAATGCAAGAAGAAAGATGTAATAGATGTAAAGACTAATGCTGACAAAAATAAGCTTCCTGTGCAGACACACACTTAAAACACGCACACACACACTATCACACTCCCGGATGGTTGGTAATCCTGGCTTTACCCAGAATGCTCAGCTCTAAAGGTTCAGCCAAAGGGAAACCAGCGTGTTGTCAGCCTAGTGGACATACATGAGATCAGGGATGTGTGTGTGTGTGTGTGTGTGTGTGTGTGTGTGTGTGTGTGTGTGTGTGTGTGTGTCAGTACTAAATGGGTTTGCTGTGTCTCTAACAAATAAATGAAAAATGTCAATGAAAATATGGACAAAACTATTATTTTCAAAGTATTTTTGGTTTATAACGCTGACAGAAAGTAATGAAGAGGGAAAGAAGAAATGGCATGAGACTGAAAGGCTTACCGCAGTAGTCGGTGTTACCAGTGTGTCATGGTGTTCCGGCACACACCGATTACATTACTGGCCCATCACCCCCCCAACGTCGTTTTTTTTTTTTTTTATAGAAATATAACCCACTTAGTTCGTTTTCACGTATCAGTGCCGTGTTGTCAATACATAGTCGGACGACGGACGCTACAAACTGAAAGTGAAAGAGAGAGAGTTGACGGACAAGACGATGGCGGAGGGTTTGATGTCAAAGCAAAAAGCGCCTATTTAAACCCAACGCTTTAAGGGAGCCGTAACGTTAATCGTCGTGAGGAGGACGGAGCGGTCACAGCCGGTGTGAAGGTGGAAACCTGCAGCGTCGCAGCGAAAGATCGAACGGAGAGGCCGAACACACCGCCGTCCAACGGTGAAGATCAAAGTAAGAGCTCTACACATATCGAGCATCATGTTTTCTCGTAAAATGTCCGGTGTAATCTGTACCGTGACATCCCTACATGATCGATAGATAGATAGATGGATGGATAGATAGATAGATAGATAGAGTAAGATAGATAGATAGATAGATAGATGAGTAGATAGATAGATAGATAGATAGATAGATAGATAGATAGATAGAGTAAGATAGATAGATAGATAGATAGATGAGTAGATAGATAGATAGATAGATAGATAGATAGATAGATAGAGTAAGATAGATAGATAGATAGATAGATAGATAGATAGAGTAAGATAGATAGATAGATAGATAGATAGATAGATAGATAGAGTAAGA
Organism: Sebastolobus alascanus; assembly: GCA_916701645.2. Taxonomy (NCBI): domain Eukaryota; kingdom Metazoa; phylum Chordata; class Actinopteri; order Perciformes; family Sebastidae; genus Sebastolobus; species Sebastolobus alascanus. The sequence goes on from CAKAOJ020000128.1 coordinate 1,133,933, forward strand.
TAGATAGATAGATAGATAGATGAGTAGATAGATAGATAGATAGATAGATAGATAGATAGATAGATAGATAGATAGAGTAAGATAGATAGATAGATAGATAGATAGATAGATAGATAGATAGATAGATAGAGTAAGATAGATAGATAGATAGATAGAGTACATAGATAGATAGATAGATAGATAGATAGATAGATAGATAGATAGATAGATAGATAGATAGATAGATAGATAGATAGATAGATAGATAGATAGAGTAGATAGATAGATAGATAGATAGACATATTTTCAACATTCTGTGTTATAATTTCATGACCTCTGTCATAATTTACCGTCTCTCTTCTTCCCTCCCTCCGTCGCTCCTCTATTTACTGTCATTGTCAAATATCAGGTCAAGTAAAGTGGAAAAAAAAAAACATTTTTTAAAAGATGATATATCAGAGGCCTTATCTGTCACCGTGTTCTCTCACTCTGACACACATACAGCAGTTTGGGTATAAAGTACGTGCCTGGGTGTTCTGGCGATGCCTAGACTGCATATGACCAACACGCGCACACACACACACACACACACACACAATCACATACACACATGCAATGTGTGCAACCATGTGGCGTTGCCTGGACGGTGTACGAGCAGCATATCTGTCAGTGTGTGACAGGTTGACAGCTCAAGCTTCCAGCACTTTGTCCACTATCATCACGTCAAGAAACACACACACACACACACACATACAGTGATAACATCAAAATGGGCCACAATGGCTACTTTAACAGTTTAATACTCCCAGAACTCATGTGTGCACAAGAGTGGGGAAAATAGTGGGAAAAAAATAGTGGAAAAAGTCCAAATTGCTTAGTTTTTTTTTTTTTTTTTAAACAACTACTTTTTCAATGAATACATTACCAACCAAAACAAATCATCACACGTTTCTCTTTGTTATATTAAGTGTCAATGACGTGATCAGATGCCGTAAAACTGGAACATAATGAGTTTAAGTGCCGCACGATCTCTCCGCTCCATACTTCCCGTCACTCTCCTCTCAACACTATCTGTCACAGCAGAAATGCTGTAAACTGCCTTTAGAAAACAACAATAACTCAAATTAATTATTGATATCAGATTCAATAGGATATCAAAAAGCAGCAGGCACTTTCACGAGTTTTATACAGATTCTGTTCAATGTCACTCCAAAGTTATCAGCACTTTACTGAGCCTGACTTCCAGGCTCATAGCGATGCACAATATGCAGACGCCAGTAGTATTATCTCACCATAATAGCTGCATTTAATGATACACACACGCGCCTCAAGTCTCCTTTTTATTTCTCTAGATGGAGTTCAGCCCTTACAAAACCAAGCCAGGTCAGACCAGATAATTTGAATCACGGATCACGGCTTTAGCACATTTCATACAATTAAGGATTGTGGATTTGAAGCAGACTAAACAATGGGCCCAAATTAAATTTTGAGTTTCTCAGTGAAAGACACTCTGGCTGCTCTGAAAATACAATCAAACAGAATGAGAATACAGACGTAGTCTCTAACAGGATTGCTGAGCATACCCACTCACAATATGGCATCTTTCTTTCTCCCTGATATTCTATTACTGTCTCTCTCTCTCTTCCTCAATGGACACACAGCTGTAGTTTAATTCTACAGTTCTTCTATTCGGACGTCTGTATTGTGTCTCTTAGTGTCAAACAGTGTTCAAAGACCAGCAGCAATAACACAAAGCAGAATTACAGCTTTAGTAACAAGAGAGACACAGAGACGGAGACAAATAAAGGAAGAATGAAGCCAAGGAGAATGAGGGAGAATGAATTGAAATTATTTTTTTTCAAGCAGACTGGAAAGAATTTGTTAGCGGGTCAACACCGTGTTCATTACCACCTCTTAACTTTTGGCACCAGGAAATTGGAGAGTTTGTAAAGAATATAATAAATAGGGCTGGGACAATACACCTATCTCCTGATTCGATATGTATTGTGATTTTTAAGCATCGTGATTCTACAAGTATTGCGATTCGATATATGATTTATTGAAATTTATTTAACTTTTTTAACACTAGACCATGGGAAAAAGTTCAATCATACACTTCTAGGGACTTTTACTTTGGAAAATATATAAATTAATACAGTAAAAATGATTGATTTTCAGCGTGTATGTAGTCAGAGATGAACTGAAGTCATTGTCACGAATCATTTATTCATTTTTTTTCCAGCAACCCAAAAATCAAAGAATAAAGACATTTCCCTCACAGATTAGTGGTATTTTCTTTTAATTTATAAGGGACATGTAATGTTTTACACTTCTGGTGAATATAATCCAATCAATCTTATTTCCATAGATGTATTTTGTATATACAGTTCCCTTTGTTAACACCTTATTTTGAAAAGCGGACGTAGTCCCACGTGTCTACTTCCTCTAACTTCTCCAAGGTGGTCTCTAGCTCTCCCGTCAGCTCCGTTCTCTTTATCCATCCATGGTCAGCTCCATCGGGGCCGTTTCAATGCATTTAACATAAATGTCAGTATATGGGTGCTCTACAGTTGTAGCGTCGGCCCATTTGACCACGGAGACGAGAGCGACGGCCGGCTCGACCGCACGTTACCGCGATACGATAACGTTTCCTGTCCGTGACAGAGTTAGCATGCAGCTTTAGCCGTGATGTCTAGCTCTGCTTTTCCTGTTAATGTGTGAAACCCAAAGTGTTTCCATCCTTTACTGGATGTGTAGTGTTTACCACTCTGGATTTAACATGTGAGGGTGCAGGTCGTATCCACGACGACCCTCCAACGTTTTATACTTTCTGAGGTTTGTTTTGGTTGACGGATACGGAACGGATATGACGTCACGTTACTCAGACTACAACAATAAAAGCGGTAACTTCCTTCAACATCCACATAGACTCAGATGAAGCAAATATATTGATTCTGTCATTAAACAAATCGATTTCAAAATCGTAAAAGAAAAAATCACGATAGATAGGTGGATAGATTTGTTTCCCATCCCTAGTAATAAAACACACTAAGAGAAGGGAAGACAGAAAACACAGCTGTTAGAAGAAAGGGAGAGATATGAAATGAGGGAGTTTAAAAAAGCAGAAGGAGGGACAGAATGGAGGTCAGAGTGAAATTGATTGATTCTTGGTAGCATATGAGGACAGAGACATTTAATGAAGTTAAAGGGTGAGTTGGAAGGACACATGGCAACAAGGGCAGGCAGACAAAATAGACTCATAGCATTTGCAGAGGTCTGAAAACACGAATGCATACATGTACAAACACAAGAGAGGCAAATTTAAATATCTATGGTTGAACATGAGGACATAAAGCATTTCATAGAAAGTTAAGGCTTAAAAAGTAAAACAGAAAGACAGAGACTCAACAGGGTCAAGGGAGGACAGATGGAGGAAGCACAAGAAAGAAACTGACAGAAAGACAAAAGAGAGATTACACAGAGACATGGATTGAAACTGAAGAAGACAGAGGGAGAGAAAAGAGACATTGAACAAAGTTGCAGGAAGACAGGGAATAAAGAGTGAGAGAAAGATATTGAATGAAACAAAAAGAGACGTTGGACAGCTCTTCCTCGCAGTAAGTGAAAGACTTCAAACCACGGTGGATGAGAGAGCTGCACTTTATGGAGCTATTCTCTCTGCATTAGCATTAGCTATAGCTCTCAGACTGACAACCAGCGCTCTGTTCTCAAGGTCAGGAGGGGCACACACTACCCACGGGCCACGACTACACACACACACACACACACACACAGGCATAGAATATATTCAACACACACTCAGGCATTCTTATGCACAGACAGATCCAAACACACTGACACACACACAGACACAAATACACACTGACACACGTAGAGGCATGCTAACACACTGAAGAAGAATTTGTCCAAACTGAAGTATGCAGGTTGTTGCAGGCCAAGAAATCACCACATCAGGACAATATAGCAGATAATAATAGGGGAAATGTCGGATATGAAACAATTTTCTATTTAAACAGAGGGTGAAGGGCTGCGCTCCAAATCACATACTTTTTATTTTGACTTATAGTACGTACTGCAGCCGCCCTCACAAAGTACGTACTGTTGCATGCAGTATGCATACAATTTGGGACATAATACTTTGTCATAACTATGCTTTGAACTTTGACCCTCTTGCTCATATATCCGCTGCGCAGAGGATTGTGGGTCGGAATAGCCAGAAAAGCATGCTGGCTTGCATACTGCAAAATACAACAGGATGTAGCAGGACATCCTGGTATTTCTGGCATTCTGCATTTCACATACTTCATCCGAAATCTCATACTATGTACTACATACTCAATATGTGTACTATCTTTCAACATACTTTTGTGTGAATAAACAGTAGTGTGTATCTTTTCGGATGCACTGAGCAGTAATGTACGTCGTCACTTCCTGAGAGCCTCCTCTCCGGTTGGAAACGTGTAACCATGGTAACAAGTGCCAACCTCATGTGACCAAAATTACGGTTTGTGAGAATCAAAGTCGGAATTAATTTAAAATATATATTACGTCTGACAGAGTGAAATCTTATACTTACAGTTAAACTGAAGCATTATGTTATGTTACAGAGCTGTCCGTCAACGTCCGTTATGAACGTTGTCGTCACTACTGCATTGCATTATGGGATATTTATGCCGGCGTAGTGTCCATCATTTGCAAACAGTAATATTTCACCGGAAACAGTATGCAATATGCGTACCATTGGTTTCATACTAAGGTTTCGGACATACTAAAAAATCTAACGTACTAAATAGCATGTCAGTATGGAATTTCAGACGCAACCAAGATGTTTGCCTGCATGAGATTATTCCAGCAAACTAACATGATTGTTAAATTGCCCAACCTTGGTTATGAGTTTCTGTGCACCCAGAAAGATCAGGTGTCAAACAGCAGGCGACATAATCAAAGAAAGAAATACTCTGCAAGACCTGACAATACTTTTCCTACTTCTCACTCACTTATAGTGAGTCAGCTTTGCAGGAATAACTTAAAGTAATCCATTAATTACTTGCTGTCAGACTCCTGAAAATTATAATACGATTACTTTATTTGTGCATTACTTTCTAAAAGTCATTCCAGTGAGATAAATGAGTATCTAAACTTGTCTGAAAAGTATTAAGACTTTTCTGCAGAAGACAGTTTGACATGTTGTTGTAGGGAAAATCACAGGTGTTCCTAATGACATTAACGATGGCTCCCCGTCCCACAGCCATCATTAACTGTATTATTTACACCTGTGATTTTCCTACTGTGACATGTCAACATGTCTTCCAAGAAAAATACCTACACTCAAGACATATGTTATTATTATAATTATAATAATGATTATTATTGTTAAATTATTCATTTGTTAGTTATTAATAAATTCCCCAGTGCATGCTACATATTTGACAGAGAAAGCTGATTTCTCCTGCTCTGCGGTCACAGATTTTGGTGTAACACCGGCTGTGCCTACATGTAGCCTACCAGGATGCATTGTGCTAGCTGTGAGTTCACTACATCTGATAAAACAATAAACCATAGACTGTATAATATGCAATAAACTCACAAAAGGTCAATGAAGGAAATATTCTTGCACAACAGAAAAATACAGCCGTACACCTTCTGAATTCATGTTTCTCTCTTGAAGACCGGTGTTACACCGAAATCTGTGACCAACAAAATCTCTGACTGCAGAGGAGCCAGCAACATATGTCATAAATACCTGACAGAAATCACACAAAACTAAATTGCTAAATGTATATTTTTACTTTAAATCAAAAGGTAGCCTAGGAACTGAGGGGTCACATTTTCTGATGACAGTAGTCAGATATGGTGACCACGTGTTGCCTCTGCGGTCACAGATTTGAGTGTAACACCAGGATAACACACTTCATTCAAACTGGACAGAAACAAAGTAAAACTCACCCAGCCCGGCTTGGTTAGTCTTCCCATCGTTCCATCAATCAGCAGCTCCAGTTTGGTGGAAATAAATCCTGAATTCATGGAGTAAGAGGTGAAACTATGGCGGCTCCACGCTCAGTGTTTCCCCGGTGTGTTGCTCTGCTGTGCGTCCTGGTTCCTGCAGAAGGTCTCCACCTGTCCGAGTGAGGAGGAAAACTTTCGTGCGTAATAATGCACAAACACCTTCTTCCCGGCCGCCTCCGGCCACATCTTCCCCGCAGAGCAGCAGCCTCGAGCGGCCTCTCTCCGGCCAAAACACGGTAAAATGCACACTGTAAAAAAAACCCGTCCATAACAAGGAAGTTTTTGAGCAGTTCTGCTTTCTTCTTCTTCTTTAGTGTTTATTGGTGGTTGGCAAACCAGCATAGAGATGCAATACCGCCACCTGCTGGCCTGGAGTGTGGAGCTGTAGAATGGCAGGAAAATAATAATAGAATAAATAAAGAATGCAAAATACTCTCCATTATTCCTGTTGCTCCTAAGTAATTAATTAGAAGATTGTGAACTTTCCTAGATGTCTTTCCAAGCAGATTCCCCAATGTAATATCATTTATGGTGCCTTCAAATGGGGGCGTGTTTACCGTGTTTAGAGTCCGTATGAACGCCCCCTCATGTCGTATTCACGACCTCGTAAGTGGAAAGAGTTCACGACTTGTGACGTGTTTGTTGACTTTGTGCATAATAAGTTAATATATTGTAATATTGATTTTCTTCATAATTTTACAATATGTCTGAGGAAAATGTTGATATTCCCAACGGCCTCATCTTTCTCCTCTGTCATTATACCTTTGCATTTACTGCATTATGTTACCCACTTTCTAGCTTGCTAGCCTCTGTGGCTTCTAGACGCCGACTGTAATGTTAATATTGCCGTTGCTAGGCAGCGGTGTTCTTCACGACTTAACCACTTGAACGCCGAGCATATCGTGGACACGACTTCCCATGTTGTAAACACGAGCTCACCAGTTTCATTTGAAAGTAGCACCAAAGATGCTCTATAACAAAGATGACACATTACAAGCTCCGCCAATGGTTTGAAATGGTATACACTTCCTGTGTCCTAACTGGGCGTGGTCATGGCGTGATCGCCTCTTCCCCCTTTCCCACACGGTCGTGTCTGGAAGGTAACCCGAAAATTGTGAAATCTGATCTGAGATCTGCAAAAACTTTCAAAAAATTCTCACGAGACTCACAGCTGTCTTTCACTTGGTCTCTGTCTTCTCTGAGACAGAGAAGGGTCTCATGCAAAGTTAATTTTCTCCCGATTTGTCCATCGGAAAAATGTAAGAATCAGACATAATCTGTGTTCACATTCACTTCTCCCTTTTGGAGTTAATAGACTCAGGACATGCCGCTAGTCTCCTAAAGGGGCGGCGCAGTGGCGAAACCCATGTAACACAGATACAAGGAGGGTTGAAAGAGGAGATTTCATGGCGTCATATCATCGGAGTACAACACATGCACAGTAAAATCTGGTCTGCACTCGCTGAAATTGAGCCAATAGCAACGCTCGACCGCAGCTCCAGTTACACTGCGCATGTGTCCTACCCCGTAGCTCAAGATCGTGTCCCAGCCTCCTTCAATAAGAACTTGCACAGATACAGGAAACGGACTTTCTGAACTCACTGGTAGCACTCTTTAGTTCTTCTGTATACCAGCTACGTCTGCCTTTTCCATATTAAAAGACATTCACTGAAGCAGCGTTGCCTCCTCCTCCAGCGTACCTGACATTAATGCTGCTTAATTACCACTCAAAATTATTGATTGTTTGAGAACGGCCGTTCCATCCATTCAGGCTCCGCGGTGTATCCAAGCAGAAACAAAAACAAGTAAACATGCTAAACACATGGCCAACATGGCTGCTGTAGTGTGTCACTGGCAGTTAAGTACTGCATGGCTACTGGCTAATCAGCCCGCAGAACCTCATTAAGACGTTATTTATGCAGGCGGCATCAGCTGCTAATGAAGACACTAACTCATCTGTTGTGTGAAAAGTGAGAGAAACGGGGAGAAGATTCTTCTGCTGTTGTCATGTACAGGTATAATAAACCTCAGACCTTTAGAGCAGCGTGGTGCCGTCTGTCATCTGCAAAACTAGGATATCCATTCCCAGTCTAATTCAACCTGTAAACTACTGTCAGGGTTTGGGCCTTCTTTTGGGTAAGTGACTGTAAGGCCCTGTTCAGACCTGGTATCAACCTCAGTGATCCGATCACAAGTGGACAGCTCTAAGTACAGGTGTGAACGCACTCAAGACGCATTGAGAACCGATCGCTCAGACCACATTCAGAGGTGGTCTGGGCCACATTAAAGTGTCAGTATGCAGTACATTTTTGGCATCATTGGGCAAAAATTCCATAATAACTTTTCAGCATATTATAATTCAAGTGTTCTGAGAGAAAACAGACTTCTGCTCCTCCTCATGTCTCTCTTTTCAGGCTTTAAAAAATCTAGTCTGACGGGAGACTTTGACCAATCACAGGTCATTTCAGAGAGAGAGAGCGTTCCCATTGGCTGTGCTCCGGTCATGTGACCAGAACTTCCTTCACCAGATTTTACAATGGCGGCCGCGTCACAAACTTTCTCATTTTACAGCTCAACAGTAACTACAAGATGATTCTGAGAACATCTGAGGAGAGAAATAGTCATTACAGTAACAGAATATTGATTCATATCTGATCAGCGCTGCCTAGTTTGACCGTTTGGTCGGAGTACTTGAGTGATTGACAGCCGGCTCTCATAGACAGCAGACCGAGGGATACCCCGTGCGTCGGTCTCCGATGCAAAGGGGCGCTGACCAAGCATCGGTATTTGACGAGTTGGGAGTGAGAATGTGTTGCTTTTCCTCACATGGATAACTGGAAATCCTCACACTTGATGTTAAAATCTGATATTGTGTTTTCCTTCAGTCAGCAGGTGACTTTTGGGGCACGAAAGGTTTGTGTAGGAGCACAAACAGACACATAGAGAGAGAGAGAGAGAAAAAAACAAAGAGGAAGAGAGAGCGCCGAGGCAATCTGTGATGTGATTTTTTGATAACCGTAATCATAATCTGCCTCGGGCGATCCAATTCCTGAGACAGTTTATGGGGTAGGGAGGGCCATCAGAATTAGAATGAGATGAGCATAAATGGCTATTTTTCCCTTGTGTGTGTGTGTGTGTCTGTCATGAATGGCTATTTATGTGGATTAACGGATTGGTGAGGCCATCTGAAACGCATGAAGCAGACCTCACACACATACATTCATGCACAGATAAACCTTAAAACATTAGAATCTGTCCAAATACCTGCCCTTTCTTCCACACAGTAATAGTGTGTGTCTGTATTGTTTTTTTGCACAAAGATTAGAGTGTGTGTGATGTGTGTGTTATATGCACGGACAACATTTATCTACCCAGAATGTGCATGAGTGTACTTCTTCAACTGGCCTACGTGTGTGCACTTGAATGTGTTCTTAAATACGTGTCTGTTTCTCCGAGTGTGTGTGTGTGTTAGAGAGTGACTGAGTGTTGAGAGAGTGGTAATTACCATTCAGCAGTAGCTAAAGTGACATGTTTGAGGAAGAGATAAGGGGACATAAATTGGCCTGGTATAAAACGGTGATATTTCCTCTACTGCTTTAGAAAAACCCATTTACTCTGCCTCTTTAGCATGTCAAGACCCCTGTCACTACCCTCTCATCCCCTCGGCCAGAAGGACTCTTGCACACATGCACACATGCACACACATACACATATGTACGCCTCGCGCAGTCAGCCGGCTCCTTGTGAAAAAGTGCTCATCTGCATTCTGCTATTAACTTGGAGAGACACACAGAGAGAGACAGAAAGGGAGAGAGTGTGTGTAAATCAGTGTAATGGGGCCAAGACCTCAGTAGCTCTAAAAAGAGAGCAGACATGTGGAGGACAAGACATGATTTTTTTTTTCTCTCTTTCATGCAGAGAAGCAGCGATACAGCACATCTGTCACTGCCGGCCACACAATAGCCCGTACAGCCAGACGGAGAGAGAGAAACATGAAAGGAAAGAGAGGGAATAAAGGCGACAGAGTGGACAGTACTCAACACTCGCGGGGCTGAAGTAATTATCTAGTTTGTTTCTTATATTGTTTTCTTGCTTACTGTCTTTTTCTTTACTGTTTTTTAACACTAACTTTAGCTACAGAATTTGAGAAGCTGTGTTCAAACACTATAACTTTGCTAGATAGACTTCCCCGCTCTACATTTGTAACTATGTGGTTATAAAAAGCTACAGCACACACACGTTGGTCACTACTGTATTTTGGTAACACTTCAGTTTACAGGTCTGCAAATTTCATGGAAATTAGGTGATAATTAGCAGGTAACCTATTTGAAATTTCTTTGGAATTACTGCCAAATTACCCCAATATTTACCTCAAAATTGATTATAAACATTACTCGTTTACTGGCGACGGCCAAAATGACAAACTTGAGGCTTCAAAACGGAAGTCCACAAACTAATAGGTGACATCACGGTGACTCCACTTCTTATATACAGTCTATGGTCTGCTCCACATCTGGACATCTGTCCTACCTGCGTGTCATGAATAGTCTTTTGACCTGTCCATAAAAACAAGGTCCTACGTAAGCGTATGTAGCACTAACTTTGCTGTATTTATATTTGGTTACACTATTAAAGTATTAAAATATGGTAATAGAATATAATATCCAGTGGTTTGATAGAAAACCAACTGTTGTTTGAAAAAGGACTTGAACCTATTAAGAGCCAATGCAGAATACTATTCGTATTTTTCACTCTTCAATCACAACATCTCCATCGTTCACTGGGACTGAAATCTTTTCTCCTTCAACAAAGTTCTGAAAGACAAAAACCTTTCACCAGCGCCACACAGAGAAGATTGTGGATCGTTTCTACGTGCCATGTGCTCCAGGTCGCAGGTTAGAGCCCTCGGTGTGTTACTGAGCAAACACACACTCATACACACACACACACACACACACACACACACACACACATGCACACTCAAGCCACAGGGGAAGAGGTGAGGAGGAGGGAGGAGGAGAAGAAAAGGAGCGGAGAGGAGCAGAGAGGAGGCGAGGTCAGATCCTCTTTAGCCTCACAGCTGTGGGTGAGATAAGCCTTTTTCTCACAGGTAAATAAAAGCCACACCCTGAGTGTGTGTGTGTGTGTGTGTGTGTGTGTGTGTGTGTGTGTGTGTATGAACCTGGCTTCCCCCTCCTGCCATCCCTACACCGCTGACACAATCTCTGCATTCCTTCTCTCCATGCCCTCTCTCCATCCCCAATCCCCTGTTTTATACTGTTCTCTTTCTAATACCTTCCCCTTCTCTCTGTGTGTGTGTGTGTGTGTGTGTGTGTGTGTGTGTGTGTGTGTGTGTTTGTGTGTGTGTGTTTAGCAACTTCCTTTCTTTTCGACTCCTGCTCCTCTCTCCTTTTCCTGCCATTCTGGAAAAACAGGCTGTTCTCCTACACTACACAGTTTGTTTGAAAAGTAACACACTATTGTATATAACCCACATAATCAATTCATATGTAATCCACGTAATTGTGAACCAGGAGGTATAAAGAGCGACAAAGTCCACGTAGAGAGGAGGTTAGGATGGATGGATCGGTCTACAAACACCGGACTTTTGCCCAGGAGACAGCTGTTGGTGTCCCGTGAAAACCAGAAGTCAACTTTGACTTATTTGTCACGTAACTTCCGCTCTTAAGTAACTCTATTTCCATACCTATTTTAACACAAACCACGATCTTTTCCTGTAGTAGTTTTGTTTCCAAAACTAAAATCAGGCACACTGATCATAACTGATACACAGATCTGAACATAGCATAAAGACCAACAAAGTCCACGTAGGGAGGAGGTCGGGGTGGACGTGTGGGTCAAAAAACACCTGACTTCCCCCCACGAGACCGCTGTTCGTGAAACCAACAACCATCAACATTGAATTATTTTATCGTGTAACTTTCGTACTTAAGTTACACCACTTCCGTAAGTATTTTAACCCAAACCACGATCTTTTCCTAAACCTAACCGAGTAGTTTTTCTGCCTAAACACTGCACAGACTTTCGCAGGCGCACTGATTGCTTGTGTTGCTGGACATAAGTAGGAAAACGCACAAAAAATAACAAAATAATTTTTGTATGATATCATACAAACCATTGTATGCGGATATGTTGGGCAAAATGTGATGATATTTAGACAGTTGATGAGTTATTGAATCTCTCCTCTTCATCATTTTGCTGCTCTTTCCTTTATTCATTTTCCTCCTTTTCTTCTTTCACACCCCCTACAGGATGTATATCTTCTGTTTCTTTTACTCTGTTCTCCTTTTCTTTTAATAGTTTACTTTTCTCTACATCATCATCGTTTTCTTCATATATTCCTATATTCTGCCTTTTTCTTGTCCCATTTCTCTTTCTTCTTCTTTCGTATGTTGTCTACTTTTCATCATCTCTTCTCCTTATTTGCCTCCTTGTATTTTTTTTTGACATAAATGGCGATCTAGCCTACTTACTGGTGGTTATCATGGTGTTTATGAACACACCCTTACACACGCACACACACACACACACACACACACACACACACACACACACACACACACGCACACACACACAGAGACAAACACAGCTCTCCATGTCAGAGTCGGTTCTCTAATCGTAAGGTGTAAAAGGATCCTGTCGGCTCTGGGCCGCGGGTGTTTCATCTAATACGGTCCCCGCACAGAAGCAATACACAGTCTGGAAACACACTCCACATACACATTCAAACACAAGCACACACATAAACACACATTCATGGCTTTCTTAAACACTCATGCAAACACACACTCACAAAACTTTCACTCTCCGTTGGCATCACTGAACCAGAAACACACTACAGGAGTGTGTGATGTTTCTCTTTTTGTAGAGCTGGAAGGTGAGACAATCCAAAAACTACAGCAGCATCGAAGTAAAGAAACACAACCAGCCTTTTGTTATATTGTATATTTTTAAGTTTTGTATCTAAATAAATTCTTATACACTCCATGTTCAAATAAGAAGACACAGTTACATTTGCAAGGAAGTAAAAACTGCAAGTACATCAATGCTTGAAAGTAATTCTTACACTTTTCCCACCTGTCAGATTGCATAGGACTTTTTCCTGTTTTGTGCTTGCATTCTAGTATTTTTCCTCTGATTTCTAATAATTTTATCATCTTACTGACCTACTTTAAAACAAGGTTAAAAAATGTGTCACTTTAATGTATGCAGTTCAGTTCAAATCACTTTATACGTCCCTCAAAGGGCAATTTGAGGCAAGCGAGTTTGCAAACTAAAGTACACACGATCAAGTCGTTTACACACATAAAAACAATCTAAAAATACAAATATGACCATTTTTGAAAGAGTTAAAATACACAAGGACTAATGGCAGTGGTCAATCCATAGCTGGCTAATAATCCCAATCCCATGCATTTATCAATCTATTCACAAGGTAAACCGACCATTTCACTGTGGCTGTTCCCAAGTCTAATGGCTGCTGGAATAAAACCAGATTTACTGGACTCAGCAACAGCTGACGTTGCTGCTCTTTGGGTCAGGAAATATCTCATATATTATGTAAACTACATTCATGCATGGTTTGATTTATTTAATCTCATACAGTGGTATATCCGTTTATTGCACAGTTTAAAGAGCAGTTCTGAAGTAAGTGGCAAAGTAATCAGAAAGTGGAGTTGCAATAAGCTGGTATTAAGCAGGTAATCAGTATTCTGCAATGAACTACATCTTCAAAGTAACCTTCCCAAACCTGATTGAGTCAAATGAACAATAAGTGTGTCTGACAATGACAATGATATTATTCTCTTGTTGTTGGTAAACAAGCAGGTCTGGTGGATTAAGACAGCAGCCAGTATACTCGTCCGCAGTGACAACAGAAAAGCCGTGTACCAATTGAAACTGAAGAGGTTTTCCTCCATAAGCGCAGCCTGTATAATTATTTCAAACACGGGGAAAACCAAATCACTTTACAACGCGGATTTACATATGATTAGCGTCATACAAAGACAGGATTACTACAAGTAGTCGAGAGGAAGCCTTTTCCCTCTGCCTGTCTCGTCCTCCTTGTCTTGATTCAAAGAGCCTTGACATAAGTTAACACTGCTCTCTCGCTCACTCTCACCTAAAAGGTAACAGTGACAAAAGCTGACAGTCTGTACCTTTGTACTGAGGCAGACATGATAATAATGACAATAACAATATATGGAAAGGAGTCCTGGTGGAGAAATGGCTCAAGCTGAACCGCCATGGGAAAGTTTTCAAATAGAAATTATTTTTTTCTCCTCTTCTCCGTGTTCGTCTCATTTTATTCCTCTTTCATTATATGCTCTTAACTGACGTGAACCAAGTTACATTAACACTTAATCTCTGTATGCAAACAGATATGAATTACTCTATAATCAATATGATATGTTTTTTATTGTAATGAGGACGTATGTCTTTGCCTGCTGTCATGGTGACAATAATATTTGCTGTTTAATTGACAATAATTGTATTTAATAGGCCGATGATTGATAATTGTTGCACGTAATATATTCATTTGTTGTCATGTCAATTGACAATCTTCAGTGACTCATTATGATCTAAAAGCACGTCGTATGATTTGAAAGATTATTGATTATTTAATGGCATTTTTAGTAGACGGCCGTCTGAGTGGAGGCTACGCAGCGAAGGGTTGCAGGAAATATGAGCGAGGATAAAAGAGGACAAACTGTCATTCGCTGCTTTGTGAAAACAACAAGACACCTTGCCACTCTAAATTATCATTGATTACCCAAAATGAGGCGGAGGAAATTATTGACCGCATGAAAATGTCACTTAAGAACGTGTATCATCGCCCATTATTCACCTATTATCCATCGATTTGCTGTATTGTATTCAGTTTATTTAACTTGGCAGGGTGGATGGATGGATGTGGCAGCAGTGTAGCTGCTCTATCAAGAAAATTATTGTTTTCTTTTCATTCAAACTAATTAAAATAACTGCTATAGTCAGATATTCATATTATCTTCCCTGTTATAGCAGTACCTTAACACTGTTCACACCTGCACTGCAAAAAACACGTCATATACGTACATATTCAGTATCTACTGTAAGACTTAAGAATAAAATCAAAAAAGCCACTTGGGTGAGATTATTCAATTTATTCTCAGTCGAATTACTAAAACACAATTTCTGAAACTAAGGCCTTCTTTGTCAAAACTCTACACACAAAGACTAAAAACATATACACGAAATACAAAATATCTTACACCCCTTGCAAAAGCAAAACAAAAATATATAAACTCTTCAAAAAATGGTTGTTTTTTTTTTTGAATTTTTGCATCACAACTTTACATACAATATATTATATTGCTCTAAGGTGTTAAGTATAAAACACTATTATCCAGAGGCATTTTCATTTGTAGCGTGCTGTAAATACAGACTATGAACACACATGCAATGGGGAAACAAAAACATTTGTTTATTCTCAAAAGTCATATACTCATGACAGTATCAGACACAATACTTTACCTGAAGAAGACATGAACATTTGTTGTGCACACCAAAGAGCAACCCTGAGTCCTGTTTATAATGTTATCTAATTGGTTTCAGGTGTTTTCACAGGTGCATTCTGGGTGCAGGTGATTGGTGATTGAGTGTATTTCAACAGCAGCAACACACACATCCTTTGAGTTTTGAATGATGTGTCTAATGTAGATAACCGTGCATAGTTATTTGAGAAAAGTGTGATTTATAATTTCAAACTTATAAACAAAAACTTAAAGCGTAAAGCAGACAACGAGCTTATGGTTTAAGACACCTGGTCAATAGATAGGCTGCATGAGTACAAAATCAAATGTAAAAAAACGAGTGCCACTAGCTCTGGAAAAGACAGAATATTACTCTTTAGTCTTTCTATTATTTCTATGTTCTGATTGACTTTTTTAGATGGTGTTTTTTTTTTTGCAGCATGTAAAAGTCTCATGTCTCTGTCACTTCTCTCTTAATTACTGGAGAGAACCTCGTGCACAAACACAGAATGGACATGCACAGTCTGTAGGAGAGTAATTCACTTGTATAACTGGCTCTAGAAATGACGATCGGTGTGTGTGTGTGTGTGTGTGTGTGTGTGTGTGTTGATCCAGCCAGCTGACTGCAGGCCTAATTGGCAGCTTGTTAAGCAATTTGGATCCCGCAGTGGATCTATTGATGTTTGGGTGAACACACACTGTTTGAATATCTATTTGGCCAGTTACACTCCTTAACTAACTTCTTCATACTGTGTGTGCTCAAAGATACAGTACACATTACAGCAGTCTGTACAAGTTAAAAGGTTTGTTTTCCAATGTTGTGTTGACATTTGTAGTCAAGACTACACCATAACTCTCGGTTCTTGTTGGACCTTTTTGGTTCTTGGAGGCGTTTATCAAGTAGTCATAGTTGCTGTGATAGATGACACTCAGTGTTACGCCCTTCCCCTTGTCTTGGAGGCTGCACTGGCCAATCTCGTCGGCTTGATTGAGCTCACCTGGGCCTTCCAGGCTATAAAAGCTTCCCCATGTGCTCACTGTCGGTCTCTCTTCCTGCATCCACATCCACCTGATATTACCTTTGTTAGGTTCCGCACCTTCAACACCTCCACAGCACATATGCCACACATCCATGCACTACATTAATTTGATGACATTACTGATCTTCACACTCCATTGTTCATTTTATGTTGACCATAGTTTAATTAATTGTTTGGGTTTTATATATAACCTTGCGTGGACTCCCTTTTTGTTACATTCCCTGAGCCAGTTTGTAACACTCAGCCAAACATTACTGTCTGCCACTTACTTTCAGTATTACAAAAATAAGTACCTAAACATTACAAATCTATGGCATGAACTTGGTGGATAGCCTGTTGTGTCACCAGAATGAAATATGCATTCTCATCTAACACTTTCTTCCTCTTGGATCCAACACGAGCAGCTGTGACACTAGTAATGAAGCACACAGCTCAGAGGAATATGCAAAGGCTTAAATGCCTCAGCAGAGAAGCTAAGATTACTACTACGAAGCTGGAGAAACAGGAGGAGAAGCCTTAGAGTCACATAAAAGGCCGAGGAGCTGATGGACGGGCGGACATATTTACATACGTATTGACAGACAGACCGACCTCTCATCGAGAGACGGGTGATAGACGGAGAGGAAAGCAGGAAGTTAATGAGTAGATTGTGGGCCAATAACATAACCAGTCACCCACAACAACGCACTGCCCGTACTCCTTACCTGTCTGCCTTGCTGCACTGCATTCTGGGAGTGGAAGGGCAGAGCGGAGCGGCGATGGGATTTGAAAGGCGTTCTGCATGGGCGACTCACTGATTTGCATTCAACAGTGGAGACACACAAACACATACTCCGGCAAGCAACAGCACATGCACATTGTTTGTAAGCACGCACACAACCATGTACGAGAACACACACTTGGATACTGTGGACTAATTATTAACCCCTCTCATATTCAAGTAGTCTGAATGTGTGTGAGAGATGATTGGAGAGAGGAAGGGGAAAAGAAGAAGGATTAGAGGTTGGAGGGAATACACTCACCCCTCTCAAAACCTCCTCTCCAAACCTCTTTTTTTTCTGCTGCGTGTTATTTTTCGCTTTACGATTCTGATAATGATGATATTAGAGGGAAGAGGAGGGGGAGGAGGAAGGAGAGGAGAGGATGATGGGCGCCGCATGCGATTGTTCGCCCTGTCTTTCCTCTTTTTTTTTTTTTTTTTTTACTGCTACACGTTGCGAGGGAGAAAGAGATAGAGAAAGACAGAGAGGGGGGGCTCCTCAATGACTAATTTTCCTTTCTTTTACGGCAGCATAAATTTAACAGGAGGGGGGTTGTGGGGTAGAGTAGAAATCCTTTTAGCGCTCTGATTTATGTACGTCTGATGGGCGAATCATAGATCACCACCGGAAGATGGCAGACACACTGATGATGATGGGGCCCTTCGACGGGGCCCGCTAATGCCCCGCCGAACAAAATGTAACCAATCTGTGGGGGCCCTCAAGCATGCAATGGTCCTCTAATAGAAACTATAGCAAACTATACGCCTGTCACCTATGACGGGGGGGTGGGATGGGAGGGGGGGGGGGGAGTGTGTGTGTGGAGGAAAGTAGAAAGAGAAAAAGATGGAGAAAGAAGGAGAAGGTAAAAAATTACCACAAGAGCACGAGGGCAGAGATAGACGTGGATGATCCGAAACAACACAGAGCTACAGAGAAAAACAACAAGAGGGAAGCAGAAGAGTAGAGGAAGAGAGGCGGAGAACCGAAGAAAACTACCCGGAGAGAGAGGAAGGGGGCGCTCGGTTGAAGGGGACTCTAAATGTCAAGTTGGAAAAAAAAAAGCAAATAAAAAAAAGCAACCAAAGGAGTAAACAGCTAAACAATAGACAACAACAAGTAAACGACGCATGAGTGTCCACCTTAAATCACCCAATCACACACACACACACACACACACACACACACACACACACACACGCGGATACACACACGCAGGCCCGATGCACAGTGCGGCGCATGCAGCCTCACCAATCATCTTTATATCAAAACATCATTATGCTGGCTGACAGCAGCTAAGATTCCAGCGAGGCCTCGTTGTCATAAATCGTCAGCTGTTGCAGCGCCGCAAAGAGAGCCTTTTCATTTAGGAATGTCAAAGCTCTCCTGAGCCTCGTAAAAGATTGTAGGAGACCCGTGAGATGTGGAAACAGAGGTAGAGATGGCAGAGCCTGGGAGAGATGGCAGCAGACAACTGACATGACTTTGCCAACACGGATGTAAAAACACTTGATTCAGACGTTGCGTTCGGACTTACTGACTACTTGTCTGGCGTTTTACTTACTCATTTTACTGTGGACAACAAATCAGTTTGAAATTAAGAAAAAAGATCTGGGAATGTGGAACAAAAAATGAAAATGTATGGTTGCTGTTTGCCTTCATCATTAAAGTGTAGAATGTTAGCAACACTAGCGGCGTGGCTCAAGAGACAGAACTGTCCGTCTGTTGGTCGGTCCACTTTGGTTCAGACTACAGACTGTAAATAAAGATGGACGACGCGTCTCCACTTCCTCCCACTGTACAAAAGTGAAGCCAAAACATCCCCGATACGGGAGCTGCCATCTTGAGATTTTGACGTCATTTGGAGCCAGAGTCTGTGCAGTAGTGATCGGCGGGCTGGAGCCGCAGTATCGAGGTCCCGCCCACACACCGGGCCGAGCCAATCACGAGCCGAGCACGGCCACAACTTGTTAGCATGAGCCACCTAGCTGCTACGTTAGCACCACGGTAGCTGTTTGACTAGAAACACACAACAACTAACCATAATATCTCTATAACTACATTTATGATCGAACTGACACACGTTCTATTACACAGACTCGTGATGGTTATGGAATGTTAAAGTTACATCTTCTCTCTCGTACAATTCCCGAGCGTCCGGCTGCGAGTACTTCACTCAGAGCAGCTGTCAATCACAGCTGTCAATCATGACGTCTCAACCCCTTTTTATAGCATCAAACTAATTAACTAATTAACTACTTAACTAATTAAAAAACAAACTTATCAGAAAAATGAACACTTGAACATCAGCGTGATAAGAACTGACTAAAATTACAGAAACGATCTTTGGGAAAAAAATATTTGACGTGTTGACTTTTTAGTTTGGCTCATGTCCCATCCGCTAACATGGAGGGGGCGGGATTTATGAGCTATACTGCAGCCAGCCACCAGGGGGCGATCCAGATGTTTTAGCTTCACTTTTGGGGAGCTGTCATGTCGTCCATCTTTATATACAGTCTATGGTCCGGAATAAAATGTCTAAACAATCTGATGGCTTGCCATGGCATTTAGTACATTTTGGACTTTCATGGTCCATAGATGATGTATCCTAATAAATTTAGATTATTAATTATTTTATAATTCTATGGTAGGGCTTCTTCTTTGAGGCTGTAGCTGTTATATTGAGAGGTGTTTTTCTAATATTTTAACATGAATACATGAATACTTAATTCTTTAAATATTAAGTAGCCTAAGTGTACTGACGTGGAAATAATTGCTTTAGTTATTTAGCTGCTCATCAAATTTAACAATAAATAGGCACAAATTAAAGCTGACAGTCTGCACTTTATAGTCACTGTGTCATTTCACATTTAAAAAGGAGGAGTATGGAGAAAAAAAAAACGTACGTATCTGTGCTGTTGTGTGTGTGTGTGTGTGTGTGTGTGTGTGTGACTAATGTACTGGAGAGCTCTTCACTGGTGCTGACGAAAAGACAAGTTTGCGTCGCTGGTGCTAGTTTGTCCCTCCAGGGCTTCCGTCCATCCACTGGCAGGGGAGATGAACTGAGACAAGATGTCAGAGCAGGAAATGTCAGACCACTGCCAAACCGCTGTGGTACACACCCCTGACAGGCACACACACACACACACACACACGGACACACACGGACACACACTCACACACACAGTGTATGCAAAAAGGATAACACATACTTTGCACACAGGCATAGTTTTACATCTTGTTCTCTCTCAAACGCTCACACATAGACATAAGCGCAGAATATGTCATAAGGAAAGATTCATATTCTCCCTTTGCACGCACACACACACACACACACACACAAACACACACACACACACACACACACACACACACTCACACACGGAGCACAAATGGACATTAGCTTGCTGAAATGTTTGAGAATTCTGTTTTAGATCTTAAAATTGAATATTAATATAATTTAATGAAAGTATCGTTACATAATTTCATCACTGTGTATTTATTGGCGTTCCTAAAAGACAGGCACACACACACACACACACACACACACACACACACACACACACACACAGACACACACTCACACACACAGTGTCTGCAAAAAGGATAACACATACTTTGCACACAGGCATAGTTTTACATCTTGTTCTCTCTCAAACGCTCACACAGACATAAGCGCAGAATATGTCATAAGGAAAGATTCATATTCTCCCTTTGCACACATGCACACACACGCACACACACACACTTACACACACACACATGGAGCACAAATGGACATTAGCTTGCTGAACTGTTTGAGAATTCTGTTGTAGATCTTAAAATTGAATAATAATATAATTTAATGAAAGTATCATTACATAATTTCATCACTGTGTATTTATTGGCGTTCCTAAAAGTTTGTGGTAAACACTTGGACGAGTGAGGATGAAAACGCAGCCAGAGATAGAAAAAACGAGGTTTGTGGGGGTAAAATGGAGAGATGGCGTGGAGGGATGAGCACAGCAGCAGTTTATGTCCGCTGGCCAGTTCTTCTGTTTGTTTTCTTGGTGGTGTATACACATTACAGATGTCTTGAGTAATGCCTCCATCTGTAATCTCTCTCTCTCTCTCTCTCTCTCTCTCTCTCTGCTGTCCTCAGGACTCAGTTTTCCTTAAGTGTGTCAATTTGGGTCTCCTTGCTCAAGTTCAAACATTTAGCCCCCAAACAGCCATTTGTCTCCAACTTAGCAGACAGAGACCATAATAGAAGAAAATACCTCAAGAAATGAGGAAGAGAGACGGGGTGAGAGGGAGGAAAAAAAAAACATCTTGTATGTTTGACGGCACTTTTTGCTGCCTGGTTAGAGCACACAAACACACATCACCCCCCCGTCTTGTCTGGTTACTGGCTGTGCACTTGCAGTCCCTCTAGGGCACGTGGGGTCACTCTATGTGTGTGTGTGTGTGTGTGTGTGTGTGTGTGTGTTGGTGGGTGAGGGGAGTTCACCCAATGCCAATCCCCCCCTCAACCATCCACACTCACACACACACACACACACATGTACACACCCCTCTCTCTTCGCAAAGCTACAGATGATGTGCCGTCCAGCTGCATTTCCATCACTGTGACGATGAGTGCTCCTGCCAAACGCCCGGCAACCAGAGTCACATCTGCTCCTGTCTCTGTCGCCACGGCGATACTGCCGAAGTCTGCACGACAACCAGCACACGACCAGGGGGCAACAACGGGTGGCACAGAAAGAGAATGAGAGAGGGAGAGGGTGAGAGAGAAAGAGGGAGAGAGAGAGAGAGTCAGTTACAGAAAAAAATATTATACAAGCTTAGAATTCATGTATAGGTCTCTCGCTTCTCTCTCCCAAGAAACCTGGTTTTAGTTGAGTGCATTGAAAACTCATCACTCATTAGCATAGTGTTGAGTAAGCATATTATAACTCACTAAGTATGTTTTGATGGCATCAAAAACATGGTGACTCTAAGTGCGTGTTGTTACTATTGGGAACTGAGAAAAGTGATGTTTCAACATTAGATCATGATGTGTTTATGTTTATTTAAGGACATTTAGGACAGCTTTTTACACACGTGAGCCACAATTGATAATATTCATCAGGCCTCATTCAGTCCGAATTTCAAACAACTTTGCAGACAATAACTTCTGTTATAAAGGTAATTCATGTAAATAAGTATCAATCAAACAGACACATTTTTTAAAGTTAGACATTGATATCAGACACAGAAACCTTTACATTTCGAGGTTAATTTCTTTAAATGTGTGTTACGGGAACGCTATGAAAATGAAGGTGGAGACTTTACAGCTTTCTTACACTTTCTATGTTTCTGATTTCTGCAGTTCCTTCTCCAAAATAAATCTTTCAACCTGCAGCTAATAGTTTCTATTGATTACAAACCACTCAAGTTTACAGACAAGTCAAAGCAAGACATAAGCGCAAGTTATATCATGTTTATTTGAGCTTTATTTTGCCGCCTTTTCATTTATCGGAACTGTACTTTAATCTTAATTAGGCTGTTAAGTGTTTATTACCAGTGCGCAACTCCGGCGTCTGAAAAGTGAAGCCAATGCTGAAGTGCTTTAAACTTGCATTCTTTCTAATATCCAGCTGGGGGCGACTCCTCTGGTTGTATAGACGTCTATGAGAAAATGATCCTACTTCTCTCTTGATTTATTACCTCAGTAAACATTGTAAACATGAGTTTATGGTCTCAATCTCTAGTTTCAAGTCTTCTTCAATACAACATGATGTTCATTTAGTAAATTATGGTCAAAATTTAGTGTCAGATAGACCATAAAGCAGGGGATGCTTTAGGGCGGGGCTACCTTGTGATTGACAGGTCGCTACCACGACGTTGTCCGGTCTGGGTGTTGAACGTGTGTTCGTCGTAGAACTTTAACCAGCGTGTTTTCATTGCTGAACTCGAGGCTTCAAAATGGCAACCCACGAACCAGCGGGTGACATCACGGTGACTACGTCCGTCATTCTGAAAAACACAAGATAGAAGGAAACAAAGCAAAAACTCAAACCACGACAAAACTGTTACTGAGTCTCTCAGTTCTTCTATCTATAGAAACCTCTGTCTGCCTCTTCTCTGTCTGATTTCCTCCTCCTATCTCTATATTCAGCCTTTGCACGACTGCTTTCCTCCTCTTGATGCTTTTTACCAACCTTCTCTCACCATATAACATTAGTTGCCTCTCTTACCTTTATTTTTTCCCTCCATACCTTTATTTGCATCATTTTGTCTCTCCTCCCTCCCTCTCTTCTACCATTATACACCCTTTTGACTGCCTCTCCCCCTCTCTCCCTCTCTCCCCCTCTCTCTCCCTCTCTCCCCCTCTCCCTGTCTCCCCTGCCAGGGTGTTTATATTTGCCCGGCCCACGGCAGAGTGCCTAACAAGGTGGAAAGAATTAGGGGTGAAAAGACAGCACTGCTGCCAGCTAGGGTCTCTCCCTCCCTCCCTCTCTATCTCTCTCTCTCTCTCGCTCTCGCTCTCTGACAGTAGATATATTTCAGCTAATGTACTCCTGACCTCTTCTACTCCAATGGAGTATCAAAAAAAACTGTTATCTACACTCTTAACAATGAGAACACCAGAAATGGTGTCAGAGCGCCTTTCGTGTGTAAATGGAATAAAATATTCAAAACTATGTTTTCATTAGTGTATAATCACCTTAAACTAAGAATCGTTGTGTTTTTGTTAGCTTAGAATGAGCCCTTCATATCTACATATGGAGCAAGTCCTCTTCATGGAGTCTTCCATGTTTCTACAGTAGCCTAGAACGGACAAACCAAAAGGCTCTAGAGAGAGACTTTCACGTTTTTACGTAACCTGAAGGCCACCGTAGTTCTCCGACATGCTTGTGAAACTGCGGTAACGTGATCCACAGAGTGTAAAACCGTGGTACCGCCAACCGCCGTCTGACTTCCGTTGCTCCTAAAGTAGTGTTATTATGGTATGGATGGCCTCTGAGCGAGGCGAACAGCGTTTTGCACTCAGCGGCGGGGTACTCGGTTGGTTGCAATCTGCAACCACACCACTAGATACCGCCAAATCCTACACACTGTACCTTTAACCATGACTTCTGTTTGGACTTCTCACTTTCTCATTTTGTCTCCTCATGTTTGTTGGCTCACGTTTTACTTATTTTAATTCCTTTAATCTTCCCCCTTTTTTCCATTTGTCCCTGTGTCATTATTTGACTGTTTTAATTTTGTTGGTTTCCTTTTTCCTGTCTGTTTTTTTTAATTATTTTCTTGTCGTTCCCTCCACCAGTAAATCTTTATGAGAAAATAATTTTTTTTACTAATATCCCAAAGACCGTGAAAAATATATGAAAAGAAAAACCTCTCCCCATCCCCCACGCTGTCTTGGAGAGTTCAGTTCAGGTGTTTAACCTTACACTTGCCCGGGGTCGAGAGCAGGAAAGTGTGGCGGGCGGCCTGTTAACGACTGCAGCGAGGGAGTAAAAGAAAAGAGCAAGGGGGGAGCAAGGGAGTAAAATAGTGGCGTGTGTGGGGGGCAGAGTTGGTGTGCGTCACCTCTTTGAATGCAGACAGGGTGAAGTCCTGCCCCCCTCCTCACCCTTCTCCTCTCTCCTTATCCCCTCTCCCCAAAGTGAGGCGTCGCATATCCACCCTTATTAGACACTGAATTATACGCTCTCACCCAGAGAGGGAGTGGTGGTGGGGGAAAGGAGAAGCACATACTATAGGTAGTTAGCTAAGAGGGAGGGAAGGTAAGGAGGAAGGGGGCGGAGAGGAGAGGTCAAGCTGTTTTGGTTTTCAAAACTGAGGGCCTATGTTTTATAATAAATACATAGAATAGACGGGTAAAGGTCTTCTATTATTCTACTGGGCACTCCAGAGAGCGTGAGCTTGTATTAAGTGTGTGTTAGTGAGTGTGAGTGGAATCAGGTGTACGCGTGCATGGTGGTCTGCTACGTCCCTCTGTTAATACTTGTGTTATTATATGCCTTTGTGTGTGTGTGTGTGTGTGTGTGTGTGTGTGTGTGTGTGTGTGTGTGTGAGTGAGTGGTAACGCCCGCCCCAAGAACATGGTAAGTGATTAGATGAATCACCTTGAGCCGGTGCCTTTTAAATGCATTTTCAAAGTCACAGTATTTTAACACAGGACATACAATATGCAGTACAAATGAAGGCATTAGCAATGGGGAGCGAGCATGTGGGTGGTTCAGCAGCAGTCATTTTAAACAGTCGATGTATAATGCATCTGACTGTAACTCAGAGAGCTCTGCTGTGTGAGACTGGATCGACTTTCACTCACAGACACCTTTCTGTTGTGCATTTATGTTACAGTAAGTTAGAGGAACAAAAGAGTCAATGATCAGGTGGGATTTATCAATGTCATATTACAGCTTTATTAATATTGCAACTCAACCAAGACATTATTAAAATGTTCTATCATTTGCAATTGTGTATAGCACAAACTCATCAATAGCTACCTAGGAACTTCTCATAGGTCTTAGGCCTTCAAAATCTACTTGTCCAAAACAGGAAGTTCAACAACAATACATTTAGACATACTGTAATATGTTCTACCAAATGAAATAAAAAGAGCAATGCTTTTTTAAATAGATTTTCTATTAGCTATACCTCTTGTGCATTTAAGTTGTGCACAATATAGGCACGCTAAGTAAGGGATAATGTACAGGTAGCGGGTCATTGTTGTGAAATAAACCCAAGGGTCTATTCTGGGTCCCCTCCTACATGCTACCCTAATATCAACTTTCATTGTTATGCTGATGATACGCAACTGTATGTTCCTGGCCCAACTTAGAAAAGGTCATCCATGCTTTTATCTCCTCCACGTTTGCTTACTGCAACACACTTTATTCGGGTATCAGCAGAAGAAGTAAGGAGGGTCTTCCTGACTGAACTTCCTCATAAGCTTCATTTAAACTATTTTATCCTGTTTTAAATCTTGTGAATGCTTTGGTTGTTATTAGCTTTGTTTTTCTGCCAGAATTAATTATCTATTTTAACCCAAACCACGATCTTCCTAAATCTAACCAAGTAGTTTTGTTGCCTAAACCCAAAAAGATTTTTAGCGGAAAGCCCTGAAGGCGAACTTCTCCCATGTCTGTCTTTAGTGTGGAAGCATGTTCGCTGTCCATGGTGCTGAAAGGTTGATGAACTGAACCGACCGTGAAGTACTTTAACTTAATGTTAGGAGTCCTAAATATAAGCGAATCAAATGACACAACAAAAGCATTTTTTTTTTTACATTTAACAGAGTTTCAGCTCACTGCAGGTTTGTAATATACTACCTTATTACGGTGAAAGTATAAATAAATTTGTTGCCTTTTGATTGGTTTTGCTGTTTGTTGATGCAGCCCTGAAGCACAAATTAAGAAATTGACTCAAAGCTAACAGTGACTTAACTCTTACTGTCCTAAAATGCATCAACTATTCATACAGATGTGTTTCCCCTCTCCTCTCTCTTATTACTTTATTCAAACAAAAACACAGAATCCGGTGCTCACAAGCACAATGTGAAAAGCTACAGCGAGAAACACACAAACACACACACACAGAAACCTGCTGGTCTCTCCCTGATAATGCCCACTGGATGTTCTCACCTTTCACAGAGTCTGTCCATGGCTCTATTTATAATCCTATCACTGAGAGCGCGCACACACACACACCTCGCACATCTGTGTGTGTCGAGGTGCAGGTGTGTGTGTGTGTGTGTGTGTGTGTGTGTCGTGGTGGAGATGGATCCAAGTGTAGGGTCCTAGCAGGGTTTGCTTCAGTGTGATAACAGCCTGTGATTTGTATCTGTAGATGAAGCATCGGCATAATAAATGTTCTCTACCTCTCACCTTCCCCCATCTCTCTCCCAGCCTCTCTTCCTGTCTCCCTCTCACGCACACACACTACTTCTCTGTCCGTCTTTCTCTGTCACGCTCTCTGTTATTCTGTCCGTCTGTTTGTGCTCTAAAGTTTCTGTTTCTCAGTTGTTTTCTCATTGTTTCCTTTACTTCTTTTGTGATATTTTCTTTCTGGTTACTTTCTATATTGTACTCTCTCATGCACACACACGAATGAGCACACACACACAGACAGACGTGTGTGGTAGAGAGTGAGAAGGTGTCAGTACTATTCTCAGGTCAGTTGGGTTTGATCTTTTCCACCTTCTGCTTTCACACATTAACAGACAGCCCGCAGGCTGAAACAGAGAGCGAGACACACACACACACACACACACATAGAAACAGAGACATCACAGTCTGAGCGCTGCATTCAGAGATTTCATAATGATGACAGGCAACACAGCCGTGCACAAACCGAATCAGGAAGACACACTTCATAGAGTGAAACACAAAAATGATTTAGTCAGTCATAAGAAAACAAAAATCCACTCACTTATTGCAGTTAATTGGGGTTATTTTTCCATTTTCTGCCTCAGTGAAACAGTGCTTTTAGTGCTCTGAACTGAACTTTAAGTAAGATGTCACTTCAATCTCCAAACTCTTACTTTCCGTTCTGTCCGTCTGTGTTTAGTCTTGCAGGTGCAACTTTTTCTGACTCAACAAAAGGATCCCTTACTGCAGTTGATCTATAGTTTTCTGCTGGTCTGTCATAAATTTCTGTCAGTGGTATTAGCCGAGGTTAGGCTCTATTCAATTCTCCTCTCCGCAGTCAGTCCATCTGCCTGTTATCCCCTCTAACTCTGTTCTCATCCTCGCCTCAGCTCGGCCTAATACTCGCTGCTGTGGGAGAGAGCCTGTTGGCAAACTCTTCTCTTTTCCTGCTGGCTTCTTTACTTTTTATTGTCCGTCTGTCTTCCTTCACCTGATTTCCACAATCTCGCTTTTTTTTCTGTCTTCCTGTCTCATTATCTCAGCTTTACTCTGCTATACACCACATCCCTTTTTCCTCGTCGCTCCTCTTCCGTCTGCTCCCCCTCTCTTAACTTCTCCCTCTGTTTGTTCAATGTGTGTGAAGAAGTGTGGGATAAAGCCAGGGTAGATATATTAGGGATATACGGCTAGCTTGAATGTAGTCTAATTTTCCATAATGAACTGCAGCCCAATCCTCACCTTCATCATCTTTAGATCTCATCTTATGGAAGTGGAAAGAAATCAATTTTCACTCTTATTAAGGGAGGCCTACTCCTGCTTAAGTCTCTGATTCGAGTGTGTGCATACGTGTGGGTGAGTGGGTTATTCTCTCTCTCTCTCTCTCTGCTCTTTCTCTCACTCTTGGTATCTTTCTTTCTCTCTATCTTTCTGTCCCTAATGTATGACTCTCCTCTTTTTCCCTTTGTGTTCATTTTTCATTCGTACTCCTCTCCCTGCGATTATCCCAGTGCATATCAGAGGCTCTTAATGAAGATTCACAACATTTTCCCCTCCCAGCTAATACCTTATCAAAGGAGAAATCTCGTTCCAGAAAATCAATTTTCTTTCATATTATTAAGTCCTCCTCTACTGCACTTGCATGCGTGATTCCTTTGGTTTAGCGCCCGCGAAGCAACAGTGAGGGACTTAACCCTGAGAGCCTGCACACTCCATCCACACACAGGCTGATCTGATATCTCTCCTGGCTTAAGCAGATATGAGGGCAAAGGTAAGAGCGGAAAGTGAATCAGAGAGAGGAGAGGAGAGGAGAGGAGAGGAGAGGAGAGGAAGAGAGGAGAGGAGAGGAGAGGAGAGGAGAGGAGAGGAGAGGAGAGGAGAGGAGAGGAGAGGAGAGGAGAGGAGAGGCAGGTACGGTGAGTTTGTTAGAAACTTTTCCAACACGTTTAACTACAAACGTCTGACTATCATGTTGGCTGTCATTTCATTAACATTTTGTTTTCTGTGCATGTCAGCCAAGATCCACCGATTTAACTGTCTTTCAGAGGCTTTAGCAACCGTGTCATACTAGCTTGTTGGGAAGGAGGCTCAGTAATGCTCCAAAGTTCGGCTAAATCTTGGCGAGGAAAAACTGGCATGGTCATCTTCAAAGGGGTCCCTTGACCTCTGACCTCTAGATATTTGAATGAAATTGGGTTCTATGGGTACCCACGAGTCTCCCCTTTACAGACATGCCCACTTTATGATAATCACATGCAGTTTGGGGCAAAAACATGCAGTTTTTTTCATGCAGTATAAATTATTATTTTCTCCTATTCTAAAAATAGTGTATCTGAATATTTCTGCATACTGGGGTCCATAAACAGTCTTGAATTCCATAAAGTGTGTATCAGTGTAAAGCTGAGACTCTTGTGGATCCAATGAGCCCAACTGTATTCATGTGTGATGATGTTAGTCCCCATAGGAGACATTTCATTGACCTCACTGTATAAAATGACCTGTGGTGACCTCTAGGAAAATCACAGCCTCATGAAACTTTACAGCCACAAACTAGAGACCTAGAGCATTCAGAGGATGGATGGATCAGACTAGAGACCTAGAGCATTCAGAGGATGGATGGATCAAACTAGAGACCTAGAGCATTCAGATGATGGATGGATCAAACTAGAAACCTAGAGCATTCAGAGGATGGATGGATCAAACTAGAGACCTAGAGCATTCAGAGGATGGATGGATCAAACTAGAGACCTAGAGTATTCAGAGGATGGATGGATCAAACTAGAGAACTAGAGCATTCAGAGGATGGATGGATCAAACTAGAGACCTAGAGCATTCAGAGGATGGATGGCTTGCCTAGCTATTGACAATAAGGGGGTTTCTGAGCAGTTTACACAACAGAAGTGCTCGCCATCCAATCACAGAAAAATGCAATTTTTGCAGAAATCTCCAAAATGTCAAAAGTTTTAGATCCCAAATCACAGCATGTCTTTTTCTCTGGTGTTCCTCAAGGTCTTGGTGTCTTAATGTGGTATTTTGGAGGGATTATTGATCATTTTTATCAATTCTCCAGTGGTAAAAAATGGTTAAATTTAGCACCAAATCTGTGTAACAAATGGTATGAACCCAAAATTTGCTGCAACAACTTATGAGACATAATAGGGCATGGGGATGGACATCATATACTTCTATCATAATGTTCTAAGCCCTTATACACTTTCACAATTTATTTGAATTAATCAATAAATCAATTATTTTTCATTTCTGATTTATGACTAGAACAACTTGACACACCTTGACACGCACTTGACCTGCTATCTCCCCCTAAAGACCCCCTGGACCCCCCTAAAAAAAGACAAAAACAGGTCTACTGTGGGTCTCAGAGGGTTAAAAGACTTTTGTCACTATGGCAAGTCAAAGTTTTCACATCATCTTCACAAGACTTTTATTTTTGTTTTGTTTTAGCATTACAATAATTTCAGGCTTTCTGCGATCTTGGTCGTGGGCTTGTGAAATACAACGGAGAATAACAGGAAATATGAGAAATGTGCAAAATATGACCTGACACAGAGTTCATATAGCCTGAAACTGAATCCATTGCTGTATCTGTGAGTACAGTACTGTATGTACAGTAGCTCGCACCAGGAGGATGCTTATTCAATGCATATTTTCCTTTTATTCAGGTCATTGCTGCAATAATAGACAATTGAACTTAACAGAAAAGCGAATGAATGACATGCAGAGGTCATAAGCCGGACACATAACCCATAACACGGTTAGCGGTGAGGTCTTCGGCCTGCTGAACCGCTGCAACTTTCCCTGAGCACACTTTGCTGTCGAGTGATACAAGCTGGACATCCCATTCCTCTTTTAATAAGAGCAGAAGATGCAAAAATCAATATACCAAGGTCAAGGTAATGTTACTAATCTCACCAGGAGAAATTTGTATGTCAATATATGTCAGGGAGCGCTTGCAGTTATTTAAGTAGCTCGAGGAACGACGGTTCTTCCCTGACTGATGGTGTGTTATTCCTGTAAGCGCAGGTACAGCCAAGACACGGTGCCAAATGACATGGTTCGTTTCAGGAAACCTCCTCGGAAATTACTAGGAAATTATTAGGAATTTACAGACCATATCTATATGGGAAATTGACCCAATAAAAGAGTCTTGTAGTTTATAAAATAAAATGGGAAAAATATTGTCTCTTGCTGTCTGAAATCTATCATTATAATATATTTTAAACTTTACTAAAAACCCATTAGTTTTACTCGTCTATTCTACCCATAACATGTTTTTACATACACATACATGAATACCTTAATACTTATTTATGCATACACAGACTTACACACTACACATAAGTGTATTTACCACACGAATATAGACTGCATGTATTGTACACTTAATATACTGTTGGTAACTGATGAAATGAGTATTTCCGCGCGCTGCCAACATATATTTCATAATTACCCTCATTAAATGCACAACATACTGTAAACCTGTCACTGTATGGAATATATATGGTCAGGATTCGGTCCAAGTATACATTGGCAGGGCAGTATTACTCTCTCATAATCACAGACTTATATTCATTATAAATTTATCCAAAGGATTTACTCATCACTGAGGAAATGTTGCCAACATGAAATGACCTCAACTCTCTGCTCTGCTCTTTCAGGCCTCTTAAAAGCAATCTGGACATAAGGAATATGTGCATTGGAGCACCCAAAGGTTCAGGCTCAGCAAGGAGTCTGACAGGCTCTAATGTGATGCTTTAACTCTTTATAATACAGTTTTCTTGTATTCATCGCCCAAATGTCAATCCTAATCAACCAAAGGCATCTGTCGCTTGAGTCTTTTTTCTTTACAATTGATAGATAGATAGATAGATAGATAGATAGATAGATAGATAGATAGTAACTTTATTGATCCCGAGGGAAATTCAAGTTTCCAGCATCACAGTTCCATAGTGCAAACATGTTCGTAAAAACGGTAGTAAGTAATACAGAGTATAAAAAAAACAGAAGAAACTGTTAAAATGAATATAGTGCAGGGTAACAACTGAGATGCAGAAGAAACCTTTAAAAATGATACTACAGATTACTACTGATGAGTAAGAGTAATAAAAAATGGAAACATATTTAAAGATGACCTGTTATGCTCATTTTCAGGTGCATAGTTGTATTTGGGGTTTCTACTAGAACGTGTTTACATGATAAAAATTCTTTATTCTTAAAAGCCCAGTCTGCTCTGATTGGTCAGCTGAACCAAACTCTTTGGACTCCGCTCCAGCTCCGCTCTAACTAGCTTTGTTTGAGGGCGTGTCAAACTAGCCGCTAGGCAGGTATTATGCAAATGTGTTACTTGGTGACATCACCACATTACGGAAGAAAAGGCGGGACTTCAAACAAGACGTTTCAGGCAGTTCAGGAGCAGTGTTTCTGTAGAGGAGAGTAATTCCCTTTTTAACTTTGCCGACATTTATATGCACAAAAAAACTATATAACACACTAAAGGAAAGGGAAATAGAACAAAAATGTAATAGGTCCTCCTTAAAGAGTTTATATACTATATGTATGCCACTGTAAGTAGACACTTCTCTTCTCCGCTATTATCTCCCCTTTGTGGAGAGAACAGTCAGTTAAGTCAGTCTGATTGTGCTTTATGGAAATTAAAACTGAAAAAAAAACCTTTGGCCAATCAGATTGATTGTCTGAAACACCCCATTGCTTACAAACATGAAGCATGATATTTTCATACTGGACTTATTTTTCTTTTTTAAATCAAAATTGCATTTGCCGAAAATAAAGGCATACATTCCTGGAGTTTATAATCAATCTCAAAGCCAAACTTCACAGTGACTCTGTGAAAACAACAGTGAGTTGTTTTCACGCCTTGCTCCAGTGGTTGAGATCTACTGTGATAGACTATAGGAATAAGGCCTACGGCGCAGGAATAGGCCCTATGGCGGAGCTGCTGGGTGATAGATAAAGTAGGGCAGGGGTAATGATGAGGCATCATCGATGTAAATTATACTCAGGGAGGCCTGGCGAGAGGTGCGGGGGGGGGTGAAAGAGAGAAAAAGAGAGAGATGTGGGCAGCTGAGAGAGACACCAGCACTCATGAGAGATGGGAGCAGGTGAGAGGGAGGGTGGGAGGAGAGGTGGATGGATGGAGGGAGGGAGAGAGGGAATAGGGATGATGAAGAGGGAGAGGAGAGAGAAACAGAGGTGTTGGGGGTGGTGATGTATGTAGGCCTGTCAGAGAGTGGTCGGGGAAGATGCAGTGTGCTCCTTACACTGGGGAAGCAACACCCCCACCCACTCAACCACACACACACACACACACACACACATTTGGCTTCCATCCCACACCCACCCGC
The DNA here is from genome assembly GCA_916701645.2 of Sebastolobus alascanus. Taxonomy (NCBI): domain Eukaryota; kingdom Metazoa; phylum Chordata; class Actinopteri; order Perciformes; family Sebastidae; genus Sebastolobus; species Sebastolobus alascanus. The sequence continues at coordinate 1,167,489 of CAKAOJ020000128.1, forward strand.
CCACCCACCACCTCTCCCTAGGTTGGCCTGGATGTAGAGGCTGACTAATAACCTAAAGGTTGTTGGGTTGATCCCCGCCACAGACAGGGGTTTTCTCTGGCTGTGAGCTGGCAGCTGGAGGATGCTGGTATTACTTCTAAAGTTCTCACCAGCGATGCCCTTGAATAAGACACAGAGTCCCACGCTGCACTGCAGGTGGCCCCTTGCATCTCTGATGAAATGCAAATGTATAGAGGGGAGAGAGACCTATTTCAGTTAGCTGGTTTACAGTAAATTAGGATCAATTTTAACTTCTTAATCTGCACTTGTTTGAGTGGGAATTCATTATCACAAAGGCCTGTTGAGTGGCCAAACATTCTTCAGATCCACATAACTTTATCCTGCACTCTGACTCCAACAAGCCAAATCTGAACGTATTGTATGTTATGTATGTAACTGTATTTCTTTCAGATAGTAACCTGTTTTTCACTCACTGAAGGTCCTGTCAACGGTTTGCATCGCGCCACAACGGCTTTTCACTGCGTCAAGCAAAGCCCAACTGTGGGCGCTTCACGCTGTGATGTGCACTGAACCCAGCGGCGAGCGCAGCTACATGAATGTGTGGCGAGCATAGACAGCTCTCTTCCGCTGGGAAACTACATTTAGTGTAGCTGTATGGTCATCCGGGTGGAAACAGTAGAGCTTATACACGCTGTCCAGCGCCAGAAACAGGTTAAGATAACGACAAGGGGAAAAAAAGGTGTGAAAATTTGCCATAAATCGGGAGAAATGCGGGAGAATTGTGACCCCGGGAGGAAACTGGGAGAGGGAAATAAAAAACGTGAGTCTCCCGGGAAAGTCGGGAGGTTTGGCAAGTATGTAAATGACTGTGTTTGTCATTGCTCTCCAGAACTACAAATATAGTGTCAGTGTTTTCTGATGCTCCTATTGGCAGGATGATATGCTTTATCAGTTAAGGTTTGGTTAAAGGCTTACACACCAGGAACATGATGAATAAACAACACGAAAATGCGTAATACTCGCCTGCAAATACTATATATCTAGGGCTTTTATTGTGAAAGGTGAGAACGGAAGGAGTGGCTCTGGTCTGCGCTGCCTTTGTCAAGGTTGAAAGGAGTGATAAAGACTGCGGAGCCTCCGTGTTGTTGTTTTATAAATACTCAGGCTGTTCCGCACAACGCGATTGGTTGATGCCTTTATTTGTGGTGCGAAAGCTCAGAAAAATCAACCTTGTTCCGAAGAAAAAGTTGTCATTGTCAAGTATTCATGTCATGAAAAAATATATCTATGTACAAATTAATCGCATGAAAGAAAACTCCCCCGTTGTAAAAAGGCCTTTAGTAAAAAAAAGACTTGGTTAGGATTAGGAACAGATTGTAGTTCAGGTTAACAGAAACCAACACCAACAAACTGAGCTCTCCTGTGCTAAAGTCTGAATGTAAACGCATTTCGTGACTTTGCTGAAACAACTGTTTTCTTTGGGAGAACAGTCTCTCAAGTCCAGATCATCTTTAATAACTTCAGGCTTTGTGACATAAAATATATTTCATACTGACCTACAGAGAAACTTAGATGAGATGTTGACACAGAAACTTTTTGCATTTGTTTTAATGGTGAGGTCATTAAAAAACAACATCATCGCTTCCAATATATCTGTCAACTTCAGCTAGTGTTTCAACATTTGGTGAACAAACCTAAGCTTGATGCATCTATGTGTGTACTTCATGTGTGGGTGGAGAGAACAAAGGTGACAGCAAGAAAAAAAAAACATATTTCTGAACATGTCTTTTCACATCACAGACTCTTAACTCAGTGAAAATAATATGCAAAATATTTCTGGTACTTTTTATGTTGGAATTTTCTGACGTTAAACTTTAAACCTGAGTTAAATTTCTTTACGGGATAGTTTATGAAACCCTCATTTAGTTTTCGTGCATACTTCTCTCCGTATGAACGCCCTCAGTACAGTTTGTGTACAGTACATACAGGCATATGTAGGTGTGTATATCAGAAGTAGGTAGTGAGATGAGTGTGTGTGTTTCTGAGTGTGTGTGTGTGTTGGCGTTTCGAGTCGGAGAGCAGAGTAATCCATTCTCTCCACAGTGGTATGGAGAGACACTGTTGTCATGGTGCGTTTCACACTCACACAAACACACGGACACACTCGAACACACAAGCGGTTGTCATGCTGCGTTACATGGAGCCGTGATCACATTATCTAGCGCTGGACCCTACACACTCATTCACTTATACAGCATTCTCTGTTGATTTCCTTCACACACACACACACACGTGCACACATACAGACAATATAGGAACCAATGGCTCACCTGATGGGCTGGCTGAGATGGCGGGAGGACACCAACACACAAACACACACACACACACACACACACACACACACACACACACACACACACACACACATGCACGCACAGTGGTCCTGCTGACAAGCTCTTCCACGCCAGATTAATCTGGTTTACAGTCTTATCTGAGCACAGATAGCACCTCCGCAGGCACACACACACACACACACACACACACACACACACACACACACACAGATATAATATCACAAACCACATTTGGACCGGGAGGAGCAATGAACTGGAGACATGCAAACACACACACAGTAACACACACAGAAGCTGGTCACAAGAATACAATTGCCTGTTTACCTGCAGGTGGGCCGGTCAGAACAGACAAACAAAACAAACAATAAAAAAAAAAAAGAGTGAATCAAGAAAAGAAGAGAAAGAACTTGTCCATGTGAGAGCTGCGAGCAGGTGGTGGTGGGGGGGCCGCGGGAGAAAGTTTGGATTCGACAAACATCACATTAGTCACAGCGAGGAATCTCCGCTCCCTCTCCCACCCAGAAAGAAATATAACCAAAAGAATATTGAAGCAGTAATCCTCCAAACTTCAGTGTCCTTTCTGCCTCACGAAGGTCAACTTGCAGTTTAAAACATTCCTGTGTGCATTTTTCCACTTCTTCCTGTTATATTCTTATTCTTGTTATGTCTTCACTGCCAAGCTGCCTGATTCACTAATGCTGCCCTAAAATGTTGCTTATTGTATCATGCATAAAACCATCCTAACTGTCATATATTGCAGGTTCTTCTTACAGAATATCTAACAATTTATTTGTCTTTTATAGCTCATGGAGCTCTATCAGAGTCAGGTTTCCTTGAGAGTCACCACAGCAAGAGAACTGCTGCTGTCATGGTGCTAGAAAAAGGAAAACACAATGAAATATTATTAAAGAGGGCCTATTATGCTTTTGTGCTTTTCCCCTTTCCATTAGTGTTATATAGTTTTTGTGCATGTAAAAGGTCTGCAAAGTTACAAAGCCCAAAGTCCACGCCAAAGGGAGTTACTCTCCGAAGAAAAGGCCCGCCTTTTCTTCCGTAACGTGGTGATGTCACCAAGAAACACATTTGCATAATACCTGCCTAGCAGCTAGTTTTTAACACGGCCTCAAACAAAGATAGTTAGAGCGGAGCTGGAGAGGAGTCCGAAGAGTTTGGGTCGGTTAACCAACCACAACAGAGTGGGCCAGCTGACCAATCAGAGCAGAGAAAAACAGAGCGTTTTTTGAACGTTAAAGCATGTAAATATGTCCTGGTAGAACCTGAAAATTAGCATAATAGCTCCTCTTTAAAGTGTGTAAACAATTCTAATTTGCAAGTAATGTCTGTTTACCATGAAATCAATTAAATGATGATCTTTGAACAAGTCTTCAGCTGTAAAGCTGTAAAATAAATTTGACTTTTTCCATGTTGTAAATATCAAGACAATAAAGATGTGAAAAGAAAAACAATTCTAGCATTTAGTCTCTTTTGGCAGCCCTCCCCTTCACCTTCTCCTCCTCCTCCTCCCCCATCCTTCCTCCCCTCAGCTTCCACAGAGGAGACTTATTGATTTGGCGTCTCCTTTCCATGCTCAAGATGAAATAATTAGTGACTGTGGAGGAGAGGAAGAGAGCGGGGGAGACGACTGTGGAGAGCAAGAGAATGAAAGAAGAATTGAAAGAAAGGAGGGAAGATACAGAGGAAAGGGGAAAGGAGGACACAGAAATAAAGATTTCTCTGTTGGGAGAGAAGCGAGCAGCTCGTAGGATTAAGATGATTTCATTAACTATCCTCTGTGACTTCACCCTTAAACCCCCAGATTACACACACACACACACACACACACACACACACACATACATACATACACACACACACACACACACACACCCCTTTGCTTTCTTCATCAGTTGTTTAGCGCTGACTCTAACACACTGCGGGGAAATGTGTGTCAGCCCGCCAAAAAATGTAATAACATTCTTCTAACAGATTAATAAAAGTGTGTATTCATTCTTTAATGTGTGTTGTTCTTTTGTATCTTTCGACTATGATACTGGATTTCCTACTTTATACAATGCTCATGATTACTTATAATCAATTAATATTTCATTCTGTTGACGACATATTTAATTTATTTTTTTTGAAACACAGAATGCAAGAAAAAAAATGCATTTTTGTGATATTTTTAGATAAGACCGTGCTGAAAAGGGAAAGAAATGAATATGTTGTTTTTTTAAATAGAGTTTATGGAGATTGATTAATAAAAATAGAAACAGAAAAGAGGCAGAGCCGGACAGTTTAGTGTGTTAAAACACTGAGGTAGTTCCCAGCATGCGCACATATTGTTGTAAATAGTTGTGAATAAGAGTTTGTATACGTTCATCACACACACTCTTTCCAGGTCATTTCCCTCCTCTGTTTATTAATCTATCTTCCTCTTTTCTTCCCCTGCAGCCAGTAACGTACAAACAGCCATGAAGAAAAGGAGAAAATAAATATAAATACAGTAGTGTGAATGCACAACAGCAACAACGGTGTTGTGTGTTATTACAGTGACAGAGGGAAACTAAACTCCCCCCGTTCGCTCCTCACAGGGAAAACTGGATGAGTGTCAATTCCAATTTCTCACCAATTCTTCTCTCTGCTTCAGTCAGAAACTGTGATTGTGAGTAAAGCTGAGTTGATGGGAATAAACAGGAACAAACAAAATAAATCATCAGCGCTGTCCCTACCTTTCTCTCTATATGCCTATCATTCCACTCTTTTCTATTTACCCTTCTCTCCTTTATTTTTATTTTTAATATTTTGCCTACTTTTTCCTCCCTTCCCCTACATCCCTCTCGTCCTCTCTTTCTCCTGCACTCTCCTTTGCTTTGTAATGGACAGCTGTCGTCTGTGTGTGTGTTCATGTGTGTGTGTGTGTGTGTGTGCTGTCTGTCTGTACTGAATGCTGTGAGTGGCCTCTACTGGCTGACTGAAGGGAATTAAAATGATTCATAGAAACTGAACACAGGGCCGCTTAACCACAAACACCCATGCACTCACATGGCAGAAAAGGGCGTAATGCATGGAAGACTCAAATTAAAAAATCCCCTCTTTGCGTATGAGATCTGAGTTTTGCCGTATAGACTCTTTTTGTATAAGTTAGTATATATAGAGTATACTGAATGTGTGTGAGAGAGGAGCTCTGCTGGGTACAGTAAAGGGAACAGTAGGCCATAGATTTATTGCTTTCAGGGGAGTAGAAGGCTGCAGGCCCCGAGGGTCGGTCCTCACATCAATATAACAATGACACACATCGACCCAACAACGGCCTGCTTGCTTCATCACTAGGACAAAGTAGCATCAATAGTTACAGAGAGAGTGCCAGCATGTTGGTTAAGAATAGAATAGAACAGAAGAGAGCCCACAGGGATGGGACAGTACATGTTATGTAAAAGACAAGATAAATACTTTATTGTGTCATGTGACAACTTTATTTTTGTGATGTCTCATCGTGCGTTGACTCATTTCTGTGGTAACTTTGTGATGTCGATGTATTTGCATTTAAAATGGTGATTTGTAACATTTTGTCTTTTACAAAGGAAAATATATATATTTAAATATTTAGAATCAATTTAATGTACTTCAACAGCCCGAACTGAAGCCTTAAAAAACTGAAAGACAAACAAATTGAATATGATAAAGCTTCACAAAGGTACAGTTTATTATATCTGAATGCAACATAATTCAGTAATCCCATAATACATTGCAGTTGGCAATGCTCAGAGTCGGCTTGTATCTTAAGTATATATATAACATAATATTATAATGGTTGAAATATGGATGTTGTGCCTGCAAGGTTATAATAGGTTTGAATTTTCAATTATTTTTTATTTCATTTTAGTTTAGTTTATTCAGTTTTCAGAGTGTGTTTGCTAGTTTTAGTTTAATTTCAGTTTTTCAGAAAGGTTTAGTTTTATATATTTAGTTTTAGTTTCACCGTAGTTTTAGTCTGTTTTTGTCAGGGCCTGAAGGGTCAGAGTTTTCATTTAGTTTCAGTTTACTAACAATATTTTTCACTGCTTATTTTCGTTTTAGTTTCAGTTTTAGTTTTAGTTTACTATAATAACCCTGGCCTGTATGATTGTGTACGTTTTGTCTTAAACACTAATATAAATGTAGGTCTTTACTGTAATGTCCCTGTTGTTGCGTCTCTTACACCCTTCAGCCTGACAACACACACACACACACACACACACACACACACTGACACACACACACACACACACACACTAGTCACATACCAGCAGCTCAGTGATAAATAGACTTATTCTGGAAAAATCAACATTGGTCAACATTGTAATCACCACCTTTGCTCTTTATAGAATTTCTAGAGGACTGCATGATAAATCTAAAATGGGGACATTTGCACTGTGTGTGTGTGTGTGTGTGTGTGTGTGTTTAGGTTGATATATAATGCGTAACACACATTTCATGATGTGGTTGTGCGTGTGTGTGTGTGTGTATGTGTGTTTGCTAATAAAGCTGTAACGATCCCAGCCTTTATGCACTTAGCAAGTGTTTTATTATAATCACCATGGCGACATGGTCGTTGCATGACGATGAGGTGTCAACATGCCAGCACACACACACACACACACACACACACACACACACACACACAAACACACACACAAACACACACCGGGCCGCATCAAATTATTAGGCAGTCGGAACATGAAGGAAACATAACAGAAATGTTTCTCTCTCATACAAACACACACTTCAGACAATACCTCAATTATTACATCGCCAAAATAATAGGCAACCGAAAAAGGAGGCCAGAAGGTCAGGGTCAATGACAATAAATAAAATGTCAGTCTTAATAGACAAATAGAGAGAAAAAGCAGAGAGACAGAAGGGGAGGAAGTATATTTCGCCACTTAAGAGCAAATTAAAGTAGGAAGGGATAGAAAATTACTGGTTGAGTTACGAGAGGTTCTTGTAGAAGAGATGAGTTTTCAAGTAGTTCCACATTTCAAATGACTAATTTGATTTATTTCATCTTCTCTCTATTCTGTTTAAATCAGTTGTTACTGAACATTTAAAAATTACAGCACTTGAAATATTACATAACCTTAATTAAGCAAGAAGCTGTTTTTCTCAAATTTGACCTCTGAATGAGAAAAAGGAGGAAAAAAAGAAATGAAAACAGAAAAGAGAGAAACTCAAATATAAAGAAGAGAGACAGAGATGAGGGGAAATAAATGAGGAAGAGGAGGGAGAGAGACACTATGCCGTAACACTGAGTGGAGAGACTTTGTTGCCATTGAGTGATGAAAAGTCCATATGTTACCGAGCCATCATAAATTATGTCCTACAACGTATGGTAGAGGGGGCACGGGGTTTGGTGTGTGTGTGTGTGTGTGTCATCCAGAAATAGGACACCCACCCAGCTAGTCAGACAGCTAGCCAAGGAAAAAGAATAGCTCTCCTCGCTACCAGGACAGACCGGCTGTACCTGTACAAGCCACACACACACTCTCTGAAACTATGTGTGTATGCGCTGGCTGCACACCAGCAAACACACACTTCAGGGTGAAGTTTCAGATTTCATACAACAACAGAGGAAAGAAACAGAAAGAAGCAGAAAGAGTGAAGTGAGGCCTAGAAGTTAGTATAGAATTATAAGAGGAAGAACTGTTTGAATCATGCAGATAATGGTCAGCAACTACAGCCAGTGTGCCCATCAGCAAGGCACTAACCATGCCCAGGGGCTGGCAGAGGAAGACTGGTTGAATGGGATATCAAGTCAATCAATTTTCATGCATGCAAGTAACCGGGTTACAGTCGGATTTCTTCAGTAATCTGATTTCTAAAATATCATGTAAACAAGAAACCTCGTTTCCCCGATCGGGAGAAACCAGCTACTGATTTCTCGGCCATGGCTACAGGTTAAACAGGCTTCTCATTTAATCTTAATTCAGTAGGATGATCATCAAATGTTGGAAAATATCCTTGTATTAGAGATGATTCAATCCAAAATTGAACTGAAACTGAAACCAACACAGAGCAGCCTCTGTAAATCTATATAAGTTGATTCCCACTGCAATCAGTCTTCTTGTATCACTAAAACACTCTATAATCACTAATATGCATTTAAAAATAGCAAGCTGTGGTTCCAACCAGTGAAAAGTGAAGCCAAAGCTGAATTACCTTAAACTTGTATTCTTTCTACCAGCCAGCAGGGGGCGACTCCTCTGGTTGCAAAAAGAAGTCTGATTCTATAGAAGTCTATGAGAAAATGAGCCTACTTCTCTCTTGATTTATTACCTTAGTAAACATTGTAAACATGAGTTTATGGTCTCAATCACTAGTTTCAAGTCTTCTTCAATACAGCATGATGTTCATTTAGTAAATTATGGTTCCATTTAGAGTCAGATAGACCATAAAGCAGGGGATGCTTTAGGGCGGGGCTACCTGGTGATTGACAGGTTGTTACCACGGTGTTGTTCAGTCTGGGTGTTGTCCGTGTTTTCGTCTTATAACTTTAACCCTTTCAGTGTGTTTTCACTTCATTGAAGTTAACTGTAACCTTTTTGGTCGCCTAAACTTCGTTCCACCCTCTGGTGTCACTTCTGGTTACAAAAAAACAAGATGGCGACGGCCAAAATGCCAAAATTTCGGCTTCAAAACAGCAGTCCACAAACCAATGGGTGAGGTCACGGTGACTACGTCCACTTCTTATCAATGTTTACAACATACATGGGTGAGACCTCCTTACTGACCTACAGCATTATACTTAGATTTACAGTAAAAGGGTTAGTCCAGTATGTAAACGTGCTCTCCAGTTACCTCTGTAACCTGATTCCTCTGAATAACCTGGTTTCTTGAGTGCACGTGAGCGTATATGTGAAACAGGACATTGCTTGATAAGAGCAACATGCTCACTTGACTTTCCCAGATTGAAAAGATAAAGAGAAAAAGTGTGTATGTAGAGCTAAAAGTCATACTACAACAGCCTATAGATCAGTTGGAGACTTTCTGAAGATATAGTGTAATCTCCACTCTGATCCAGTAGGACACAGCCAGCGGTGGCTTGTGATCTTGCCCCAGTATATGATCCCAGACCACAGAAAGCAGCGCTGCTACCTGACTGTCTGTGTCCCTGCTCTCTCTGTTTGTGTGTTTACTAATAAATCATCCCATTACACATCATAAGTAGGCCATCATAATTAATTGGCCAGTCGAGAGAAGCTCTGACAACAAGCCCCCAGCGGTGAGCATGCATACACACAGACACACATACTGTACTGTACGTAGGATCTCACACACACAAGCCAGCCATCACTTGTATTGTGCACACTTAACAACAAGAAACTGTACAGTGCATGTGCATATGGACGAGGCGGCAATCGTGAATGTGCACAGAAAGTTATTGCTGTGCTACATTTTTAGAAGAAAATACCCTTCGTCTATCCTCCATTTTATGAAAGAAATACTTCCTTTACTCACACACAACACAACATGCTGTGTGGTGCATTTGTTACTGATTTCATTTAACAAATCTTAACAGTATCCTTACCTCCTCCCTGTCTCCCTTCTGCCTCTCCACAGTCTGCCGTCCACCCTTGTCACCTATTGTTGGTACCACACAAAAGCAAGTTGCATGAAGAGCAATAAAGCTTCACATCCTTGCAGTGTATGAGAAGGTCAGGAGGTATTCAGATACATGGAAACACAGGAGGGGAATGAACAATGTCCTGACACACACAATAGAGCTCACTGCAGGGGAGGCCCTCTCAATTTGTGTGTGTGTATGTGTGTGTGTGCAGGTATGTGCATGCCATCACTGGGCGAGAGTGTCTATGCATGCGCGTATATGCACACCGCTGCTTTGTTTCTTAATGTCTGCGTGCATGCACATATGTACCGGCATGTGACCATGACGACGTCCTAGATAACATTAGTGAAAGAGATAGGGGAGTGGAGAGTGCGTGAGAGTGTCAGAGCTAAAAGGAAAAGTGGGAAAGGTGACCCTGGAAGGAAAGAATGAATGACCTCTGATACCCATCTTTAGATCAGAGGAGAAAAAGACACCTGATTGGGCTTTGAATAATTTAAAGGGACATTCCACACAGGCTTGTAAGCCCACCTCCTAACACTGAGCTAAAATAAACAAATGTTACTCTTGACTTCAGGTGAATGGCTGATTCAAACCATGTGTTGCTTGTGTGTTTTTCAAGTTTTATTATTTTTTAAGTTATTTATCATTTATTCATTTGTTTTTTCATACATGACAGAGTTTTTATCTGAAGTATAAGATATTCAACAGGGTATTTTTTTTTAATCACTGTCTTTTTGCAGAGCTGAAGGTCAAAGGCAGAGAAGTGTGCTCATACAACCCGATATCAGGCCAAAGTGTGTAATAGCCCCGCCTGTCCACCAGAGGATAGTGTGTCAGTGTCACGTTTTGCAGAGACGTGAATATTATACGCCTGTTTTAACGTGCAGTAACAACAGGGGGCAACAAAGACACTGATTTAGGATTAAGCAACAAAACCACTTAGTTAGGTTAAGGGAAATCGTCATGGTTGGGCTTAAAATTAGTACGTTAAACTAAATAAAACTTGTGCGGAAATAACTTAACGTCGGTACAGAAAACATGTGACTAACGTAACTTGCAAAACAAAACACTGGTCTCGAACACCGGCCTCCCGCTTGAAAGTCCTGTGTTTGTTTGACCCATCCCATCCTCATCCCCATGCCAATCCCTATCCCTATCCCCATCCATATCCCCATCCATATCCCCGTCCCCGTCCCCATCCCCATCCCCATCCTCATCCCCATTCCCATGCCAATCCCCATCCCCATGCCAATCCCCATCCCCATGCCAATCCCCATCCCCATCCCCATCCCCATCCTTATCCCCATCCCCATCCCCATCCTTATCCCCATCCCCATCCCCATCCTCATCCCCATCCCCATGCCAATCCCCATCCCCATCCCCATCCCCATCCCCATGCCAATCCCCATCCCCATCCTTATCCCCATCCCCATCCTTATCCCCATCCCCATCCCCATCCTTATCCCAATCCCCATCCCCATCCCCATCCCCATCCTTATCCCATCCCCATCCCCATCCTTATCCCCATCCCCATCCCCATCCCCATCCTTATCCCCATCCCCATCCCCATCCTTATCCCAATCCCCATCCCCATCCCCATCCTTATCCCCATCCCCATCCTTATCCCCATCCCCATCCCCATCCCCATCCTTATCCCCATCCCCATCCCCATCCTTATCCCAATCCCCATCCCCATCCCCATCCTTATCCCCATCCCCATCCCCATCCCCATCCCTATCCTCATCCCCATCCCCATCCCCATCCCCATCCCCATCCCCATCCCTCTCCCCATCCCCATCCCTATCCTCATCCCCATCCCCATCCCCGTCCCCATCCCCATGCCCATCCTTATCCCAATCCCCATCCCCATCCCCATTGCAACCAAGAAAGAAATCATCTTATAACTCTAAACAGAAACTTGTGGCACCTTTTGAACCTGCTGTAAAGCTCCTGAAGAGACCCCTTCGACCAAATCAAACACCAAATTGTGTTCCTTTTTTCAGCGAGTTAACAGAATCAATTCCTGCACGGCTAATACCGACATTACTGACGACTAAATGGCAGTCCATTGACATGCTTCATTTAACATGTCAGCCAAAGGAGCAGCTAAAGACATGCAAAACAAAATGCCAAGTCGACAAAATCAGTCGACCGTTCATCAAACTAAACCTACTTAACTGGCTGTAAATAGAAGATGTTTGCTGCTTCAGGAACAAGGTGTAAATACTTTACCTTTACTACTTTTTGGTGTGTATGTGTAGCTGTTGTGATGTAGAGATTTTCTATACCTTTTTTTATACCCCGGAAGTCGCTACGTTACCCGAGAAGCTCCAAACACACAAAACAGATTTATTGGCTTAATTTGCCGACCCCTGCACCCACACATGTGAGAGAGAGAGGGGAAAGAGAGAGAGGGAGGCCAAGGTCAGTTTTAACAGGGTCAAGTTCAGTCCGTCTCCCCGATGCATCGCATTATGCAGTCAGCTGACTGAATTAGCATGACAACCCGATTTAGCCAACCTCTTTTCCCCAATTCATCACTATAACACATGCACACACACATGCACACACACAAGCACATATAGGCTGAAATAGTGCACACATGTAACTGTAATTTGAACTACAATTGTAACATAGATAGATAGATAGATAGATAGATAGATAGATAGATAGATAGATAGATAGATAGATAGATAGATAGATAGATAGATAGATAGATAGCACAAAGGTACATCATGCCCAGTGGTGTTTAATCCAATAAACTTTCTTTGTTTGTTGGCAGCTGCCGAAGTTCATAGTCCAGAGAGACGAGAGAGACGAGAGAGAGAGAGAGAGAGAGAGAGAGAGAGAGAGAGAGAGAGAGAGAGGAGGAACGAGATGTCCTCCTCATTGATCAGAAATTCAATTCAAAGTCTATAGACAGATATAAATGAGCTGTGCTGCCAGAAGTGTGTTCGCCTTGATATATATACTAGTGCACACATAAACCCATACACACTCACAAAGGTATGTGTATGTTTGAACAAAGAGACCAGCAGGGTACGACTCAGAAGAGACAACAAAACATCAAATAAAACAACATCAGTCAAATCCTTCAAATGACAAACACACACACACACACACACACACACACACACATGCACGCTATCCCTTGGTCGAGGAGGTTGAGGTATCAATATCTCCAGAATGGCAATTGCAGAATTCTTGACTTTTTTTTAGTTTCTTGACTTTTGGCTTTACCAATCTGTGATTTACAAAATATATGTATACAGTATTTACTGTATATACTATATATATATATATATATATATATATATATATTTAAGAAGGAAAAACAGCAAGAGGACAAAGAATGTTCCAAATTGAGAGTAAATCTGGGTTTGTCTTAAAAACGCTAAATAGCTGCTTTTTTTAAATTTCTTTTAAAACAAAAAGCACAACAGAACAACCAACTTGAGAACTGGGAGGCCGTGGTCAGCTACAACTTATAACTTGTCTACTCTGAAAACAATTCATATTACAGAGTATAGGCCTGACAGAGACCAACGTTGTGTCCCGAATCCATACTACACACTTAGCAGATTTTTAGTATATTTAGTGTATTCACACTGGAAAGTTGACAAAATGAAGTGTACGGTAAAACTGCATTTTACAGGTCCGCAAATTTCATAGTAATTAAGTAATAATTAGCAAGTAACCTATTTGAAATTTCTTTGAAATTACTTTCAAATTACCCCAATATTTACCTCAAAATTTATCGAAATTTACTTTATGAAGAGCTTGTGGGAGACTTAATGTAGAAACCTGCCAGACATGGTGGCAAGTGGATTAAAGTTAATTCGCACACTGAACTGAATGAAATCGACAAAATAAGTTCTGCATATTATGCGTATTGGTTATAACAAACGGTGCTACGGGTCCATTCAACTCTCAAGCAAACTTTATGCAAACTTTTTAGATGTTACAAATCTTAAAAATGAAATACAAACAGAATTATCAGCTAACTGAAGCAAATTGATTTCCTAACTGTCCAAAAATAAGCAATTAGCAAAAATATTTGCGTGACCAGTTAATGAGACATAAACAAACAGAGGTGCATAACAGAGGTGCATAACAGGCGATAAATACAGAAACAGAGACACGGGAATACACAGTGATCATCCAGCGAGGCAGCGAGAGAGATAGAGAGAAAAAAGGCTAAGTCTAAATTAAGATGTTGGATGCCGGCTTTCCAATAGGACCTTGACACAGCGGTTGACCTACTCATGACAGGATCCCGGTGCCGCGGATTTGGAATTCTATTAGTATTACCAGCTGTAGGGGAGGGGGAAAAATGTCATGCAGTCATCAGGAAGAGGCCAATCCATAGCTTCTATCCATCAGCCAATTACTGGTGCTAAAGTGGAATTAGATAGGTATTGACAATGAGAGGAGGTGGAGGGAGATTAGGGAGAGAGATGGAAAGAGTGGAGGAAGGAGGAGGGAGGAGAGCAGAGGAGAGGAGAAGAGATGAGAAGTAGAAAAAAGGAATGGGAAAGAATGGCAAGAAAAGGAGAGAAAAGGGGAGAAAAAAAGTGCAAGAGAAGAGATAACGACGGAGGGAAAGGAAGAGGAGAGCGGGGCGAGAGGGAATGTGATCAGCTGAAGAAGAGTGAAAGAAGAGTTTTAGAAAGTTAGGGGAGTGATTACTGTCTAAAATGATGCAAGGTTTCAGGAATTCAAATGATGCACAATGAAAGGTATTGAGGTAATTTCTAAGAATTTTTCTTATTAATTTCATTTATATAGGATGACAATAACATAATGGTTTCAGCTAATTCATAAAGTGAAAAAATATCTTCTCACTTCATTATTTCTTTACATGCTGCAAAAAAAAATCAAAAAGAAAATGGGAAAATTTAATAAAAGTCACTTAAAACTAGAGCACCATATTAATATAAAGCAGTGAATCGAGGTGATTCTGACTCGGACACTCCATCCTTTAAAATGAGCTGAAACAGATCTGATCACTGTTTGTTTTCACCTTGGGTTTCATGAAGTGTTGGGTGGAGTTCTTTTGGGCTACATATCAACAACATAATCCCAGCAGGGAGTGCTGGTGGTCGATAACCATCACATCTGAAACAGCCGCAAAAACAGCCCCGTGATTTAACACTTAAACCGGTTGTGACAACGAGAAAAACAAGAGGAAGACGGTGAAGAAGAGGTGAAAGGAGAAAAAGGGAGACAGAGAAAAAGTAGGGGAAGAAAAAAGAGACAGAGAGAAAAAAAAAGAGAGAGAATATAAACTCAGAGCTATGTAATGAATTTATGCCTGGCTGGCAGATCTTTATAAGTTATTGGAAAAATAGCCGGGGCGGCGTATTGACACAGCCGGGCCTGAGATCAATACATTGAGAATGGGCAATACATTTTAATTTAAAACTGTTCAAACTTTAGCAGCAAATCCATGCGGCTCAGCGCAGCCTCTTGCCCCATCCGAGCTCACAGATACCTACACGTACTCACACATACATGTGCATGCACACACACACATACACACACGCAGGCAAAGGGTTTGGTTGAGAAAGATAGCAACTCAATCTGGTTGATCACCTCGCAAACAGACACACATTTCTTCAACTCCTCTCTTAATCTTCAACTCAGATTTGAACACTTTCAGTATGACTATGAGCCTCCCTGTCACAGTTTTACATGGGTCACATACACATGGTCACACACAGTTGGATACGTGCTTAAAGGATGCTGGAAAGCCAACAAGTATATTGAAACAAGTTAGGAAACAACATCATGAAAACAAATCAACTAATACAAACAGAATTATTTTACTGCAGTGGTCAGGCACCTACAAATATCTTGACGGTTACTTTGGGTGGAAAAAAACATGAACCAAAATGCTGAAATAACGGATTATTTCAAACCATTATGATGGTATAGGTTTTCGTTTTTAGAAAAGCACAGCCTGAATGAATGACACGATAATGCACGAGGCATTTAGCGTGCAATAGAAACGCCTTTCTTGCGTTTGGCGTGTCACATCTACGCCATGTATCCTGTACTGACTGCAATGTAAACGCATCCACGTATTATGCTACGGTAAGAGTTAGTGACGTAGTATAAAAAGCGAGAAAGACTGCTTATGGTGCGCGGGATGGGTCCAACAAACATTGGACTTTGAACCAGGAGATCGTGTTTGTTTTGTACGTTACGTTCATGACTTCTGTCATGTGATGATAGATGTGTGTTAGACATTTTGACGTGTTTTCCGTACTTATGCTAAGTTGTTTCCGTACGTATTTTACTTACGTTTATGTACTTGTTTTAAGCCCAACCATGACGTTTTTCCGAAACCTAATTAAGTGGTTATGTTGCCTAAACCTAACTGCGGATGTTTGCTTGGCGTATAAATGACACGCGAAAAGGCTAAAAATGCAAACTCATGACAATTTCCGTGTAATGTCGTGCTATTTATACGCCTTCCCGTGAGACTGGGTTGAAAAGCAAGACAATCTTGGAGCCCCAGTGCCTTAAAGCTAAGAGTCACAAAAGTCTGAGGTTTTCAAATGTTTAATTTTCTACAAAAAAGAGAATTAAACACAGTCAAGGTAAAAAAAACAGATAGACTTCTGAATATCACCTCCAAAGTGTAACGGACCAGAATCATGTTGAATAACCAAAGATTCAGTAACATCACAGGAAAAAAAAAAGGATTTATCATGTTCTCCAAGTTCATCAAATCCAATCTAAACTAAACTCTAAACTAAAAGCCCTGTGTCCTGTACTCTGTGTCAGTGTGATCATACATGCATGCTGGTGAGGGTGCATGTGTGTTTCCGTGTCCACGTGTGTACTGTGTGCAAACATTTGCATGTGTTATGAGTTATTTTTAGATAAACCAATAGCATCTGTAATTAAAGGCCCGGTTTTACCGAGGGATGAGTAGGAGGGCACTTTAGACATCTGTTTTCATCCTGCTCAATTAGCATAATTAATTAACGTTAATCAATCCAAACAAATTATTTTTTAACACCTAGAATAAATCACAACATCTCTCCGTTTCTCAGCAACGACTGATCCAGCACTCTGCGAAGCGTTCATTGATCACCCAACAAATGAGACAATGCAGGGCGATGAGGCTTATTGTATTGTATTCCTATTGTATTCGGCTGTCTGAATTCTTACGTCGTCCATCATTACCCTGCCACAGACAGATAGATCGTGATTAGAACGTGGTGAAATAAATACAGACAAAGTTCAGAAATAGCCGGACAGTGAACAAGGAGGCAGAACTTTGTTTATTGAGTAAATTATTCATTATTTCACCCAAATAAAATTATGCAAAAGTTCAAAATAAGAAAACTTCTTTCATCTCCCATTAATCATGAAGACCGCTCAGATCTATCTTGTGACCCTTTGGAGGGGCCTAACCCCTATGTTGGGCACCACTAGACTGAACTAACCTATCTCTAAGGTAGTTACAGTAAATATCAAATATAATAATGTATCTGTCAGTTTTCTGCAGAACAACTCTTACTCTTTTAGATATTTAACTTTTACTTTAGAATTTAGAATGCAGGACTTTTACTTGTAAAGGAGTATTTCTACATCAATGTATTGGTACTTTTACTTAAGTAAAAGATCTGAGTATTTCTGGCAGCAAGAGTTCATCAGATAATAAAGTCCTGTGTTCCTCTTTTCAAGTCTATTGATGTTTGACAGTTACAGTTAAGTTATATACAGCATTATAATACAGCGGTAGGGTTAGGGTTAGTCTCTCGCTTAGTCAAGTTGAAATCATCCTGAAGTTTAGGATAGTTTTTAGCATCATTTTTGTGTTGTGAGGTAAAATATCAGTCAGCTTTTGATTACGTACTTTCATGGAAACTGGGATAAAACAATGACATTACTGAGGAAACAAGAAATATGTGCAAAGTGTACACTTTATGGACAGACCATAATTAATGTAACTCCTCAGCAGTATTGTCACTCTAACTGAAGTTATGACCTTGTATGCGAGTATCAGGATGATGTTAACAGAAAAAAATGTTGTTTGAAGGTGTAACTTAATGAAAGGTAAGAAACCAAGGTGATACATTTTGAATTATAAGGCAAAATAAAGGAAAGTGCTGATTCCTCATAGAATTGTTATCCTGGTCGGAAAACTACGAACCCTCCAAATATATCACTGTGTCTGTTTCTTCCTTTTCTTTCTTTCTTTTATCCCTTGTTTTCCAACCCGTTTGCCCGAAAAGGCGTATGAATGACATGATAATGCGCAAGGTATTTAGCCTGCAATAACAACGCCTTTCTTGAATTTCGTGTGTGTCGTTTGTTCGCCATGTATCCTGTAAACACATCAATACGCTCAGAGCTAGTGACGTAGAATAAAAAGCGAGAAAGACGGGCTTATGACGGGCGTGATGTGAGGTGGAAGGGTCCAACAAACACTGGACTTACAACCAGGAGACCGGTGTTTTTTGTGCCGTGTTTTCCGTACTCATGCTGCGTTGTTTCCGTAAGTATTGCACTTAGTTTACGTACTTATTTTAAGCCCAACCATGACGTTTTTCCTAAACCTGACTAAGTGGTTTTGTTGCCTAATCCTGACTACGGTCGTTACCGTAGTTTTGTTGTGTGGCGTACAAATGACATGTGAAACGCCTAAAATGCGTCCTCGTGAGACCGTGAGACTAGGTTGTGTTTTCAGTCATCTGATAGAAGTGGAATTTGGAAACTTGTAACTTGAAACTCTTGTTTTTAAATGTCATCAGTGCAGTAGGAGGAGCCAGTAAAACACTGTAAACATGAAGCAGGAAAAAGATGCAGCCACATACATAGATAAGCTCAACACTGCACACACACACACACACACACAGACACACACACACACACACACACACACACACACACACACACACACACACACAAACGTAGACATGACTGTGTTTGTTCTCTTATGAAAAGACAAAGGCAATTTTAAATTAACTTTGTACACACGTGCACACACACACACACACACACACACACCCTCTAATATTGTTATATTGCTGTCAGGTTTTCAGTTGTGTGGGTTAATCAGAGAGGCAAGAGGAAGGGTGCTATCTACTCACCGCACTGCCACATTTATCGATTCCATTTACACACATACACACCCACACATACACATACACACACACACGCACACACACATACGCACACACACAAATTGACACCCATTTTCACCACAAGAACAGGCACCCATAACACCCCTTTAACTATTCTATTGGCCCCAAATAGATTTTCCCATTTTCCGCTGCAGAGGCAGGGGAAACACTGGAGCAGAACTGAAAGTGATATAAATGTATCAAAAAACAGATGAACAAACATTGGAGGAAGATTTATTACTGGGGATTTTAATAAAAATGGGAGGCGGATGAATTGATTTTGGTTTAAGGGAGGGTGTTATAAGGAACAATTTATCGGGATGGCCCAGGTAAGATGCATTATTTTCCGATTGTTATCCGGCTGCACTGTTTAAGGGGCTGATTTGTGTTGTGTATTGCATTTTATGGGGAAGAAGGAAAGGGGAACTTTCGATGATTTAGGTGGGATGTATTAATCAAAGGCAGCCGGTGTGAACCATAGATCGCCAGGCAAAGGAGGTACAGGTGACAGCTCATTCTGCTAAAGAATGTTTTGGAGCTGCACATCACCGCTTCTCAATTCCCCCCTTTCTTCTTCTTCACACTTCCTCCTCCTCCCTCTCTCCTTCCTCTCTCCATCTCGCTGTCTTTCTCGCCTCATCGTCTGAGTCTTCTCCTCTTCCCTTCCTCTCTTGCTATCTTTCTATACCCGTGCCTCTTCTCCACAGTCCGCTGCACACTCGGTTTTAATTTTATGAGGCCGAGAGTAGCTTTTAACCATCCATGCGGCAAATAAACGGGGGATTAGGAGTATTTAGTGTTTTCCTCCTCCCTAAAAGCCTCATACTTCCTCGGTGCTCAGTGACCTTTGCTGCTGCCTCTGACATGTGAAGAGACAAGCCCATCATCATCAGGTTTACACATTCACTCTGCTATCAGTTGGTATGGTAATGCCTGTAAATGATGTACTGTTTGCCTTAGCACCAACTGCTTGGTTTCTGCTCTGTCTAGCTCAGGGTCTTAGCTGTCTTTGTCTCGGTCTCTGGAGGTCTTTTAGATTTTGCTGTTTTTGTCTATTTTACTGTTACCGTCTATTTCTATAACATCACCATTCTTTGTGTCTTTCCATTGCATCCCTTTATTTATTTTGTGTACATATCTGCTTACTGCTGCTGTATGTTGCGTTGTCCGTTTGAGTCACATTTTTTCACGTTTTTACAATTTTAACCCCCCATTGACTTAATTTCATCATGATAGGCCTACTGGTTTATATTGTTAATGTTTTAGGGTCCAACTCCGTCCTCTGACATTAAATCAATTATAATGAATAAAACATATTATAATTCTGACAAATATGTTAAAGGAACAGTGTGTAACATTTTGGGGGATCTATTAGCAGAAATGGACTATAATATTCATTACTATTTTACTATGTTTTCTTTAGTGTATAATCACCTGAAACTAAGAATCGTGTTTTTGTTAACTCAGAATGAGTCCTTCATATCTACAGAAGGAGCGGGTCCTCTTCATGGAGTCCTCCATGTTGCTCCTCCATGTTTCTACAGTAGCCCAGAAACCAAACTCTGGCTTTAGAGAGAGACTTTTGCGTTTTTACGTTACCTGAAGGCAACCGTAGTTCTCCAACACGCTTGTGAAACTGCGTGGTAAAACCGTGGTACCGTCAGCCGCTGTCTGACTTCCGCTGCTCCTAAAGTAGTGTTATTATGGTAATGATGGCCTCTAATCGAGGTGAACGGTGTTACCACGGTTTTGCAGTCTGCGACTCACGTTACCGCAGTCTTGGAAAGGGAGGAGTCAGCAGAGGGATATTCACTTGGTTGCAATCTGCAACCACATCACTAGATGCCGCCAAATCCTACACATTGTACTGTTCCTTTAAGACATCTATTTGGCTGGGAAATAATATGGGAACAAAAACAAGAAATGTGAGCTACTTTGCAAAGTGCAATCACGAGGCCTTCAGTGTTGAACACCTCTGCCCTCTGTCTAAATTGTCTGATCCACAACAAAAGACACAGGCCAACACACACACACACACACACACACACACACACACACACACACACACACACACGTAAAAGGCTATTTGGCCAGGCCAGTCACCTGTGGCCAGGGCTGATTTCTGTTGATTTGAAAGTTAGATTGCTTCTGTGATGAATGAGGCTTTTGTATGTGAGTGGGCAGAGTGAGAGTGTAATGGACTATATAACTCTATTACAGTAATCTGATTACACTATGTTCACTGTTAGAGCTTTCTGTAGTTACAGAAAAGATAGGTAAGTTGGTGTACTGGTGTTCTATAGCTAATGAAATTAAAGTAAATGTTTCTTTTTATTTCATAACCTTTTTTTACCTGCAAAACAAATTGAAAAAAAAAGAATATGAAGTAATGATTTCGTTATTTCATTTGGAGTAATCCAGTCATCTACCTTTTACATTTATACAACATACTTTACGAAATCATTTGAAAGTAATAGTCCAATCATGGCAATCAGTTAGCGGTAAATGGGAGTGGGGGTAATGGACAAAGGCCAAATCCAGTCAAAGTTCTTTGGACACACACAGTGAACCACAAATGCAAGTGTGTTGATGCGTGTTATAGTGTGGTCACTGGCAACCAGTAAGTACTTCACATTCAAAGCATGGCCTGAGACAAGTGCAGAGTGCAAACTGTGTAAGAGCAAGCATCATGTGACCACCGCAGTTCACTGTACACTGTCTCACATGGTAAACAAAATGGAGAAAAAATCCAAAATTAAACTGCCAAACATGGTTAACCTTTGTCTTACAGCAAGACTGAGGAATTACCATCATTTATATGACACCCGACATTTTTGGTGCTCTTCAGATTTATCCCTCCTAATGGATTATAAGCGTTCTTTATGTTTATGTCTAGTATGAAAAGTTAGCTACTGTAATTGTGTAATGTAACATTGCACAACCGAAACTGGCTCTACCTGAGCATGCATGCACACACACACACACGTACAAACGTTCACACCTAAGAGCAAATTTAATGTACACTCCCACATGTGCACACGCCATAACCACACCCACACACACCACAAACAGATAAATGGGATCGGGGGCCTCTGTAGCCCGTGAATCATGCACAGAAGCCCATCGGGGCCAAAGGTCAAGGTCTTTATGAGGAGCTGAAAGCCCCGCGCTCTGAAACAGAGGAATGTAATGTACCTTTTTGCCCCCTCTTGTTTCTCTCTCTCTCTGGTCAGATACGAGTCGAGCAACTACATGATATCTCAGGAAGAAAAAAAGCTCTATCCATCCACAGGGACGATGGTTGTTGTGGCAGTGGGGTGTGGTGGTTTTGGTATTAGTCTGGAATTTGAGACAGCGGCTGGCATGGCGTTACAGTCGCAGCTGCCTTCAGTCGGTAATTAGTGCTCATGCTATTCATCTGTCTTGTAGAGAGGCTGGAAGTCTGTTTGCCTCTGACTATGGATGTCACCAGCACATCTGGAGCCAGTAACAAACTGACAAGGGAAGTTGGAGTGTTCATTTAGTTTCCTCTCTGACTGCATGTTTGTGTTTTTAATAATCCACTTGAGGTGTGCAGCTCACTATGTGCTCCTGTAATCCCCAAAAGAAAGTGAACCCAGTTGTAGTGAATGTGGACCAGCAGTCATGGGACCAGACTGCACTTGGGCTCAGCTCTAGAGGACCAATATTGAAGGAGATGCCTGCATGGTTCCCTCTGTGGAGCGCAGAAAAATAACTTCACCACGAGGTGTTTTCTGCAGCCTACGCAGATGATGTCATCATTGTGGCTGACAACTATGTGAGCAGAGTCTGCAGATGGTGGCTGTGGTCCTGGAGTCCCCAAGGCAGGACTCACAGCCAACCCCTTAAAAGTGTGTAATTGGGCGGGGGGGAGACTCAGCGTCTGGGGAACCTCTCGGCCCAAAGGCAGGTGCGCCCCCAGCTAGATAAGTCCACTGCCATTACCACCTGCCTCAGGCTCCGACTTAAAAATAATGTGAGGTGGTTGACATGTCTAGTGTAGCTTCTGGTTGTTGGTGCTTCATTCTCAACTTCTTGGTGTTGACCAGGCTGATCTTGCTTGGAAGGGAGATCCAGCCCAGTAGACATAGCAGAGCGAGCAGGCGTTTAAGATGATTAAATTGCCCTACTGTAAAATACTGCTAACTCATCTCTCCTGCTCTGTCTATGAACATGTTTGAGAACCTTTATGTCCCGTTCACTCCGAAGAAACAATAACTAAAGATTTCACCATTCACGTCTTTAATGGCTGTTGAGAAAGTTATTGTTAAATCAACCACTCAATTCCTTGCTCAAGCATACTTGAAAAAGAATGATGCTTGTAAACCTCCGGGTCTGAGAAGTGAAGCCAGTGCAGAAGTGCCTTAAACTTGCATTCTTTCTAACAGCCAGCAGGGGGCGACTGCACAAAAAGAAAACCAAGATGGCGACGGCCAAAATGCCAAACTCGAGGCTTCAAAACGGCAGTCCACAAACCATTGGGTGACGTCACGGTGACTACGTCCACTTCTTATATAAAGTCTATGTTGTCAACACAGGATTCAACCTGGTGTTGAAGGTAACACAGATACACTGATGTCTCATCCATTCTAGGTTGTGTCGAGTTACCCAATCCTCCATCTATCATGCACCCGAGAAGGCATTAGATGTATTACATTAGATGTATAATGATAGCAAACATTGTCAATCTGTCCTGCTGCATCAGAAGTTCTTCACCCCTGCATCTGTCCACCATTATACTGTATACTGTAGCCATGGTAAAAAAATCCTCTGTTGGTATTTCCCCATACAATATAATATGCATTAATTCCACGGGAATTAAAAAACACTTCTCCAGAGGGGCTGAGCACAAGTTATGCGAGGAGGAACTTTGACAACAGCAACATATGTAGGTACAGATGTTCACACAAGAAGAGATTCAATTAATCATTAAGTCACTCCACATGTCACTGCCTCAACTAAACAAGGTCCAGTGTATCTGAGCCAGAACTACTATACATTCCTGTGTGTGTGCATGTGTGTGTCCCTGTTTGTGTGTCAGGGCTGATTGCTCTTGACTTCATTAATCTCTGCAGTGTGGTTATGATTAGCTCTCTGAGGCATGCCAGAGGACATCTGACACACACACACACACACACATGCTCACACACTCACTGTCAGATCTGGCCACCTCTCCAGCCTGTCTCTCTCACGGTCCAACCAATTAGCTGGGAGCAAAGAGAAATAGACTAGCTCCTGTAGTGACAGGACGCAGGCACGCTAAAGGTTTGTTATACTTCACACATAACAGAACTAACAGAGTGTTTGTTCAGAATTGCAGAAAACACAAATTGGTGGGGAGAGAGAGAAACTGAGAAAGAGGGAAAGACAGAGAGACAGTTGTGCAAAACGTAAAAAAAAAAAAAAAACCCGGGCAGACAAAGATAAAGCTAGTAAGCAATACAAACCAGACAGAGCAAGCAAAAGACAGAACAAGAGAGCAAGAGATGAACGTAACAGCGGACGGGTAGGGGCAGCAGATGAAAAGAACAAGTGAAGTGTAAGTGGTAAAGTGCTACAGAGAGGGAGAAGACGGAGGATCCTCAGATGCATGTCTACACCCTGCCATGATCAGAGTCTGCACTGGGTGATTTATTTTCCCTCTCCAATATTGAGTAAAAAAAAAATCTACATTCCATTATTAAACTACTGAGGGTTTTATTTTGAAAGGAGATTGGGATTGTGGGTGTGGATGTGTGGGGGGGTAAAGGAATGGCCATCAGATGTGGCAATCACACAACTAAAAATGTCTTTCCTCTCTTCCTCTCCTCTTTGATTATTCCTCTTCTGGTCTATTTTTCCCTCCTTGCTGGAAAAAGTATAATGAAATATAACTATAAGAAACTCTTGCAGCCACATTCACTAAGCCTTTGTTTCTGACGCATGCTGCGCCTGTAATCATGAGCCATACTGTAGAACGGCAGTTTGAAATGCATTCTGTATTTTAGGATTGAAGTGCACTTTTCTGAATTTTGCGAGTGCAAAATCCAGGAGAAGATATACAGTAAGTGTGACTAACTGCAGGTTAAACAATTTGTGTGGTTTTGATTTTTTTTGGAGAGTATTGGACAATTTTCTAGCATCAAACAGTAGATGGAGAGATGTGACTCTGTTTTTAAATTAAACTGGATTTTGAGCTACTGCAGTACGGTTATTATTTTATTTAAAGCCATTTCTAAGTCAGTGTAACTCTAATTAATTTTCTTAAACGTTGTTTTAATAAGTCCAACTCACCTCGCTATTACTAAAATGATATCAGATATCACAGAGCTAACTCAGACTTCAGTTGTAACCCAACTGCAAAAGTTTTGGAATGAAAAGCTTTAATTTAATTTAATGATTTCTACATTTAGATTTTTTTTCAAATCCAATTTAATGTTTGTAATTCTGGCCTTCTGCACGGAAAACATGCTGCCATATGAATCTCCGTGTGTGTGTCAACACAGACAGCAAAATGACAAATTGTTGAAAAGAAGAATGAGATGAGTAATGATGGAACAATAATGCCACATGTGTACTGTAGCCCGTGTGTGTGTGTGTGTGTGTGTGTGTGTGTGTGTGTGGTGATGAATCTCTCATTGTGACAGTGGGGCCGGCAGCAGCGAATGTCCTTCTGGGTGGGACACACACACACACACACACACACACACACACACACACACACACACACACAGTGACACACACGCATACACACACTGAGACACGCATACACAGATGGAAACGACCACACTAATGGATCACCCCTGTCTGCACGCAATCCGCCACAAATAATGATGAACCACCCCTGCATTAAACTATTTTACACAATGCTCAATTCATTACTTCTCTCTCTCTCCCTCTCTCTCTCTCTCTCTCTCTCTCTCTCTCTCTCTCTCTCCCTCTCTCCGTGGGTATAGGTGAGCTAATAAAGGTATGATATTTCTCCTCTACCGGCACAATCATAGTTTTTATCCATTAGTAGGATATTAGGATGGGGAATGAGGAGAGGTGGGAGGGAGGGGATGGGATGGAGAGGGGAAAAAGAGATGGCTTCAAATTGGTTTAAAAGCATTGCCACTGTAAAAAGTAACAGCAGCCCCAGGTAGAAAATATTAAGGAGCAATTTGCATAGTTTTGCTAAGAAGACCAGGAGGGCCAGCCTCGGGCCTTTTCAGGCCCGATGGGTGAGCTTCTGGTTTGAGGGCCCCCTCTATATATTTTCAATAGTGTCACACAGATGACAGCAGCTCAAACTGGACGTGTTTTAATCACTTTTTGGAGTGTGTGTGATGGGGAATTTTAATTGACAGGGAACATAAGGCCTAGGGTGAAAATACCATGAATTATCCTATAAAGAAGATTCAATAAAACTTTGATGAAAAAGGTATTAATTCATTTATTAAACACTAAACTCATTTTGGAGAACCAAACATTGTGCTATACCCTCTTTTGTATTCGTCCTTGTCATAAAGTTTAAAATGAACATTAACTTTATTCTGAACCTATTTTTATCTAATGATGCACATATGTTGCCTTTAAGTGGAGCGGGCTTTGGGACGGGCGTCTCACTGTGACCTTCCAAAAAACTCTCCTATAGAGAATTTGTGTATCAAGGGAGGATACGTAAGTATTTTTTGTATTTTTTAATAAACACTTTCCCCCTATTTAAATATTGACAGCACTATCCACGGCCCCAGTAAAAGGTATATATTTAGTTATTGGAATAGAAATTTGACGTAGCACAAAATTGACTGTTCTGACATTAAAATGGGGATCGGATGAGAAAAGACTCAAAGATGACAAGTAAGCACATACAATACTGGGATCTTTATCGTTTGGGACAGATTATTTGGAAACATGTGGAGCAGGACATGTTAAATGTTGATCTAGTGTTTGAACCAAAACAGCCTGGACCAAAATAACTTACAATCATCCATCATACAATAATATTATTTTGTGCTGGGTTTCAATCTAATTGATTTTCAAGGAAAAGTTAATTATGAACTATGAATTTAATCACAATTCTTGGCTTTGTTTTGTGATTTATATTTAATTTCCTTATTAAATGTATAGGGACTAATAGGCCTACAAAACCACACTATTCCACCATTCAACACATTGGTTTATTTGTGAAATATTTTAGGAAATACACCAACATTTCTTTGAAGTCAAGATGCTGTGTGTTACCTTAAAAGTGCAGCTAAAAAAAAATAGGACAATAGGTGACAGAATGATTTGATAATAGCCGGTTCTTTTTTTGTCTAAAATATATTTTCCAGCTTCACTTTGCTCAGTGTGGGAGAGAAGAGAAGAAAGAGTCATTATGGATTTCAATTAAGTGATCCCTGGGCAGAGAGGGATGCGTCAGAGTGGGGGAATTAATGTGCTGCGGACAGATGTTTAATAATAATGGCCGAACTGGTCCTGCCGAGAAACACACATTCCACCCGCCGCACCCCACTGTGGCCGCGGGAACACACATGCACACGCAGGCAGGCCCACATACACAGACACTCACATATAATCACTCATATACTGACACACACAATAATGATTCATGCACACGCGCCGTGCAGAGCAATGTGTGACAGTCACGCACACACACATTCTCCCATAGACACTGGTCTAACCACTGGCGTGTGTGTGTGTGTGTCTTTATGACCAGAGCTGGCCACAGCGCATATGGCCCTCATTTAGGAACAATGGGCATGCAGAATGACTGGTTGGATGAGCTTCCTGACTGTGAGAGGTGACTGGAGGCATGTTAAATGACATGCCCCGTATGGAGAGATGGAGCGAGAGAGAAAGAGAGAGGGAGAGAGAGAGAGAGAGAGAGGGTATACATGGGTAATCCTGGATAAGGAATCATTGCCTCGCTGAGCAACAAAAATGTTTTGATTGAGAAGGGACAGAGGGGGAAAAAAAGGAAAGCAGAGAGAGCAGGTGAAAGAGAGACGAAAGGGGAGGAACTTGATGGAAGAGTGTATTACAAGAGTAGAGGGACTTGGAGAGGATGATGGCCTGGCTGGGTCCAGAAGTGGGTCATTAGACAGTGTGTAAACAGCATGTCTCTTTATGAAGTGCTCTCACTCGCCTTTTTGTGTCGTTCTCTCGCAGATACACTCCTGGTGACACCTAATCAGTGTTGTGGCAGGACGAATGGCTTCTAGCCGTCCTTACAGTCTTGTCAAAAACAACAAAATCTCTCCGTCTCTCTCACTCACATACGCCGTTCATACGGTCTTGTCACAACAGAACATTTCTCCGGTAATTACCAGGGTGGCCGCCCTCCTGCCGCCCCTGGATGGATGAGCTGAGCCACCGTGGGTTCGCCCCTCCAGCCATAACTCTACCTAGGACGTCTGCCTACTGCTCTTCACCACCGTGGTGGCCCTCAGACGGCAAATTGGCCTGTGAGAAAGACAGAAGAAACAGATATCTAAACAAGCACACTGCCTGCTGCTCACAGAGAAGCAGCGATGCACAGACATGAAAGAGCATGGAGACAAATACACACACGCTCATTCACTTTCACCATTTGTCGTTTGCCTGTCTCCAAGGAGTAATTTATAATACAGACAGTATTTTCCTCTGACCATTGGCCAGACAGATGTCTTTCCTCGCACAGATACACAAGAAGTGCACGCACAAACACACACACACACACACCCTGCTGAGGTGATCATTTTGACAGGTGAATATGGCTGAAGAGGAATGGAGGAGTGACGAGGAGGGGAATAAGCAAGGAAGAGTGGGGAGAAATGAACTGATAACTGTATGATGAAGGGTGATAATGTCAGGAAAGGAGGGAAACGGATGGAAGAAGTGAGGCAGCTGGCAGATCAATACTCAGATCCACAATCTGCATCCACAGAGCAGGCATTTCAGAATTGCCGTTTCTGGGAATTCTTTTCCTTTTTTTCCCTGCCACTCTTATATTATTTACACTGTATTTCTGCTTCAGTACAGTAAATAATGTGGAGAGAGAAGCAGAAGAAATAAACAAGATGGCATGTGGTGAACATCTGAATAGTCTTTCTTTAGTTTTGGTGTTTACAATTTATTATGGAGACTGCACACGGTTATTAGAGTTTTTTCTACAAATATATTCTGCCCTTAAAAAATATTAAAATGTACAGTATGCTTAAGAATATCTGTAAATATAAACTTTAAATTGCATAAAAATAAATAAAATATGTTAGTCACTGTAACTATTAGTCTGTTTTTCTTTAACTCTGTGAATAAAACTGTAAATAAATGTAAAAAAAAAAGTGCCTACTTTTTTAATTTCCACTTTTAACAGGATTATCCAGATAGATAGAAATTGAAGTCTAAAGGGTAATATTATGTTAAAAACACTCTTTAACAGATAGTTAAAACAAAATTTACAGACAAATTGACAGCTATCTGTCAGGATGATCAAAATAAAATGCAAACATTAGTTATTATCTTTTAAAAAAAATAATATTAAAATCAGGCTGATTTTGAGAAAAGCAGGTGCATTTAACCGAACAGATAACTTTGGCAGATCATAAAAATATAATTGTATTTCTATGAGTCATATACTTTTTTCAAAGTGTCTGTTTTGCTACGACCGGTTCAGTGAAGTAAGCATCATTAATTATGTCATGTAGAAAATTCCTACTTTCTAGCTGCACTGAACGCACCTTTGGGGTAAACTGCTGTGTTGTCAAGACAACAGGTAAACTGTCGCCTGGTGAGCAAACATGGCGGAGCTGCTGAAGATAAGAAGTGAAGTTGAAGAGTTCAGAAGGGAAAACTTCTACAGAAACAGGTAAGTTTCATGTAACGTTACATGAGAACGTTACATTAAGATGTGAAGTACCGCTGTGGCTGCTGCTGGCTGATGAAGCCAAACAATT
Source organism: Sebastolobus alascanus (assembly GCA_916701645.2). NCBI lineage: Eukaryota > Metazoa > Chordata > Actinopteri > Perciformes > Sebastidae > Sebastolobus > Sebastolobus alascanus. Next base: position 1,197,514 of record CAKAOJ020000128.1, read on the forward strand.
ACGTTAATAAACCAATTAACAATTAGCTAACGTTAACCGGAAATCCTCACCTTGTTAGCAGGTCCTGTTTGTACTAAGCGTTTAGCTGTCATAGTTTTGACACTATGCTATTGTAAGGCAGGATTCTCGTTGCCTTAACTATAAACTTACTTGTTACTTAATTAAACTACTGCAGGGCTCTGTGGGTAAAGCAAGAGCACGGGGAGAGCTTCGTCTGTAAACAGGATCTACTTTAACGTCTCAACTCACCGGTGGCACATCACTTCATATCACTCCGCCAATCTTAATCATCACTCACCTTACAAGCAAGTAAAGGTGCGCCATATTATATAGTTCCAGATCTAAATTAAGGAGCAGAATACAATATGTATACTGTGTATACAATGTGTGATTGCCATTAATTAACTTACATAAATTCTAAATAATAAATCTGAGAAAAATAAGGTAATCTACAAAATAAATCTTTACAAAAATAATTCTAATCTTACACTAACTAGCAAACAACAGCCGTTGCTCGTTACAAAAACGAAGATATTTCTGTCGTGTTTGAGCAAAGACTGTGCAAATAATTTGGGTTTTAAAAATTATATTATAACGTTTATCATCGGCAGTGGTGCCATAACGAAGGCAATGAAACTGTAGCACCTGCAGATAGGTAGATAGATAGATGGATAGATAGATGGATAGATAGATAGATAGATGGATAGACAGATAGATAGATAGATAGATAGATAGATAGATAGATAGTAACTTTATTGATCCCGAGGGAAATTCAAGTTTCCAGCATCACAGTTCCATAGTGCAACATATTAGTAAAAACATCACAGGTAAGTAGTACACATGTTAGTAAAACGTCACAGGTGAGTAGTACACATATTAGTAAAATGACACAAGTAGTAACAAGACACATGTAAGTAATACAGAGTATAAAAACAAAATATGCAATGTGCAGAAGAACTGTTAAAGATGAATATAGTGCAGGGTAAAAACAACTGAGATACAGGACTATTTAAAGAAAAAGTGGATGTAGTGCAGAATTTGATATAGTGCTGGGTGATACAAAATATATAGGAGATATAGATATTAAGAAATGTCAGATAATGCAGGATAAGAACTGAGGTAGAGAAGTTTTTTTGTAGTGTGCAGAATTAAAGTGAATTAAAGCAAAGCAAAACAATAAATGAGGCCCACAGCAAAGTCTGGCTATGTACTCTCAAGTACATATACTAGTATTGTTTACATGGCATATTAATATGCATATGAGATAATGTAGCTACAGCTAACTGTTATTATGTGTCTGTGTGCTTAGCCAAGCTGAGGAGAACAGACAGAGGGAGAACCAGGCCGCCACCCGGATCCAGAGCTGGTTCAGAGCCTGCAAGGTGCGGGCTTACCTCAGGTATGTACAGCACAGTAGCCTAAAGTGTGTGTGTGGTGAATTAGTGTTGGTCCAATGTGAATCTGCAAACCAGACATTTTTGGTATATGCCTACTCCTTCTTATGCCATAGGCAAAAAACAATACAAGCCTTAATATTTTATATACCAATTTGAGGTTTGCCTTTTCCCCTCAGGGGTTGGAAAACATTCATGCAGGACCCTAAGAGTTAATTTCAAGGGAAGCCCTGATACTAGCTCACTCTCATAATTATCCCACTTCTGGAGCTTTGCAAATGGCCTGGAGGAATAAATGTCGCTTGCACTCTGCGCTCCTTTCACACACAGAGAAATGAATGTCCCTATGTCTGTGCTTGTTCCTATACCGTGACCCCGGCAGCATTCTGCAGGGTCAGCAGACAAACTTCCAGACAGTAGGTTAATTCAGATTACTTTAGTTAATTGATCAATGCGTTAAGTGGATAATTAGCAACAATTTTAGCTGCCTAAGTGCAACTCCGGGGTTGTGCTATTCCCACTATAAGCATTGATTTTCTGGGCATATGAATGGCCTTTTGGAAATTGATGGCCTCATTGGAGGCAGAGAATCGCAGTGGACTTGCATTTAGAGTATGTTTGAAGATGAATACAAATGTGTGCCGCCGACTAAAGGGGGTGAAAGGCTCATCGGGCATGATCGAAAAGCCTGGAGGAGCAGAAATGTTCAGTGTGTGTGTGTGTGTGTGTGTGTGTGTGTGTGTGTCTTTGTGAGAGCGTGTGTTTGTAAGCGTAATGTTGCCCTGACCTTTTAATTGAAGTCCTTTTACAACCTAACATTTGTATGCAGAAAGCAAAAGCACTCTTTTCTTTATTGTTTTTCAGAAAAAAAAGATCACAGTTTATTATAGCAGTCGTGATTTTAGGGATTTCATTAATTAAATTGCATTATGTACAGTAATGCAATTTCTGTAGCTTTTAGTATTTTTGTTGTTGTAGGTCCCTCATATTTCTAGAAGGTTTAGATGTTCTTTCTTTATAAATATTAGGGTTTTTTTGTACTCAATTATATAATTTATGAGCATAAACAGACAATTTAATTTCCTTCCATGTGTATATGAATAACTTTTTTCAGTGTTTTCCTTCATTTCAACTACTGAAAAATACACGTCCAATCCTCTCCCTAAATTGACTTTTTTTTTTTTTTTTTTTTTACAGCCATCTGCACAAGAAGGCAATCATTATACAGAAGATATGGCGGGGCTTCACAGCAAGGGCACGTTTCAGACAAATGGTGAAGGTAAGCCAGCGCCGGGAACGGCTATAGATATATTGATTATGTTATGATAGCATGCATTAGAATTCAATTGCTATATTCCTAAGTCCCTGCGTCTGACCTTAAGAAATATAATTCACTCATTACACATTGGGAAATTAGCACTTAGGAAATATGATGCAATGTGATAAGGAATTCCATCTATATCGCAACTCCTGGGATGTATATGGAAAAAGCGTGGAGAGGAATAGAGAGAAGGAAAGAGTAGAGGAGTTTGTGTGTATATGTGTGTGCTTTAGTAAAACAAGGCCCCATTTTCAGCATATTGCCTCCAACTGCTTCTTAATTGAACAGATTGTTGATACCGGATCCAATACCCAGCGCTCTCACATATAATTTTCCCCTGGATTGAGTTTTGTAAACGTATCACAACAAGCTATTTATCATGCCTGTAAATTGACTGTTTGCTAAAGCATAACTGCCAGCCGCCGTTTGGGAGGCGTTCAAGAAATGGAGAAAGGGGGGGGGGGGGGGGTGGATGGTGGGGGTTGGGGTTTTAGGGGTGTTGAAATAAACGATGAAGGATGTCACAACACACATATGGGCTAAAAAGAGGCTGTTTGGTCTCATTTGGAAACAGACGAGCGCTAATTTGAATCACTCAAAATTGCACTATTTTGAATTAGCCCTGAGAGATTCTACTCTCCTCTCTCTCTCTCTCTCTCTCTCTCTGTCTGTCTTTTTCCTCTCTCACTCCTGCGGACCTTATCATGTGTAATGTGACGTGCACAAAGCCTCATCTCAAAACATCAAGCTGAATTTACAACCTCCTTTCAAGTCTTTGTCTTCCTTCCCCTTCCTTCTCCTCCCTCTCTTCCCTGTCATTATTAAAAAAGACGTGTTGAGATATGAATCCCTTTTATGGCCCGACTCTCCAGTTTGCTCCTGAAATGTTCCCCCAGTGGTCGGCCGGCACGTTCGGTGCGCGACGCCTCGTTGAGTGCCGCCGCTGAATATTCTCTGGCCTTTTGTTTGTCACTTCTGGCAGAGCTGTCATTGATTATGAAATCCAGAGGAGAGCGTTTGGCCGTCATACATCTCCATTAGCTCGCTGCTTGACTACCATAGATTTTCTTGGCCCTTGTCTGCGTTGGTGTATTAAGAGAGTACCGTCCTCCCCTTGATACAAAGTCCCGCTAACCACTCTCTCTCTCTCTCTCTCTCTCTCTCTCCATCCCCCTCTTCTTCTCTTGTTCCTCTCGTCTCTCTTGCTTTCCCTCTCTCCTTTTCTCCCCCCGTCCCCTCCTCCTCTCTCCCCTCTACAGTGGCCCTATCTGCGCTGCCTCTGTGCAATGTATTATGTATAAAGAGCTCTTTATCTTTGACGCCTGCTGTGGACAGATCAGAGGGCCGGGAGACAAGATGTAACGCCATCTTTCCCTTTGTGTTCACAGGCGGCATATTTTATCATGAAGATGAATTTCTACGAGGAGATGGCGGTCAGGGTAAATATCACCACAGTGTCTTGTTTTAGCAAATGGAGTGTCGTGGTGGGGGGACACTGGGTTTCTTTGTGTGTGCTGTGAATGGGAGGCCCCGTGAATAAGCACTTCATCGCACCACTTCATTGCAAAACATTTTCCATCATAGCAACTTCCATGCAGTCTTTTTTTTCTTACTTTTTTGTGGACTCATGTTGACATTCCTTTACAATTTATGCATCATTTAGACCTATTAGAATCAGGTATAATACACAGAAGAGAATATTCAGATTATGTTATTTCAAAATGATTTATCTTAATTATGTCTCAACACATTAGACATTAGTTGATCCGTACTCTGGCAACATCCACTTTTCATATATAACCTTAAACTTTATTCTATTTATGTGCTTGGTCAAGCTGTCCTCATACACTGTTCGTAGCTATACCTATCAAAAGTAGTGCACTGTAATTTGTGTATATCCCACAAAAACCATTTGTGTGTAATTTACGTAATTGTGAACCAGGAAATATAAATAGCGGTGAACGCCGCGTAGGGAGGAGGTCGGGGTGGATGGGTGCATCAAAAAATGCCGCACTTTCGCCCAGGAGATCGGCGCTCGTGTCCCGTGTGAAACCAGAAGTCAACATTGATTTATTTGTCTACTTCCGTACACCACTTCTGTAGTTATTTTAAACCAAACCATGATATTTTCCTAAACCTAACTAAGTAGTTTTGTTGCCTAATGCTAAATCGATCTTTTCCTAAGCTTAATTAAGAAGTTTTGTTGCCTAATCCTAACCAAATCAATCTTTTCCTAAACCTAACTAAGTAGTTTTCTTGTCTAAACCTAAGGAAGTTATTTCTTGTGAAGACGAAAAGGGAGGAATAACTTTTTCGTAAGATATCATACGAAGTGTTGTGTGAGAATACGTTGGCTTGGTAAGAGGCCCTCTGTATAAAGTAACTTCTGAAACCTTTATATCAATACCTGGCTTGTTTCTCAGTTTTAGCAACATTTATTTTATTTTTCTCTCAGTGCTCATGTCCATCAAATGCTCCCTTTATCCCCTCAGCAGATACTACCGTTAAACTCATAAATCACAACACCGTGGCTGTGACTGATGCTTTGGCACTTTTACACAAGGATATTGCACAGAAACCTTATATTTTTACAATTCCATATAGCCGACTCTTTTGCCTAACAGTTTCATTCTGCCTAAACCATTAAAGGTTTTTATAGGCCAACAAAAAAATCCACTAGTGTTTATTGAAGAGGGTGTGCCGCCGTCCAGCTGGACAGAGGTGGTCGCAGTATTTTCATATTGGTGGAAAAGCCTGGAAATCGAGGGCTTCGAGTTTTACACTTAATAGAAAGCCAAACAAATAAAGCTGACCACCGCGTCGTTCCAATAAATGTCACATAATAGGAGAGACATAGATCCGGGAGAAGTGTTTGACCCGGCTGTTTTTAGGTCATGGGGGCGAAAGGTGAACGGTGATGTCACCATGTAGAGCAGAAGCTTCTGAAGTTAGAGGCCTTTATTACCCATAAAATAACCACAGTTTCCTAAAGCAAGCCATAGGTATTTTAATGGAAAATGAAATATATGTGAATACGGGAGCAAAGCTGCTCAGTGGTTAGCAATTTAAGAAGGTTTGAACCCCACAAGGGCCAAATGAGGCTGTTCTGTGCAGATTGTGCATTTTATTGTGTTATATGTCATGGGTAATGTGTAACTTAATACTTCAGAAGGTTGAAAATAGTTCTCAATATTAAATGTGAAACCTGGACCTGTCCTTTTTTTATGATGCCACCTGTTGAAAGATGAAAGAAGAAGTTTTGTTTTTACTAAGTATGCCAGACTTAAAGCCAAAGTATTTTTCTAACATGATGTTCGTAAATAGAGAGAGACAGAGAGTGAAGGACATCTCTACCCATCATTTACCAAAGGAATATTCAATGTGTAAATAGAGAGAAGGAGGGAAAGAGAAAAAGGGAGACACAAAGGGAGAAACAATCATCTCAAAATCCCCTTGTGACACTTCCTTTGAATCAATTTTGATTCTTTTCTTTTTTTCCCTCTCCCGTCCTGTTGTCTTTATCACGGCACGGTAGCTAACAGAGGATAATGTATTAGGGCCGTAATAGAAACCAGTGTTTACATGCCGCACCTCGGATTTGTATTAGATTCAACAGCATCGATTTCACTAGTCAACAAAGGTCAGCAAGAACTCGGGAGGCGGCAATTACTTTATTTAAAATTATCTATTGACTGGCAGATCAATGCTAATTCTCATTTTGCTCTTTGTTGTTTTTCCCCCCATCCTCCACTCCACCTCTCCTCTCCTCTTCCCTCTTCTCATAGTGTGATTATTCTTTTACCTGCCATTGTTTTAATCTCCTAATTAGTCTGAAGGACATCCGCCCCCTTGCTTTAAAACGGTCCACTGGTGTGTGTGGGTGTGTGTGTGTGAGTGTGTGCTAGCTAATCTGCAGCCTCCACAATCAATGTGGACTGATACAGTTAAATGTGTGGAGCTGTGACAGCTGTCTGTCCTCCCTCGGATTGTCCCTCCATCACTGCAGAGGAAAAAACGGCATGCATGGTTAAACACGGTTTAAACCTGTTCTATATATGTTAATACCAACATCTGTATTATTTTTTAATGTCTTTTTATGTGTCCTCTGCAAGTTTAAGTAATGAGAAGTAGCATTGGCAAGACGTATTTAGACAGCAAATGCAGTGATGTCTGTTTGAAGAGCAAAAGAAATCTGAAAAATTAAGACCTGAAAAAACTAACATCAGCATGATATATAACATGCCGTAACGCTTTACCTCACTGTACAAATTATTTGCATCTTATTTGTTAAAATGTCTGTGCTGCTTTAATCCCTCACAGATCCAGCAGAGATGGAGAGGATTCTTTGTGAGGAAGTATATTCATAACTTCTACGCACGCAAGAGCTATCTGGAAGGACTTTCCAGGAAAAATGAACTTGTCAGGTAAAAAAAACAAAAGTGCTGTAAACGAGGCTCAAGAGAGCAGACAGTTTGATAACGATTGAATGAATACTACACATACTACACAGTACGAATTGTCCTCAGCGACAAGAAGTAAACAAGGTGTACCTTTATTGTTAAGGTGTAAAGAAAATTGTTGAATACATTACTTCACTTCTCTTGTCTTTTACCACTTCTCTCCTCTGTCTCACGCTCTGTCTTGCTGTGTTTTTATGTGTTTCGGTCAAACATTTTAACCCACGGACCAATACAGGACCTGGAAGGGAGTCAGCTGGTATACGTCCGTCAAGATGAATTGATTTGATTAGTGTAAAGGCAGTTGGTTAAAAGGTGTACTTGTGTACCCATAACCTTAAAATGTGTGTGTGAGTGTGAGAGAGAGAGAGAGGTGTTTGTAAGATCTGGACTTGCATAGTTGTTACCTCAGAGGAGGAGGACAGGGACAGGGGAAGAGGAAAGGAAAAGTGAAGGCATGAAAGAGACAGAGAGACAAAGAGATAGAAAGGAAAGAAGAGAGAGAGAGAGAGAGAGAGAGAAGTCCTCTAAAGTGCTCGAGGCTAAGAGAGAGAGAAGTGAACGATGTGAAGAAATTAAAAATTAGCCTCTGATTTGAACCGCAGCTCGTGCATTAATAAAACATCCTGTGCTTCAGGGCTTACTGCTAGAGATACGCCATCTTTTATTTTTGACAAAAAAAACCATCACGTTTAGCTAATAGTCACATTTTTAATGTTGCTAATATATTTTACCGGAAAATATCTTTAGGCCTCTGCTAAAATTAAATGTAAATTTGTTAAAGTGCTCCTTGGATCACTGACTTTCCCCCCTCACGTCCCCACCAGCGTTCCACCTTTCCTCCACACTCCTTGCCCCTTTTAGAGGTAGGAGGGGAGCTAGGTTGTTAAAGTCCATTAAGAGTGTTGCCACTTTAGTATTATATCACACAAAGAGAGACGCATATAAACACAACTTTGTCACTATAGCAGTAACGAAAGATGTAGAACTGGTAAAATTGTGCTTATAATAGTCTACTTTTCCACTATGTCTCGCAGGAAACAGTACTAGCCATTATATGAATATATAGCATGTACGGCTAGTTTATCAGACTAGACTAAAAAGTACGTAGAAGCATTAACATAAGTCATAAAGAAACTGTATTTGTAATGTGTAATTAGACCAAAGGTTACACAGCTTGTGCTAACTGTCTCAAACTATCTTGAGCTCATAACAGTAACATTTATATTAAGCAATTGTTTGACCTCACCCTGCCTAGACAACCAATAACGTATTAAATATTTCTATTTTGTCATCCACATCTGTCCAATCTCTTCACCTTCTTACAAGATATATTTTAAAAATTTTAAATTAGGCTTTAAATTTTAAAGCAATGAAATACAAAGAGCAGAGTAAGACTAGATCAGAGAAATATGGAAGTAAAGAATTGTAAAAAAAAAATAATTCAAGGAGCACGAGATGTGATGTCATTTTACTTTTGTTTTGGTTTTACTGTTTCATTATCAACTCACATCCTCAGCCTCCTCATACACACACACACACACACACACACACACACACACACACACACACACACACACACACACACACACACACACACACAGCCCCTCCTCCACAGTGGTTTGGGGTGTCGAGGTCACTTTCTCTCCAGTTAATCACATGTTTATTTAGTGCTGCCGGGGTCACGATCAATTAACGCCGTGCCGGCATTTATTTAAAATATCCTTTCCGCGTTAGCCGCTGAGCCCTCGGATCGCACGCTGCCTGATCACTCACCCCGCAAAGGTCCGCTTTTTAATCCACCAGCGTGCTCCCTCCCTCTTGTAAGTCTGTCTGTCTGTCCAACCCGCTGCATAAATTATTCAAAGTTGGACTAATGGTCCCCATTTAGTGCAGGCTGATCGGCTGCGCATGGTAATGATATAGGAGTAATACATAGACTGCCGAACCTCTCTCTCTCTCTCTCTTCTCTCTGACTCTCTGTTTCAGTCCCTCTTTTTCTCTCATGACAGATCTCCCCCACACGAAACCATCTGTGTCATTTCATTAGGTACAGCATCCAGCTAATACACGGCACGCTACTTACACTACCCTCTCCTATCCCCTGCCCTCTCTCCACCTCCCTCCCTCAATCTCTTTCTCCTTCTCTTTCTCAATCTATTTTGCTCCATATCTTTCTCTCCCTCTCTCTGCCACCGGTTCACTGTGCTCCAGTGTCCATCCTCATTCATCCTTCCTCTCCTTCTGCATAGCCTAATGAAGTCAGGACCCCGGCGCGGTCCCCACTCTGCCACAGTTTTCCTTGATACCCCAACAATTTATCACTTTGTCAGGGAGACACTTAAAGTTCCTGGGCTTTAATAAGGGCATGCAGCGGGACGATGGGGGCAATTAGGAAAGCGGAGCAAGCCCGCTTTGCATATTTACTAAATGTGCTGGTGTCATCGCTGCCGCCACCAACACGGCCTGTTGACTGCATGAATTATTCCTCTATCTGCAATAAACAGCTGGGTAATTATTACCGCCATAATCAGATAAATAATTCTCCCTGTGATGTTGCAACGACATGGCAAAATCTTTTTAACTTATCCTAAAGAGAACAAGGGAGAATTTATGGACTTGGTGTTGCTAGGCTGAGCAGCACTAGTATGTTTTTTTAATTCTTCTCCTCCGGTGCTACGCTGTCTCTCTTCCTCTCTCTACTTTTTTCCCTGTCTCTCTTTACTCCAGCCTTCTTCATTCCTCCCTCTCTCGCGTCCCTCTCAAGGACATTCATGAAAGGAGAACAGCGATGGTGGAGAGAGTGCGAGCCCGCCTGCACGCCTGCCCTGCGATCACTCTCTGCTTCTATGCGTCACTCTTTCTTTTGCTGCTCTTTCTGTCTGATCCAGTTTGGGTGGAGACAAGTTCACTCCTTCAGTCTGATTGGATTTGTATATTGTGTGTGTGTGTGTGTGTGTGTTGAAGTAAATCCGGATGCTTTGCTCTCCCTCCCTTTTTTGGAAAATACTTTGGGGAGTAAAACAATGGAGAATAGTATGTAAAATGTATGAAAATGTAATTATTTCCTTCTTTTTGAATATTGATTGGAGATAACTTCGTCGCTAAAATCACTGTTTGCTTCCGCGCCTTTTTGTAACATCAGTTTTACTACTTTAGAGAATTAGTTAATCAATCAGTCAGTCAGTCACTTAAATGGAAACACTGTGTTATGAGAGTGTTGAAGGCTCAATACATTGAGCTGGTCACTGTCTAAATTGACTGTCTGACTACCCCCTCCTTGCCAGCTATTGAATCATTTAATTGGAGCAATTAAAAGAGCCAATCAAGTCAAGCCTCCATTAAATATTTAGAACCTGGCCAATTAGCTGCTCCGGTTTTGGCCTGGACGACCTGCAGGTGTGGCCCGCTGTCCCACAATGCCTCACTCTCTGATATCCCGTCAGCCCTTGACGCCCCGTCGTGAACCAGGCGGTAAATAATTTAGGAAGAAGTGAGAAATTTAGCTGTACTATATTAGCGATTTAAATAAGTGAACAGTCCAGGGTGAAAATGTCAGTTAGAGTTTCAATAGAGTAGTTAAAGTATGCTTGATTAGCTTGTCCAACACTTCAGCAGCCAGCAAAAGTAATCTGGAGTCAGAGTGCTCGTACTGCATTATATGGCATACTAAGCACATTATAACCATCTACTAATCATTATAATGGAGTATATGCAATAATAAAATAATGCTATAATGTGCAAAATAACTATATTAATGTATAATGTAATAGGGATGCAGCGATCTGACTTTTTCAGTTCCGATAGCGATACCGATACCTGGGCTTTGGGTATCAGCCGATACCGAGTCCCGATCCGATACCAGAGATTAATTAATAAGCTGTATGCCTCACTGTGTGGAAGTGATGGGATCATTCTCTTATGTGTAAGCCAAAATCAGACTACCTAAACATCGCTTTCCTAACTTTATAAAACAAATTGTCACAAATAAATACATAGATATAAATTTACTGAATTGTTATTTATTATTAAAATAATAAATCGTACAAAAGAAACTTTTAACAAATCTTCAAAATTAACAGGAATTACAAATCAAGTATAAACCTTTAACAAATTGGTCAAAAGTTAAATAGGAATTAAAAATCCAGTATATAATGTATATAGTATATAAACATAGAATTGAAAGAAATAGATCGACCCCATTGTCACCGATATCTGATCCAGTTTTTTGAGTCAATATTGGCCCGATATCCCTTTAATGTAATGTACTGACATGATAATTAGAGCACATTTGTAGTAATACTCTTATCTCTTATCAACTCTAAATATCTTTTCCAGGATAGGGTTTACAACAAATTTATCTTAAAACAATATTCAGGAGCCCAAATGTACATTGAAACAGGTTTTTCTTGCTACAATCACTCCTTCTGTTCATTCTGGCCATGAGGAGACTATTTCCTAATGCGCTTTCAATGTAAGGGATGGGGGACAAAATCTGCAGTCCAATGTAATGTAAAGAAGAAAGGACCCGCTCTGTATGTAGATATAAAGGGCTCATTCTAAGGTAACGAAAACAAAATGATTTTCAGGTGATTATGCACAAAAAAAAACATACTTATTAATATTATATTCCATTTCTGCCAATAGATCCCCCGTAATTGTTGCACACTGTTCCTTAAAAACTCAAAAAGCTGAAAAATGGATTGACGTTGTTGAAATACAATAATGAGCTTAAAGACGTACTTCACACTTAAATGTGTTTTTTGAGCTGTAAACTAAATGATATGACTGTTCTGTGATGAAACACATCAATGCTGCTGTTAATATTGATATTTCTTACCAAACTTATAAAAAGATGCATTTCATGGTTCGAAAATGATGAATTTAAATCAGCCCTCAACGTCGAATGGTTGGGACTTATCATGAAATTTATATTAAAAAAGGAATTTTAACGCCCTCTAATCAGAGGCCAGGGATGTCACTGAGAACGTCCTGTCTTTTTTTAAATGAACTTTCCAATGATTATATACATTATGTACATTTACATTTTTGCTTTACAATCTTCTCACTCAACGGAGATACATTCATGACTTTATCAGCATTCAAACCAATATAGTCAATCAGTATATTGTCAGTATATAATTGACGGTGAGTAAAATCTTGAATGAAAAAGTTCTATCCTAAAGTGTTACTCACTTATGTATGTATACAGAATAGATGCCAAAATAAACAAAAGTTAGATTGTTAGTCCCTATATATTTTGTTTCATATAGAGAAGTGAAGGTATATTAACCAAGTTGATTCCTACCAAGGCATCAGCATAGGTTCATAAACCAGATATGACAACAATACATCAATACATATAACAGAATTACAAGCCAGTGGTTTACCACACTCTTTCTTTCTTTCTTTCTTTCTTTCACTCAGTCAAACACACACACATACACACACACTTGGTGCACGTGCTGCGTGCCCAACAAGGCTAATGAGGGTTGTATGTTGTGGCGGCTGGTTGGGTCGACACAGATCGAGATGCCTTCAGCCGTTACAAATCTGTTTGGCTTTTGTCCACTACACAGCAATTAATAACACTGGAGCTGGGGGCAGGGAAGCAAAGGTCACCCATTCAGCCTGACACACACACACACACACACATAAGGACACAGACGTGTGGACACACATACAAGCAGAAGTGTATGAACATTGATACACACACACACACACACACATACTGATACAGTCACACTTAAACACTCTCAGCTCAGACACACACAGACAGGTCCTGACCCCCGAAAACATTGCCAGTCTGTTTTTTGAGGCGGTGTTAATACATGAACGAACAGAAATACACACATATACTGTAAACATACGTATGCACCAATTGGTTTGTGAACCAGACTGTCCCACAATAAACCAACACTTTATATTTCACATTAATAAGTAATATCCCTGTTAGCCAGGCGGACAAATCGAGGCCAAGCAACCTCTATATTTACTATATTCACACACACACACACACATCCACATATAGACATACAGCCACACATCTATACACACGGTCTTAAATTACCGTGCTTAATATTGCATAAATACGCATTGAGACTTGCTCTCATTCTCACCACACACACACATATACCTACACACACACTCACACAGTGCTCTGCATATTTCATTTATTTTGTAATTTAATCTGGTGCTGAGGAAGGAATGAGAATGCAAAGGCGACGGGAACGGTGTTGTGATTTCTTTTTAAATGTCAGAGTAGCCGCAGAATGTGTTAACCTCACATTACAGACACACTATGAATATTCTGATTCCTCTGTGGAGGCTTGTAATTGAAAACAGAAGTTGGGCAGAGAAAGAAACAGTAGAGAAGAAAAAAAGGATTGTTGATGAGCTATGGCTAAACTCTTATTGGTATTGCTCTCGTGGAATTAGATTGGCTTTACTCTTAGCTGTGTGTCCACGTGTGCGTGTTTTCACATTACCATAGCATGTGTGTTTTAGTAATTGTTTCCGATTCCCTTTTTAAGTTATCACCCCCTTGTAACAATAAGGCTGTGTGATTGCGGAATGAAATTGCTGTGTATGGGCTTTTAATGCATCCCATTTAGCCAGCTTCGCTTAACAGATGTCACAGACAGACCTGTCCTGGCTGCGGTGATGAAATATATCCATCATCCTCCCACTTATAGCCTCTTGCGCTCTCACTTTGCTGTTTTCCTTCCAAGCTGTCTCATTCTCCTGTTTTTCTCCCATAGCTCCTCTGTCCCAGTCTCTCTCTTACCATTAGGCGTTTTTTTTTTTTTATCCATCTGAAGGACACTACAGGGAGTTGTCAGCTTTACGACAAAAGACTGTGTTAAAAATACACTCTAACACGTGCACAAATGTACTTGCATGAAGTCTACATTTTGCACAAGCCTTTTGTTTATAAAGTGTCAGCTGAATCTCCAGATAACGTGTAACGTAGGCAAGTTATCAAAGGTATCATCAAAACATTAGTCTGATATAATTGTTATAGCCAGTAATCTCGATTTAAATAAAATATAATTTAGGTGCAGTATCCAGTCAGTCATTGTCATTTAGCAAACATACACGAGTGTGTGATTAACCACAGAATATCTAAGATGTCAGTGTAAAATGATGAATAAACTTTTTAATGTATTGTACAATGCATATTCATATTTGACTGTGAGCCCTTTCAAATACCCATCATGTACATTAATTACCTGGAAGTTTGGAATTTGAATTGCAAAATTATTTGTGAACGGTGTGTGTGTCCTGCAGGATGGAGCTGGGTGAACTTGAGGAACTCCAGAAGAGAGAGAGAGACTGTCTGGAGATGGTGAAGGAACAGACAGCCAAGGTCTACCAAGCTCACCGGTTACACCATCTCCTCAGCACCAAGCAGGTTGGTCGACAGGAAAACACACACAATCTCACAGAACCAATATATATACAAATATATATAAACTGTGATTCCTTCTTAACCGCAGCTACATAAAAATAGTTCAGTGTTACTTTAAAGTAGAAATTCAAAATGTCCTGCTATTAAATTAATTAATTAATTCATCTAATTAATCCCTGGTCATTGCTGTTCAATAAAGATCTGTGTCTCCAAATGTAACTAAACAAGGCAAATAGCACAGGTTTAGTGTATCATCTTTTTAATTTGATCACATATGAAAAGTTAATACAACAACCTACATTTTACAGTCATGCATGTTCAGTATCTCTGAAACAGAAAAGTTTGAAAAGAGCTCACCATCAATATCTACAAAAACTGTTATAATTGTGCTAATAATTGTATGTACAGCATATAGGACGGACAGATGTGCAACAGATGTTGGGTGTACAGAGTAGACCATTCACAGCAGTGAATTAGTAATTATTAATTAATAATTCCAATAATTGTATAGTAATTCAATTAATATCGTTATTATAGTACTCTAGTTAAAAATAGCCATAGTGACCTTAACTAAGGTTACAGCCATGGATAGATAGATAGCAATTTATTTATCCCCGAGGGGAAATTTCAGTATCACAGCAGCACAGATTCTAACAAAAAACAGTTCATAAAATAAAATAAAACAAGAATAGAAATAAGAATGTGTGAAGCCACATCAGAAAACACACTGTTAACCCGTTTACACTTAAAGCAAATGTGTGGTTACTGTATCTGATGTCATTGTGTCTGTCCAAGAGAATATACAACTTTGTACTAAGACGCACACACATACCCATACACACACATATGCACATGCACAGCTAAGGATGCAGGGACTCACAGAGGCAATGGGATAAGAGTTAAAGATAAGGATCTCCTCCAGAAACAGGCTGCAGAGAGAGAAAAGTCTTCTTTCTTTCCCTCTTTTGTTAACACAGGTGGGCCGTGTGGACTTGAGGTCTGTGTGTGTAAATGTGTGTGTATGAGTAAGTATGTGTCCTCATGGCTCTTCTGATGTGCTGAGTGGAGTATTTTAGTGCTTCCCCTGGCACAGGTGTGCATGTCTGTATGTGTGTGTGGCATCCACGCATCTCTGTGACTCCCCACTGGGATCATAATGAAGACAAAGCACACTGGTCACTGTTGATTCAGCACCACTACTCCTCTCTTTCTCTCTCTCTCTCTCGCTCTCTCTCTCTCTCTGTCGCTCTCTCTCTCCTTCATGTCTGTACAGCCAGCATCGTCATCATCTGGCTTACTACCTACTTCCTGCAGGTATCCCATGTTCACCTAAGACGCTAACATACGCAAAACTTCCAAACATTTTATTACGAAGCTGGTGAACGCTGGAGTGCAGTAGCATTTTGTCAGATCGTGTTTGACTCTCCAAATGCTTTGGTTGATTGTTTTTATCAATTTATATATAACTATAATGTGTATTTTATGAGTAAGCAAGAAGGAAAGAAAGCAAGAAGAAAAGTTTGCGTGCTCTTCCCCGCCCTCTGTCCATCTCTTTCTCTCTATATATCTCTCTCTCTCTCTTTCTCTGCATATGGCAGGGGACTCTTTCCCTTCGTAGCTCTGACCTTGTCAGCAGTGAATAGATGGCTCTCCCACACAGTTCATCCTTCCTCACTTCTCGGACCTAAGCCCACACACACACACACACACACACACACACACACACGCTCACGCACACACACGCACACACACACTCACAAACACAGCTTACCAAAAGGCCCCAAGTCCCCATGACAGAGACAGAGATGGTGTGTTCCTGGGGTCAACATCATTGCTCTTCCCGTAGCTAGGTTGGTACTTTTGGGCTTGCATGTGCGTGTGTGTATGTGTGTGTCTTTAGGAGTGGCAAGAATTACGTATGTGTTTGTGTTACCCCGGCCTTCTGTCCCTTCCTGTTAGGTGTGTACAAGAAATGTCATTAAATACACAGAAAATCCTGATAATGAGGATTTTGATATGAGCCTCTTCTGAAGATGTTGCTGAGCGGTCTATTGTGTGAAAAACTTTGAGGCTACTTTGTATTCAGTCAACACACTCTGATATGTTTGATTACAGTCAAATGTTTTCTTGTTTGCCATTTTGTCTTTGTGATATTTTTAAGGGTCAGAACCTTTACTGGAAGCTCTTAAAGGAGAGTGTGAATGCAAAGGAACAAGTGCAGTCCTGCTGTGGTAGTGCAGTAATACAGCTAATAAGCCATACATGGAGGAATACAGCATCTGCACGTGGAGTCGGTGCAACTTCCAGCACCCAAAATATTCTTTCAAGGACATAAAAAAGTGCCATTTTAAAAATAGAATTTATGCTTCATTATACTCCTAGTTAGAAGCTATTTTAGAAGAAGGCAAGTACAATTAATTGTAGTAGAATGTACCTCATTGCTTTTGTTATTATGTATTTATAATATGAAAAACTATTGTCTGTTGCCAATATATATTTTATGTACTGTAGCGATTTAAAAGTTTGCTTTGCATTAGTTATAGTTGGGCATACATGTGCACAACGATGCTGCGACTGCAAATGTTGAGCAGCAAAGGTCTGGCTGCTTACATGATTACATAATAGCTGTGAACTTCTTGCTGGTATATGATGCCGAAGGTTCTTCTCTTTTACAACCTTGAAGGGAAAGATGCTTTATTTGCAATATTGGAAAGGAACACCCTTGAATCTCAACCAGTTGTGACTCTGGCTTAATCACATTAAATTGCTAACTAGAGTCATGAAAATTGCTCTAGTTTTAAGAGGTGGTCCACCCATTTTGTCCCAAAGAAAATAATGCATTAGCTCTACTGTCAGCTTTGTCCTGGCACAAAAAAGTGCACTACGACAGGGACCCATCAGTGAAAAATCTGCTGTTATCCAATTGTGTCCACAACTCATGGTTAAAGAAATCAGGGTCAGTGGAGTTGAATTAACTTCTCTCTACTCATTCTGAAACACTTGACATTTACAATCAAAAGCACTCATGTTATAATAATGAAACATTTACTAATTAACCAGTCTGTTAATATGTTATTTTAAAAAGAGTGAGGTTTGGGTCGATATAGTTGGAGCAATTTCCCACTTATGCCCTTTCTCTCTCCTCTCTCTCCGTTGTCCCAGTCTTTTAGAGTGGCCTAAATAGCAAGCGGTGTTATTAGCATATAGAGTAGATACAGAGTCCTCCAACTCAAAGCTTTGGTCTGGTAATTAACACACAGGCAAAAGGATCACTGTGATTTGAATAATTATTACTGAGGCCGTCTGTGGCAAATCTCTAGCCCACTTCAGAACAGGGGAGCCAAAGTTTTGTATGTGTGTATTTGTTCGTGTGTTGTTCTAGTGAACAACTGGATTCACGTCTTGTATAATGCCACATTTGACACAGATGCAGCTAGGTTGTCCCTGTAGTAATTTGTTGTTATCTGTGTATCTGTGTGAAGTGCACACACTGAACTGCTCCAGCCAAATATTTAACCTGGCAAAAGCATTTGGTTGGCCAAGAGCCACGGTGTATGAGGCAGTGAAGATCAACAACGGTTGTCAGCAGGGACACAGAATGATGCATTTCACAAAGTTTAGGTTAATATGGATATTATGAAGGGCAATAAAAGGCAAAACTTTGATGAAAGTGATGTTTCAGATTACCTCAGAATATTGCCCGTAATAGTTTAAATGTCTAACAGTTGTTGCTTTCATTTTAAGCTCTCCCACGAGATGGCCGTTCTATTATTTTAATGGTCCCCTTGATAAACAAAATTACTTTTGGATTTTCCAAAACTCCAAATGGATCTTAATACATTACAGTGCTTGGGGAGTAAAACACCCAGGAGGACATTCTGGTGCCTCAAAACCCATGAAGTACAATCCAGCTAATAGTAATCCAATTGCAACGTCCTTCCTTTGAATCGGGGCAGGCAACCGTCTTTGTCTTTCCCATGATATTTTTTTAGTTGCACTGTAGTTTAAAGGGGAACTATTATGCTTTTGTGCTTTTTCCCTTTCCTTTAGTGTGTTGTGTAGTTTTTTTTTGCATTTAAAAGGTCTGCAAAGTTACAAAGCCCACAGTCCACGCCAAAGGGAGTTACTCTCCCCCACAGAAACACTGCTCCTGAACGCCTTGCTTGAAGTCCCGCCTTTTCTTCCGTAACGTGGTGATGTCACCAAGTAACACATTAACACACACACACGCGCTCAAACAAAGCTAGTGAGAGCGGAGCTGGAGCGGAGACCAAAGAGTTTGATTCGGTTGACCAATCACAACAGTGGGTCAGCTGACCAATCAGAGCAGACTGTATTTTTCTGGAGGGGGGGGGGGGGGGGGGCAGGAGTTCAAACAGAGCGTTTCAGAAAGAGGGTGAAAAGAGGTGCAGCAGCACAGCCGGTATGAGAAAAGTAAAGCGTTTTTTTGAACATTAAAGTATGTAAACATGTTCTAGTAGAAACTCAGAATACAAGAATGAACTGAAAATAAGCCCAATAGGTCTTTAAAATGAAACTATAGGAGCTTTGATTAAGAGTAAGAGTTAAGAGTTTGATTCAAGCGTCTTTGAGCTATGGAAAGCGCTATATAAATTGAATATATTATTATTATTATTAAGAGTAATATCCTCATAGCCAGTCAGAAATGCATCTAATGCATGGTCAGTGGCTAAATGTATGCATCTATCACATCACATTACTCAAACTGATACTCTAAGTCTCTCTCACTTTCTTTATGATATAGGGTTAACCTCTCTCTCTCTCTCTCTCTTTCTTCAGTGCCCCGGGGTCTTCAACTCTCCATTTAGGCCAGCCCCCCATGAGATGGAAGTACTGCTGAGGCAGGTCAAGTACCAGGCCCCCACCAGGCTGGCCCCCACCAGGCTGGCCCCCAGGGGACGGGCTTGTCTCTTGGGCATGCCGGGCCCAACGTCCCCCAGTTTCCCTGGGACTCTCGGATCCCCGTGGATCAAAACCGCTGGAACCCGCCGCTCCTCCCGGCCCATACTGCCCCCCATTGCCACCAAGAAACAGCAGGTGAGACGGTAAAAAGCTAGCACCATGACAGACATGAACAAGTGGAGGCAGAGAAACAGAGCGCAACAATATAAAAGGGGAATATAAAAGAGACCGACTGTAAGGGGGAAGAATGAGAGAAAAAAGAAAAGCAATAGAGCATGCACAAGAGGTGAAAGAGAGTAATAATTTCACAAAGTGTCATACTAATTATTAAAGACCCCCAACATCCCCTTCTTGTCCCACTGGAGATGGCTCTTGATGAAAGCAGAGATCCTTTAAAACTCCTTTTAAAGAAGAATGACATCATTAAAACATGTCAGACAGCTCTCTTGGGGGCTACTGCACAGAGCCGTTTAGTGTCTGTATGTCAGTGAGTACTATACTGTACGTGTGACTGTGTGGCTGCATGTTACTATCACATGTTTGTGTACCACCGTGTGTGTGTATATCAAACGCATGTCCCATGTGCTGCTCTCATTTGTATTCCTCATCTATTCAGCGCGGCTTGTCCAACCAGTGAGATCTGTGCTGGGACTCAAGGATTTATTTGTAAATTTAGTTTAATTACATTTTGCATCTTTAGGGACTTTCATGTTACTAGTTTCTCAAGTTTCAGCACGATAATATACTATATTGATTATTTGGACAACGATACGATATTTGCTGATATCACAAAGTATTGCCAGGATACAATTTCAATTAGATTAAAATCAGGGGCCTGCAATCGATATGAGACGATATCCTATGTCTATTTAACACAACCATTTAAATAAACTCACAAAAACAACTAAAATATGATTTGACAATGTTATTACTGGGCTCTTCCAGACATTTAAATGAAAAACGATCTATTCTTTTTAATTAAAACAATAAAAATAGACCTCCTGTTGTTCACTATACAGTGCCTTATTTCTCATGGTTAAGCACTGTTTGAATGTTTAGGAAGGAGGTGAGCTTGGATTGAAATGGTGCAGACGGGCCATGGGAATTTCAAAATAAAGGCGTCATCTTAAAGATGACGATATATATCAATGTTTTCACTTTGATGTTATTGGATCGTTGATCATGGAATCAACACATCGATCCATATTGATCCATATCGATGTATAGTTACCACGTACATGTTACCATATTAAAGCTGCATTAGCAGCTTTTGACCACAACCTTTTTTGAAAAAGACAAACTCACAAGTTATTTTGACTAAACATCACCTTCTTACACATTCAGGAGACACAGCCACATGGGCATCCCATTGGAGAATTTATCTTAGTGCAATTTATCATAGTCCAGCTGTGCAGTTGTGACTTTGTGCGTATGTGATTGTGTGCATGCATATGTGTGTGTGTGTGTATGTTGATTATTTGATGAGGAGCCATTTCACCATTTGTGTTATTTACGCTCTGTAGCTCTTTATGGCAAAGCGCTTTCCCTATTATTAGTTTCTAGTAATGTAAAACATAAGTGAGCAGAAATGAGGCGTGGATCTGTCTGGTTTTATTAGCTGCACTTCACACACACACACACACACACACACACACACGCACACACACACGCTCAGACACGTCTCCAGCTGGCTGTAGTGAGGCTGAGTTCATTAATAGTGTCATGGAGGTCTCTTGGTGCTGACATGGAGAAGAATACATTATATATCTATATTTCTAGACGTCTGTGTTTCTCTGTCGCTGCCTCCCTGTGTTTCTCTGTTTTCAGTGTGTTTGTGTGTGATTAGTGCAGGAAGTCCCCCTTTCCTTTCTTTTGCACTCACCCCTACACCCCCTCCCTCCCTGGTGTGATAACTATCTAGTGGTGATGGATAAGGTTGAGGTGCTGGCTGTGGAAGTGGTCAGGCCAGGCCACCGATCCCGTGGCGATAGGAGCAAGGACAGGGTCCCCGTCCCTCCCTCTATCTCTCCCCCGTCATCCTCCCTCCTTTTTTTTTTAACACCAAACAACAACTGAAGGTCACCTCAAACAAAGCAACAACATTTAAGTTAATCTGCACTGCACAAAGTTTACACATCACTCTCACAAAAGAGCGTATACACTTCCACAAGTAACACAGTGATGCATGATTAGAGGTTGTTCTTCTTCTTAACCAGAAACATACAAGTTTTCATATTTGTTTAGTATTTGTAACTGAAAAATATCCTTACACACTAAAACTACTAATGGACAGTGAAAACAGCATTTTCCGCCCACATATTTTGCATATTGTGTAAAGTAATATGACAGGTTAATGAACCATTAACCTAGTTTTTCCTCTATGATCAAAACTAGAATGAATGAATGAACACCACAGTGTTGAGATTTGAAAAATGCCTCTCCTTGACTTATAAAAAAATACTGCTTCTGCTTTTAGAAATTACAAAAGCTGAAATCTGTAAGGAGGTGCTGGGAATCTGATGTGTGAATTTATTTCATTAATTGATTTATTTTTATTTATTTATATTTCTTCATTATTATTATTTATTTATTTTTTTTTTTTTTTTATATATATATATATATATATATATATATATATATATATATATTTCTTATTTAAAGATTATTATTATTATTATTATTTTTCTGTTTTTTTTCTAATTCTTTGTTTTTCAATTTACAGTTATCTGTTATTATATGTACATATTACTTTTATTTGTTATGGTTTAGGTTGTTGTACTCATCTTTCTTAAGGAAACCATAAAAAGCATGATTACAAAATATATATTATATTTGTTTACAAGCAAGTATACTATTCAATGTGTAATACAGTTTTCAATAATACCTGAATAATTATTTAATGATTATTAGAATTAATTTAAAAAAAGCTGAAATCAGTTTAGGTTTGTTTTTCAGTGAGATCACTTTTTCATTTAAAACAGTAACCACGCTATTGAATATGTTTCAAGTGTATTCAGTGCCTTTAGTACAAGAGTATGATGAGCATGTTGTAGTCTCAAGGCGACGTAAGGGGGGGGGGGGAGTGAGGTTAGACAGGGAACGACACAAACATTTGTTACTAAAAAAAACAATTTCTTTGTCTTTGCAACTTTGATATGTCAGTAGACATCAGAAACCCATCCCTCCAGGGTCGGAGCCACAATGTCAAGAAGATGCACAAGGAATGAAATTGACGGACAGCTGCTTAAAGTTTAACTGACTGTTTTTTTTTAAGATTTGGTCCCAAAGATATGCGTGAAAGTTGAGAGAGAGAAAACAGGATATATATTTCATACACCTGCATTTTAAGAAGGATTTCAAGATAATGATGGCTTTCCTTTATCTTTATCTTTTTTTTTTTTTATAAACAAATCTCCAGAAAAGACCAAAACCAACAATGAATTTAACCTGTTAGAGGCCACAGTCTGATATAGCTTATGCCTCAGTTATATAGATCTTCAGTCTTGCCAAAAAACTGTTAAAAACACATACAAAATATATACTGTTGTAGCGAGTGACATATTACTTATTGTTTTCTTGAAAACATTTTCTTTTACTTAACACTTAAGAAATAATTTTCTTTTTTCCCTTTTCATTTTATGCTCTAATAACATTTTATCTGTGCCATGATATTGGTTTCACACATTGATCACAAAGTTAGACGTCAGTCACAGTGAAATTATCTTTACTTTTATTTTATTAAGGTGTTTTTTCCAAGGCTTCAATACTGTGATGATGTTGCCAAATGAAACAAATGCATGATAAATGAAAGGAAAGCATTATATTTGGAAAAAATATGAGAATAAAGCACATTATCATTTGGAGTAGGGGAAGATCAAGTGTGATTAAACCGTGAGTGTCTGTGGCTAATCAGACTATATAGTAGATGTGCAGCTGAGTGTGTATGTTTTCCTCTCTTTTCGCCATCTTGCTCACTCGTTGTAGCTCCTCTCCTCTCTCTCTCCTCTCTCTGTGTCCCTCACGTTTACTCCGGCACGCTTGGTCTCCAGGTCTCCTCTTTCTCTCACCTGATATCATAATTTTCTTCACTCTCTTTTTCTCTCTCCCTCTCCGCTTCGCTCTTGGTCTCGTGTCACAGGAGGAGAGATGAAGAGGATTGGCCTCTGGTTTTAGCTGTAAGCCATCGCTACCTGTGGGAGAGGGATCAGAGAAAGAAAGAGGCGGGGGGGGGGGGGTTCTGAAACAGAACGATACAGCGATCATTATCTGATTCTTGTGTGTGTGTCTGTGTGTGTGTTGGTGGTTGTGATTATTCCAGGGTCTGCTCAGAGAGCCGGGGGAAGTGTGGGAGCAGCGCGTGCGTTGTCCTGACCTGACGTTGCGTCTGCAGACTTCTTACACACACCTGGAGGAGGCCCAGAATCAGCTTCGACAACGCGAGTCTATAGGAATCCCCACTGGCACATTGTGAGAACGCTACGCAGATGCATAATAAACAGCCACACACAGAATTACACTACAAAAGCATTCTCAGATACAATCACACGCACAAATAAAACAGAAGTGTTTCGTAAAAGGTTTTCCTTAATTATGTCATTTTTTTTTTCATATACACCAAGGCGACATGCTTGTGAAAACGTACACACATGTATATTATATGCACACAACACAGTCACAAGCAAATTCATGCAACATTAAGTAGCAAATGGACACATCCTTATTATGAAAACTAATGGGTGCATGCCAGGAGATTATTTTAAGACTGCTTCAGACCGGGTTTATTATAAACACTCACTCCCTGCTTTATTTCAAGGCTTGTATTAGTTTTAATTGGGAAGGAATCGTTCATGTGTATGTGTGTGTGTGTGTGTGTGTGTGTGTTTTAGCTAAAACGTCTTGGCTCCATCCTCATTACCACTCACAGGCTAATCTACTCAGTTGTGTGTGTGTGAAGTACTGTTATTAACCCTCTGTTTGATCTGTCTCACACAATCATTTCCCTGACTACAGTATAAACGACCACCCAGTTTTCTCTCCTCTCCAACCTTTCAGTCTTTTGTCTCAATGCAGTCAAATAACTAAATAGACATCTTTAAAAGGAAGTTGCAGATCTGAGTTTTCCCCCCTGTTTCTTGTGACTTAATCACTGTTTGATATTTTACTAAAGACTAACCTGAGCTGAACTGCAACCTTCGTGACATTTTTTTGTTGTTGTTGTTGTTTCTTCTTCTTCTTCTTCTTCTTCTTCTTCTTCTTCTTCTTCTTCTTCTTCTTCTTCTTCTTCTTCTTCTTCTTCTTCTTCTTCTTCTTCTTCTTCTTCTTCTTCTTCTTCTTCTTCTTCTTCTTCTTCTTCTTCTTCTTCTTCTTCTTCTTCTTCTTCTTCTTCTTCTTCTTCTTCTTCTTCTTCCTTCTTCTTCTTCTTCTTCTTCTTCTTCTTCTTCTTCTTCTTCTTCTTCACCAACCAGAGGAACAGGAAGTATGCTCCACCATCTGAGCCACAGCAGAAATTCCTTTACTCAGCCAGCCTACGCCAAGAGCTTCAGATAGATTACACGCCAAGAGGAGGTAGGTTGAAAACTACAAACACAAACATTATGATTATTAGTATAATTACTATTATTATCAGTTATTACACGGCTTCGTTGAATACTCGATACTGATTGGTCAATCACGGCGTTCTACGGTCTGTTATTTCTTTATAGCATCGCCCTGTCAGGGTTTATTTCGCACCGGCTCGCTGTACATTATCCCTTACTTATTATCTAAAATGAAATCCTAAAATTAAGTCATCTTTGGAGACCACACAAATACCTACCTCGCCACCATGCTTTGCAGAGATGCATAGCTGATGAATTCTTCTTCTCCTGCCTGGCCTCCACACACACATACAGAATCCAAGGTGGAAAACACTTAAAGCCATGTGTGCTGCACAGGATAATGAAGATGTGGCAAACCTGCATATGACCCATTTATTTCAGATTGCTGCTGAACATGGTCAACGTTGTTCACCACGACTAAAACACACAATTATGAAAGACTGTATAAATGTATTTTTCTGTGTTTCGCTTCATTCAAAGAGGTTGTTATATATATATGTATATTCACTACCTAAACTGTACAATCAAGAGTCGAAAGTCTCTGAGATTGAGAAGAGTAACATATCTGCTGTAGATTTATATCCATGCTGTAATAATTTTATAGTGACCACATAGTTATTATAGATCCCCTTGTTCACCCTTTCACATCAAAGTCAATCAACGTCGGACCCGTGTTAAACCCAGGTCGAGAGCTGGGACTGAAGCCAGGTCAGACGACACTTGCAGACTGATGGCAGTCGCAGGTTTGTGCCGGGGTTTCCTGGTCTGAAAGGTATTATTCTCCTCTAAAAGAAAAGAGGAAAAAACAGAGACGCCGTGCAGCCTAACCCTTTCAACTTGAGTTGCACAAATTTGTCAAAAGTGACAGCAATTTAATAAATCGCCGCTCTCCATCACACGCATATGCACACCCACCCACACACGTGCACACAATTCCCAGTTATGCCCTCCACTGCCCCCTCTCCATGTATACGTAAATGAGGTGTATGCATGGATGTGTGTGTGTGTGTGTGAGTATGTTGGAGAGAGAATGTGTGTGCGTGGGCCCTGCGGTCTGGTCCAGGCATTAGGTAATTGACTGTGTCTTTGCTCAAGGCCTTTCATGGATCACCGTCCTTTATTAGCTCACTTCCCAGCACACACACGCACACACGTACACACACACACACACACACAAAGTTCCCAGCAGCTCCACCCCAACCTCTTACCCCCCACCACCAGCACCCAGACCCAATTGCCCGGAAACGAGGAGTGAAACAAGAGAGAGAGAGGAGCGAGGGAAGAAGGAGCGAGCAGCGACAGGGGAATGAACTAACACGGCCCCAGGAAGTGGAGATAAATAAGTATGGGGAGTGAGTGGGCGGGTGAATGGGGTCTCCTGCAGCTGACGACAGGGGCTTGGGGAGTACGATCAGCTCACCGCATCTGCGCTATATTTGTAAAATACAGTATTGATGGAAAGCTTGTAGGGTTTTTTGTGTTTGAGCATGTGTGGTAAATGAATATTTTCACTGACGCCATTAAAATTAAAGCCATCAGGGATAATTTAGCTCACCATTTAAATTAGAGACTCTACACGGGGACATTCGCTAAAGCTAAAATGCATTGCAGGCCGCAAATCAAAGCTTCAGCCGTCATGAACCCTATTTCCAACAAAACAAACAACAACAAATACATCGTGTGGTTTGTGGAACATCATAGCTGGACAGTATGATGAGATATGTTGTTGGATGATAGAAATCCGTCGACTGCTTGATATTTTGACGTACACGTTTGCAGTATGTCATCAGGTCATCGCTCCATGCTTGTGGTGTGCATGTGGTTGTTGGTAGTGACTGAAATACAAACAATTCTGGGATCTACTTATCCAAACACTCAAATTTTGAGGGCAAAACACTTAATATCTTGCATTCTGGGGAATTTTTATGCACAAATTTGTACCTTTTCTACATCAATTTGTGGTGGAAATGGTCTTTATTTATTTATCTAAAGGCAAACAAAATTCAGGTGCAAGGTGACAATTCAAAATATAATGGATTATAATGCAGTAAGGCTCTCATGCATTCTGTTTTGCTTTTAAATATTTATTCTCCTGTAGATCAACTTTTTCTCATTTAATGTTATCCCTGCTGAGTCAACACACATTTTGTGTCTTTTCTTTGGGGAAGTAACCTTGTTAAATCTCAGATTATTATTTTTTATTCCAGCATTGGCCCTAATACTCCGTCGTAGTTGACTAGAATCTGAAAATAGTTGACTAGCCTTCTGCTTTTTGTCCTATTCTCTCTCTAATTTGCATCTTTATTAACGCAGCTTTTGCTATGTTTTCTTCAGTCCTCCCCCAGGACTCGGAGCTTTAATATCGCTTCTTCTTTTCATTTTATGATAGATTGCAACCATTGCTTTTGAGGTTGCATGTTGCCACCTACTTTAGCGGAGGCATTGTTGCATCCATGGATTGCATTCTAGCGGTTCTTCAAAAAAAAAAAAAACTGCTTTCATGTTTTTATTGGGGTGGACAAATGCACGTGTTCTAAATATTGAGGGGAACGTGTCCCTAAAACCTTCGCCTATGCATACATAACATCCAGACACATGCTCATATATACTGGCTAAACTTCCTGTTCTCTGTGATAACACTGCTGCTGCTGCTGTGTAGGATGTTGTTGATGAAGATGATGAAGATAGCAGTGCCTGCTCTCAGCCCGGTCGTGTCATACCGCTGTCACTCAGAGCTCATCAGACCTCAGATTTTCCCCCTTTCGTCTCTCTGTCTGACGCTCCATCTTTCTGTATCTCTCTCTACCTCTATTTACTCTCTCTTTCTTCTCTCGCTCTGTGGTAATTAGTGCATTAGTCCTATCGTTGGCATCACCCCCAGCTACAGCAGCAGCCAGCAGAGCTTCTTGTCACAGCTCAGAGGGCCAATGGAGTGGACAGCTCAACCCTGGTACTCATCATCTTCATACCGTGCCCAGCCAGCCTCCCCCCAGCCACATTATCTAGCTGTGTTATCCAGCCATACTCCTAATTATTTTCAAACCCTAGCCACAGCCCTCTCACCCAGCCTCTGCCACATTACCTAGCCCTGCTTGTAATCATCACCCTAAGCCTTGCTCTACACAGCCTGAAGCCTCATCATTAACATAGCCCAGTTTTTTTTCCGAGTTCCAGAGACCACGATTCTCTGGCTTGACCATCACAGCTCCTGGCAGAATGCACACAGCATCCCCAATCCAAACCAGGCTCTAGAAATAGCCCATGACTCCTGGACCTTTATTTACCTTAGCCATCTGTGTCACAGTAAGAAAATCTATCAATGCAAATGTAGCCCAACCTGTCAGGACACACACATCCACACATAATCATCACACAGATGCCAGTACCCACCTCTCCAGGAACTCAATGGCCCTGGCTTAGACCAAGGGGGTGTGTGTCATGGTTCTCCAGCTCCTATGTGTTCTGGCCTTGACCTCTCAGGTTCCCAACTAAAGATTAGCTTCATAGACCTCAGACTCTCTCCTACAGCTCTGTCCTTTACTCATTCACATCCCTCATTTCTCGTCAAACTCTCTTGACGCACCATATTTCAACACCAGCCTGAAATTCAGAGCTCTATTTTACTGTTTTCGTTTAATGGCTCTGTCATACCGACACGGAGATGTTGGTTAAACTTGCATTTGTGGTCGACCTACGTGGGTCAACATTCATCATCTACAGACTTTGCAACCCTCCTCCAGAACAGGGCGAATGGGAATCACATTTCTCATTCAAAGATAGCAAGAATGTGAATTACTTTGTGGATTGTTTGTCATGAAGAAAGGCTAGGTTTTGTGAGTGAGCACCTAAACCTCTTAAAGTTGAAAAGTTTAATACAGTACAATACTGTAATGTTCATTGTAAGATAAAATACTTTTTCAGCTTCTGCGCCAGCTAAATACACCAGCAATGACTAATTTCAAATGCAGATATGGGAAAGCCCTCTCTGTCCATGCTAATTTTGTGGTTGTGTTATTAGCCATGTCACCAGCGGTACTGCCTGTAACCATAGAGGCTAGCTAATTAGGAGGCTACGTGCTAATCAAGTACACTACAGTGAGTGGTCACGTCTGTGTCTGTCTGCGCTCCGAGCCTTTCCTTCCCCTCGCATTAGACTGACACCCGTCACAACTTTCAAAAGCTAGCGTCTGATCGGAACCAACACGCGCTGATACACGCCAGAACACACGTTTGCACAGGCATCCCTGCTTTCCTGACCACATGCACATAGACATATACCATCACATGCACACACGAATACATGCATATACACAGACTATTGCCGATAGCCTACCCAGATATATATTTAATGTTGCAACGGCATCGTCCTCGTTACCTCCTCTCGCCACAACAACACACTCTCCTCCCAGACACTCTGTTGTGGCTTTATTATTATCAGTATTGTATTGTGGGTGCAAAGCTTCAGGCAACGGGGACAGGAAAAGTGTGTCTACACACATACACACACATGCTAGCTCGCTCTTAATGGCCTCAGCCATAATGTATCACCATGATGCATACAACTGATGTATGAGGGATCTTTTTAATGGGAATGATATTCATTAGCAATTAATACCTAAACTGAATTAGGCCACAAGTAGAGACAATGGAATTAGGTGGGGCAGGGGCAGCAAATGCGTGAACTCATATATGTCCACCTTTTATGTGTGTCCGTCTGTGTATGTATTTCCTACGTTATCATGTCCATCCATCTCTCCAGCTCTGCTGCATTAGTGTCCAGGTTACTGCGGCGAGAAAGAAAGAACGCTAATTCTCCATAACCATTTTACGGCGTGTGTAAAACTCTGCAGCCCCTTCATTTGCACAGCCGTAAAACATTCCCCCTGCCACACTCCTTCCTACTCAGGACCTCAGATTTATCAATTAACCCAACACTTTGCTTCCATTACGGTGGCATTTTGCACTGCGAGGCCTGCATACAGAGTAACGCTGAGGGCCGAGTGCACACAACATGATATTAAATGGACAGTCTCAATTAAATGATTAGCGATCATATTTTGGTGTGACTTAAGAGAAAGAATGACATTAGACTGTGTTATTTATGGTCAAAGCTGTTGGACCCGACTTGACCAGATTAACTCGGGTCACTTCAGGCCACTTTTTTAACTTAATCGATTGAATTTATGTCAAGCTCCTGTTTAAAGCTAATAAATAATAAATTGGCGTTGACTTCTGCCTTGAGTATGATTCAGAAGTAGGTTTAGGTTTGTTTCTTTAGGCCTGAATGCTACCTTCAGGCCTACTGTAAATCGAGGCCTTTTCACAAACAAATCTATAGTCCGTAAGATGAAAAAAACAAAAACAAAATGAGCCTTTAAAAAGTCTGGCTTTTTTATTTTAGGTAATTGTCTAGTAATCTTTTAGTGTTTACTCTAATTGGCATTATGTTGTTGTTAATATTAATAGAATACACCTAAGTGGTAGTGCTAGTCAAGTAAAATCTCTTAAATCATAGCATGAGGTTAGTGAGACTCAAGTATCACAGTTCAGCAGAAAATTATGTTTAGATATACTTAATTAGGGATGAGAGTAAAAGAACATGACAATTATTGTGATATCAATCTTTAGAAAAAGTATTTTTTGTTGCACTGTAGTTGCTGTACACCACCAGCAAGACAGCACAACCACTAGCAGAGTAAAATGCATAACTATGTTGCATTAAAATAGAAAGATAGCGCTTTAGTAGTGATGCATTTAATTTGCAATGCACTCTAAATGCATCCAGCCAAGTACTGTACACGAGTTCTCCAACATTTAAAACAGAAATTAATTCTATAGTTAGCATCCCAACAATACACTCAATTTAAATTAAATATTCTATATTTAACTAATACTCACTGTTAGTCAAAAAATAAAATAAAAGATTCCTACTGTATAAAATGCATTGTCATCACGGTTATTCTGAGGCGAAGTCGAGATGGGAGATTGCTTTCAGGTTTATTTAGATAGTTTCCTCTCCATGTATACATGGATGTTAGAGAAAGCAGCCAGACAAGCAGGATAAGGATGTCTGTGCTTTTAATGGAGCGCCTGTCCCTGTGCAGATATGCTCCACTGAACCATGCTGTATGTAGTGTGGTATAATCACTGCCTTCCTCTATCTCTATCTCCTGCCATCACTCTTTCTTTCCCTCGCTGTCTTGTTTATTTTCACACTTGTTCTCTTTTTCTCTGTCCTCTTCATCTACAGTACCTAGCTGCAACTTTTTTCTGCAACCCCCCCCTCACACACACACACACACAACCCTTTGCCTCACAAACTATGTGTTGTGGGTGTGTGTGCTATCAAATAGCTGAGTGCACAATACAGACACACACACAGGCATACTTGAGGAACATGACAGCCCTCTCATACAGCAGTGTGTTGGTGATAGAAGTCAACCCTGGCTGTGAAATGCAAATGGATTGGAATGAAGCTATGGTGTAGACGGACACGGAGGATACAGCAGACAGGATACACAGACTTACATGTGTGTTTTGCATTCAAAAAAGCGAAAGAATACATTTTCTAATAGCAGGTAGAAGATGTGTTTTGATGCCTGTTTCCTTTTAAATTGTACGCGTTCTGATTCTCCTGAGGAATCTTAGTCCATTGTTGTACTCTAAACTCCTATTATAATTATTGATAATAAGATTACCTCTCATTATTTTATATGTCCACCTTTACTTTATTTATCGTCTTGCAGACAAAAGTAGTGTTTTTGGTGATAAGGTGTGTATACGTGAAAGTATTTGTCACTGTGTGTGAAAATCTAGTCTTTTTTGTCTTGTTTTTGTTTGGTACACTCGGCCTGATGTTTATGTGAAAGCCGTACCTATTCTATTAGATGGTTGATATATGTGCATGCCTGTGTGTGTCTTATTGCAGGCTCATATGCTCACTAGCCAGCAAAGGGAGCATGTGTGGGGGGGCTGGGGTGGCGGTGGGATCTGGAAGGGGAAGCAATCACAAACACTTAAACCTGCAAATGGCCTTGATGTCCTGTGCTAAGCAGTCTGTGTTGACTGATGAGCCTGTTAACCCTGGCTGAAACAACTCCAGCACAGGGGATTAGACAGCAACGCTGGTCCCGGCTGCTCCTGGCCCATTTTGCATGGGAATTGTGCATATTTAATCTAAGGTGTGCCGAGGTGCAAAGACAAGCCCCCCTCTTCTCCGTTTCTCATTATAGATGTGTAATAGCGCCCTGAGGCTGGGGGCCTTAATTCACCAGCCCCGGCCCCGGTCTTAATCTTACCCTCAGTCTCAGCCCCCACCTTCCCCCATGGCCCAAATCAGTCCTAGTCCCAGCTCTCTTCCCAAGATTTGTCTCTCCTAGTCCTCTCCTATCCATTTGTGTGTTAGCCTAAAGGCCGTGAAACACCAAGCTGACGGTCGGCTGTCGGACAATTCCGGGCCGTCGGTGAGCGTCTGTCGTCAGTCAGACCTCGGTCAGTCCTCGGTCAGTCCTTGGTCAGTCCTCGGTCTTCCGGTTTCCCTTTTTGAATGACGAATACAGACTACCGCTACCTGCTGGTAGGGAGAGTTATTTCCTCTCACGCAGGTGCAGAACGTACGTGGTAGTTGGCCGCTGGCTGTAGACTTTGTGATGTTTCGAGTGCAACTTTTTGGCTAACTGTCGACCTTTGTCGCTGCTAGTTCTGTGATGTTGGTTTGGTGTGTCTGGGCCTTAAGCCCCACAAGTCCTGGGCCAAAGCCTTTTCACCCTTCTTAGCGGGCGGTCAGGGAGAAAGCCACCCAATGTTAAAATAACACAAGGGGCTGCGCTGGTGGGGGGGGAGCAGTATCAGTAAGACAATGAAATATGACATGGACTGCGATGCGAGGAAAACGGAAAGCAATCCGGTTGTCTTTATGACAGCGGTACCAACAATAATACCACTTGGAAACTCTAGGGGGGGGGAAGTTGAAAAGTTGTCTATTGCCACTTTAAATAGTTTCTTTGTTTCTTCACGTTGCATTAGTTGGGAATTCTGCATCCGTTCCCTGATTAATGCGATTCAGTGTCAATGACAAGAGCCCTCTGAAGCATCTATCCATCTAATTCCATCTATCACTCCATCTCTCTCTCTCTCTCTCTCTCTCTCTGTCCTCTCATCCCCCTCTAATCCAGCCAACACTTCTCTTCAGGACAGAACAATTAATGTTTCTTCTCATTTACTCATTGTTCTTACCCTTATCTTTTTTTTTCCCCTCTTCCTTTTCTTCATATTTCTCTTCAGACATTTTTTTCATGCATCTCTCATGCATCATATTACTACCTTATGAGAGAAAAGTAAGTGTAGAGTGTGTGTGTGTGTGTGTGTGCGTGTGTGCGTGTGTGTGTGTGTGTGCATGCATGTACATAGTTTCAAGATGGACCCCCTGCTGTGTGTGTAATTTCTTGTTTGTACATGTTCCCAA
The DNA here is from genome assembly GCA_916701645.2 of Sebastolobus alascanus. NCBI lineage: Eukaryota > Metazoa > Chordata > Actinopteri > Perciformes > Sebastidae > Sebastolobus > Sebastolobus alascanus. Next base: position 1,231,081 of record CAKAOJ020000128.1, read on the forward strand.
ACATCTTTGACCACTGCAGAGCAGGGGAGAGATGTTTAGAGAGACCGAGAGGTTGAACAAGACAAAAAAAAAGATTGAGAGAAAAGGAAAGAGAGGGGGGAGAGGGGGAAAAAACAGGATGATAACAAAAGCAGCTCGGATTTCACAGACGCATATTTCATCAATCATGTGAATAAGTCGTGGTGATTATGCATGGCGGTGGCAGGCCGAGGGGGGGGGCTGATTACCATACACCATAAAGGCTGCTTTCTTATCTCACACACACTGATTAGTTTCTGTCTGCAGATAGCCTCTCACTCTTCGCTCTTTTTCACACACATACACCTACACACACACACTCTTGGGGTGCGACTATCTCTGGCATACACACGCATGCGTGTGTGCACATGCAAACACACACACACGCACACACACAATGATGCTAAAATTCCAGGTAAATGAAATTTACCTGGTGACAGTAGGCCAACACCAAGAGCCAGATGAGAAAGGTTCTCGGAGCTTCTTATTGCTAACTGGTTTTTACTTAATCAGGAGTCAGACAAGAGAACTGTGGTAAAACCACGGGAAATGCATTGAACATTGTACGTCAGAGGTGGATTTGGGTTCCGGCACAAATGAAACTAGGTGAGTTTTTAAGTTAGACAGGTTTCAAGGCTCTTTCTACAAGTTGAATCAAGGTCTGATGTGCCATCATACTGATGTGAAAAACGGCACCAAGTAAGATTTTGAAATTGCGACCTTTATTTTTTTTTACCTTCTGCAATTACATGAAACCCACATTCTAGCAAATGTTTTACTTTCTTTTCAGGAAACTGAGTAATAATCCACAATAAAAAGAACATTCTTCTGTATCTTAAAATAGTGCCGGGCAAACACTACACGAGAGTCGAGCTGATTTTGGGCCGATTCCCCCCCCCTCCCGACAATGAACGGCAAAGCCCTGATTTTTTTTGTCCATACTGGCCACACCAATTTCAAATCGCAAATATTAAACAATATTGCAATCAGATATCCTGTTGTGGGTGGGGAACCCCGAGGACCCGATGATGCAGTCACGTGGGAAAGAACGATAGCCAATTGAAAACCAAGCTGACTGAAGAAGGAAGGACAACAACCGCAGTTATGGCGGCCGTGGCAAATACAAACGTGAAGCATAAAGTAGTAGTAAGATGGACCTCAGATGTGGAGGACCAACTTGTTGATTTGTGGCAACAACAAGTGTTTATTTAACATGTCTTCATGACTTCATCCATCTTTTTTCTTCGTGAATTTTCAGTACAAAGTAAAAACTAACATCGCTAAAGTCACCTTCGATCGCGAGAGATTTTGCGAGATTTCTGGTTTTGAGAGTCGGGACTCCTGTTCATGAATGAATCTGTTAGTGTGTGTTGTGCTGTTTTGGCCAAATTGTTGCTCACCACACTCTATAGGAACAAAACTGTTAAATTTAACATAACATGTCATTATGTGTGGGGTCTCTGTATCTCTGGTATTTGTTAAATCTGCAGTGGGTAGAAATGGAGCAAATATGATTAAAAAAAAATATTTTTATAAAACGGTCACTATATCCTGACAGTAGTACATGAGACAGGTAATCTGAAAACAGTCATGTCCCTCTGTGTCCTCCGGTGCTCCTAACGGCATCTGCAAGATTTCACAGACTGGAGGAAAACAACCAATCAGAGCCAAGCTGGAGCCTTGCCGTCTCTGAGCAGCTGTCAATTCGCGAACTCCGACCAAACGGTCAAACTAGGCAGCGCTGATCAAATATGAATCATTATTCTGTTACTGTAATGACTATTTCTCTCCTCAAATGTTTTCAGAAACATCTTGTAGTTACTGTTTAGCTGTAAAATGAGAAAGTTTGTGACCCGGCAGCCTTGTTGAGATCAGTTGAGGAAATACCAACCGGAGCACAGCCAATAGGAACGCTCTCTCTCTGAAATGACCTGTGATTGGTCAAAGTCTCCCGTCACGGACTACATTTTTTAAGGAGGAGGAGCAGAAGTCTAGTTTTCTTTCAGACCTCTTGAATTACAATATGCTGAAAGGTTATTATAGATTTTTTGGTTAGTTCTAAAATGGAAAATCATTGTTTTTACAATATGGCTTTTTCACCTTTGCAGCTGAAATTTACACCAACGTTTACGTTGTCTTACTCACTCTTCCCACACTACTTGCTTTGCTTTACCTTTTTTTGGTGGACTGAGTGGTCGCTAGGAAATTGAGACCAAAGTGTGTTACTATCGTATTGTCCGGCTGATATGTTGCGGTCCTGTTTTGGCACTGTAGGTCATTTTCCTGGAACTGAGGCGTTTACATGATGCAGAACGAGAGAGAGAAAGCGAGGTGGGAGGAGGATGAGGAGGTGAGGCTGGGGCAAAATTAGCTACGTATGAAAGGCCTCGCTTTGTGTCTCAACCAGGGAATTAGAAATTACTCCTTTCTCTCGCGCTCCCCTCTCTCTCTCTCGCTCTCTCTCTCTCTCTCTCTCGCTCTGATATATAATGTAAACTCATTTGGTAACCAGGCCCGAGCTGCGTCGCGCTGTCTGAGTGTCTGCATGTGAGAAGTGCGCCTGGGACGCATTAGGGCCTCCTGACAGGGGCCTGGGTGAAATAAGTGAAATTAATGGAGCTCCTTTCATGTCGGACAAGGCCGCGGCACCCCTTTCACGCCGCGTACAGTCACAGAAAAGTCAATACTTTTTTATTACTCCTCGCTTGCCCTACATTCCCCGCTACAAGTGCTCTGCCCGCTAATTGGTTTCAGTTTGCAGAGAAAGAGAGCAAGAGAAACGGGAGAGAAAGAGAGGGAGAGGACTCCATCCCAAAGAACACTGAAGCAAATAAATCAATCTCATATTTTTTTTCTCCCCGCTGTCTTTTTTCATTGAGTAACATCATGGCAGAGAGAGGGAGAGATGAGAGGGAGAAATAAAGGAGAGAGCGAGAGGGTAAATGGTTGGATAGAGCACGCCTGGTCCCCAGGGAGCATAATGATATCTGGGAGCCTGTTAATGGAGACGAGTGGTTAAAGTGGTCTGGGGCCCGGGCCAGGTCACCCCTGGGGGTTTCTAACCAGCAACCTCACCTCAGTTGGCTGCCTGCGCTCTGGGCTCAGAGGCACAATGGAGCGTCCCCCCGAAATATCATCAAACGCTTTGATGGATTTGCAGAATATGACATTCAGCTCAACTGTGTGTGTGTGCAGATGTTGGAATCAGTCTTTAAATGCATCAAGGCCCGTTTAGCGATTGTTTGCATGCTGTTGTGTATCTCAAGCCTCGCTGCACTCTGTCATCCTGTCATCCCGTATGTTAAATTAGCAGATATATTGTCAGTATGTGTTGTTGCCTTGTATTATGGAGCTGAATGAACTCGTCTTTTTCTACTGAAATAAGAATGTTTTGCAGAAGAAATTCAAAATGACAAAGGGACACATGCACCTTGTGAAGGATTTGGAATTTGTAGAAACTTTATAACTGTGTGTGCCTGCATTTCTGCAAGTGTACTTTGCATGTATGAGTGTGTGTGTGTGTGTGTGTGTGTGTGTGTGTGTACTGTATGTATGTGTCCTGTCTGGCAGTATGCTGTTCACTGTTGTGCTAAGCTTAAGTGGCAGTGGGGTTAGCCTCTTTCAGAAACAGCACAGCCACAAATTGATGTGACACTTTGAACCCCCTCCCTCCCTCGCTGCCTCCCCGCCAGCCCACCACCTCCCACACACACACACACACACACACACACACACACACACACACACACACACACCAATCAGCCTCCAGTTAAAAGGAGGTTCCACCAGTCTCGTTTTCTTTCTGCGTCCCAGCTTTCACAGCTCTAGAGTGTGTGCTAGGGTAGGTTTGGGGGGGTTACGGCGTATGTGTATGTGTGTGTGCGTAGAGCGTGTGCGTATGTGTGTGAAGGAGCTGTCACACAGAGCTGGCATCACCATCCAGTTTGCCATCTCTTCCTCAGCGTGACAAGTCCCTGCTCTCTACCCCATGGCTAACACACACACACACACACACACACACACACACACACATACCGTCTCTCTCTCACACACACATATGATATATGAACACATCGATCACAAACTCACGTGCACTGTATGAATGCATACAATAAATACATTTATGAGCACACACACACACGTATCCAGAAAACACACAAAAGAAGCACACAACACATGCAGCATGCTCTGGACGCGGTGACAGTAACACATCACATCACATCATTGTTACTGAAAAATGGAGCTGGATTTAGACTAGAATTTGCTTCAACTTTTGCGTGCAAGAGTTTCTATTTGTGTGGCATCACCGTGTGCTGGTCGTTGTGTGTGTGTGTGTGTGTGTGTGTGTGTGTGAGATCTTCTCCTCGGTTGTTGGCGTCAGATCGCGGAGGGGTTCTGTTTGTTACAAGGACAGGCTTGTCCCTGCCCCCAGGCGTCGGCATTACGATGATTGTCATGGCGATGGAGTGTGAGTGACAGGCGGGATCACATGTGGTAGCCGGGGAGCAGGAAGCCCGAACCGCCCCAGTCCCTGACATTAGTTTGTCCTTCATCAAAACTTTACACTCGTTTAGAACTACTCACTCCCTCTGTTGCAAAACCTCTCATTTACTTCGTTTTTTTTTTTACCATCTGTCTCTCTCATGTACTGATCTCTCTTTTTCTCTTTTATTTCTATTTCTCCGGCTCTTTCTCTCTCATTTACATTTCATTTAATGCTCTTATATCTACACTTCTCCCTCTGTCCACGTCTCTCTCTTTCTCTCATTTACTTCGCAATTTTTCTATCGCTGTGTTATTCCAGTGCCGAGCTGAAGGTATGATTTGGGCTCTTTTGTAAGTGAAACACCTATAGAACAGCAAAGCGTGTGTGTGTGTGTGTGTGTGTGTGTGTGCAAGCATTTTTATCCATGTGCGTTTGCCTCGGCAGTTTTTATTTGTCTAGATGTATGTGTTGATGCAAACGTATGCCTGTGTGTGTGTGTACACAAATGCATGTGTATGTGTGTGTTTTGGTGAGAGAGCTAGAGCTTTTTGTGCATCGCAGCAGAAAAGGAGGTCAGGGTTTGCACGGAGACTCGGGCATTCATCATTAGCCTGCTGCCGCTGCCGGTAATGTTGCCCGTTACAACCGTGATTAAGAGCCCCGCTTAGTTCCAGCAGCCGGTGCAGACGCACAAACACACACACACAAACACACACACTCACGTGCGGTACCAGCTACGTCTCAGGTTCTCTGTAGTTTTTAGTCTGTTACACCATCGCCCAGTTCAGCATGCGTTCATGCGAGTGTGTGTGTGTGTTTGTTGTTTGGGGGCTGTGCTGTACACGGTCTCTAACTGCGAGGAGGCTTCAGGGCCTGATGAGAAACCTGTCACAGTCACTCATGAAAAGAGCAATTCACCGCTCCACACACACACACAGAGACACACACACACACACACACACACACACACACACACACAGCAGGAAGTTGCACATGGTCTTGATGAGTGTATTTGTGAATCATAATGGATGGATGTACACCTCCCCATTTATGAAAGCCAGGAAACTGTCATGGCAGGCTTAAGGCCTTTGCAAGTCCGTATTTTCTGTGTGGGTTCTTTTAATCGATCATCCAATAAAAATTGTTACGCACAGAGACCGTGCACACTGAGCCCGATGCATTTTATTATTCTATTCGCTGTGAAAATTCGCAGATAAAACTAAATTTATAACGTGGGTGCGATGGATAGCACTAGTCCCAAACGGGGCTAATGGATGAATGACATTAGCAAGAAGCTATCGTTTAGCTGCCGAGAGCACAATCACTACTGTTAGGCTTTCCTACATCCTTTGTTTTGTTCTCGATTCCAAGATGTTGTGCAATCACCTGCCACAGTCTGTGAGCATCTCTGTATTCTTTTATTTCTTTATTGTTAAATTGCTTTGTGCTGGGAGACGAAGTGAATGTTTATCAGATGCCATTTTGGATGATGACGTTTGAACGGACGGTGGCTCTGAGTAGTCAAACAACCCTCTTATATCTTATGACGGATGCAAAAAAAACGCAGAAAATCAAATCTGTTCTGAAAACTGTATTGATGGATGAAAGTTTCAGATTATTTTAAACGTGTGACAATTTCTGACAAAAAAATACGTACTTGGTTTAAAAAGGGTCTTTAGTGTCCTTTAGACATCTTCATTGCATAATAATCGAATGCCATCATATCACACTACACCGCATTGCATCCTGACAACTCTAATTCATTGACCTGTCAGATTGCAGGAATTATTCAGTACGTATCCAGATAGAAATCCAGCAGATGCTCAGCCAATGAATGAAGATAAATAAAAGACACAGTCTGCTTTCCTTGTTGCACAGCTCATCCCCTATTATGTGTTTTAGGCCCGTGACTGGTGTTGTGTTTAAACATCTATTTGCCTCATGTTTTAATTCTGGTATTTTAAATTAATCAAGGTACAACAGATTTAAAGTCCCTCCTTTTCTCTATTTTTCCCATTTTTTTTTAATTTTCTCTCCATCCCTCCTCCTGGTGTCCTCTCTGTCTTACCTCTCCTCCTCTCCAGCCGGTCAAGACAGTGTTCGCCACCTACAACATCTCTGATAAGTGTGCTCCTCTGTACTCCAAGGCATTGTGTGACACACACTCCTTCTGGTATGAGAACATTAAGAGAAGTACAAATAAAGATTGCTTATTGTATTTACTGTATTGTATTTATTTCAGTGCCTGGTGTGTTCACGTGAACATTTCCTCCCTTTGAGTCTTTACGTTCGGTGTTAGGGTTCACCTCATGTTGCCTTTTTCTCAAAGACACACTTCACCATATTCTGCAGCCTATTATGTCAGCTGTTTTGTTCAGAATGTGTGAATTAGAGTCAATGAATGGGAATGTGCAACAAGAGCATTTCTAATCTGGTGACTCATTCTGACAGCATGTGCGCCCGTAGGCAGTGATAGTGCCAGCAGTGGATAAGATACAAAACAGTTGTTCACCAAAAGCTCTGCACTGTTAAAGAGGCCACTGCATACTGTATATTAACATAAACATTGTGTCTTAGTCTGTCGTATTTACGTGTTGATTCTGTGTCGCAAATCAGATTTGTGTCAGCAGAGAAACACTCATATCTCGTATAAGTTTTAATAGCAAAAGTCCATCTTTGCAGCAATAAAAGGCCAAAAACGTCATTTCATTTTTATGCCTTTGCGTAAAATACTTCCGTCCGTACGTCCATCCGGTCCATTCTCGTGAACCCGATGAACTGACTAGATTTTGGTGGTCAAAGGTCAAGGTCGCTGTGACCTCACATCCGTCCCATTCTCGTGAACGCGATATCTCAGGAACACCTTGAGCTCTGGCTTGCTGGACACAAACGCATTACTTGAAGCCTGACGAGATGGATTTTTTGTGTGAGATGCGATACCGTGATTCTCGTGTGCTCTTGTGACATAACAAGAATCCAGCTGCCGTGCAAATAGAGAAAATTACCCATCACAAAGTCTCAGACCCCATTGTGACATCTTCACATTTCTTGTTTTGTCTGACCAACTATCCAAAACCCAAATCACAGAAGACTCAAAAAAAACATAAAATATTCACATTTGATAAGTTGAAAACAGTGAAATTCTTTTGCAATTTTTGGTTAAAAAACAAAAAAAACAAACCTTAATCAACTAATCGTTTCAGTTCTAAAAAATACTTTAACAATATCTTCCACAGATGTGTCGTCTTCCTTCGTTCTGAAACCTTTTGAAAGACTTAATTTAAAATTAGAGTCTAAATTATTTAGACCCGCGCTGAACTTTGTCTGGAAGTGAAGACTTCACATGACACTTCCTCTTGCGAGGCCCTGAGGCAGGACTTCGTCACATAGTTGTCTGTTTTGATGATGAAGTATAAAGTGAGTTCAGAGTCTCTACTCTTCATCACTTTCTGTCTCTGGCTCAGTCACGGGACACGGAAGTTTGATCATTAAATCTACTTGTTAATTCTCTAACACAAACTCCCCCCCGTCTTCATTTCCTTTCCTTCACCTATTTCCCTTTCTTTTCTTTCCGTCTGTCTGTTCGCTCTTCTTCTCTCCCTCTCCTCCGTGTTGCTGGCATTCCCCCGGGCCTGTGCTATAAGGCGTGGAAGAGGAGCAGAGACAGAGCATTTAGTAATGGCTTCTTAATGGGCTTGTCGACAGCCACATTAGAGCGCACAGGCAGCGGGCGAGGCCGGGCAACGATATGCCAAGCCAGATGCCATGCCAGCTGTGGCACTCCGCTCTCTCACTCACACTCTCATTTGTAATCACATTTCTCATACGGATGGACGCCATGTGCGTAGAGGAGAGAAAGCAGACAGACAGGCATGTCCCCTCCCAGTTCCTGTCAGTATATTCTTCTCTTCTGCTCTGTTCTCTGCTCGGTTCTATCCGGCTCTGCTGCACTCGGTTCTTATTCTAGTTCGTGATCTTGGGCAGCAACAGAAGTGTTTTTAATGTTTTTTACAGGGTCGTGAAAAGGCATGAATAAACTGTGATCGGTAGTCTGTGAATGCAACTTAAAGGAAAATTGGAGGTTATCCCAACCCAGTAATAACTTTGTACTCACCACTTCTTTTTGTTGAGATCTAAAAAATGTCAATAACACTAAAAAGTAGTACGACGGAGCAGGAAACACAGGCAGGCTGAGGATCATACAGGTTTTAAACACACCCACAGGCAAACGGAGCCTCACAGTATCACATGTTTCATACACCCTCCAATCATGGCACAATAGGGGGTCCATATAAACATTTATCACTCATTCAGTCAGCATATTACAACGCTGAGCTCTACATCCTCACTGCTACACAACCGCCTGCTTTGAGATATGTAACTCCCTCCACCTCCTCAGCCTCCCTCTGTGTGAGCATTTAGTTGTATGTGAATATTGAATGTTTTTAACACGTGTTCATATTCCTTAAATGTTGTGTATCACAGGCTCTGCCAGTGCTTTGCTCAAGCATGCTCAGATTTGTTCCAGAGCAGACTGTCAAACTAAAATGCCTATTGATGCAATAAATGGTTAAAGGGCACCTATCATGCTCATTTTCAGGTTCATACTTACTTACATACTACTATTTAGAGTTTCTACTAGAACATGTTAACATGCTTTCGTGTTCAAAAAACACATAGTATTTCTCATACTTTCTGTCTGAATATACCTGTACTCACCGTCTGTCTGAAACACTTCGTTTTAACGCCTGTCTCTTTAAGCCCCCCCTCCCGAAAAAGCTGCTCTGATTGGCTGGAAAAATATGGCGCACCTTTGCAAAGGTAGTTCTCAATCTGTGGGCGGTATATTCTAATGAGCCTGCATGTGACATAGGAAGTGGAGCCAAATCTCAATGACTTGTTAAATCACATGTTTTCTAATCTAGGCAGCTCACAAAAAACTGGGTTACAGATCAACTTCCTGGTTCAACTTTGACCTACATACTTTCTAATATAGCCCAATTGATTTTAGATTTTTGAGTCCAATATGATGAACAAACATATTTTTATGAGAATTTAAAGAATTGTGACCAAACTTTGTACTGAGAGGGATATTTTACAGTTAAAAATGAACATGTCTGCTCTCCAGCATATTCAGTATATACCAGGTTCTAGTAAATAGTTGTTGGGTTATTAGTGACATTTTGTGCTCACTGTCTGTCTGATCTTCTGGCTGCTGACCGTTACTTGTCCTGTCTGACTTTGTTGTAGTGATATCATTGTGTTTCCACATCTCAGTGTTTATTTTAGTGAGCTGTCACGGCTGATAATAAGATCAGTTGTTTATCATCCAGTGGGTTCATTTTTGATTCTCAGTCAGAATCAAAGTTGTACATATATGTCCAAAGAGGACATGTCACGTACAGAAAGGCACTGAACACTTTTCAGCTCTTACACCTGAAATTGGAAGAAGCTTTGATATTACATCACAGAACCACAAAGGGCATTAATGTTGTGAAAAAATAAGGGTGAAAAACAAGAAAGGAAAAATAAAGGAGAGGTAAAAAGGAGGAAACTAAAATGGAAAGGAAGGGTACAAGGATACAAGATTAGCAACTAACTGAATAAGAGGAGACTGCAGGAAGGAAAGAAGGAAGAGTTTGATAAAGTGAGGGGAGAAGGATCTCAGAGAGAGGGAGGAGTGATTAAATGAATAGATAGATGATTGAATCAATTAATGAATGTTAATGTGCTACAGTCTAACCAGGGACTAGAATGTCTTTGCCAAAGGTCTTACAGGTCTCCAGTAGGGGGAGCCATGTGTCAGTGACTCCAGTCTGTGTCAAAGACCTTCATCAGTACCATAGTGTGTGTGTGTGTGTGTATGTGTGTGTGTGTGTGTGTGTGTGTGTGTGAGAGTGTGTGTGTGTGTGTGTGTGTGTGTGTGCGCGCTGCCAAAGATTGAATAGTCAGAAGGTGGTTCTTTGTTTCCTCATCTGATCTGATCTCGTTGCTATCAAACCACATTTTCCTGCGTCAGCGATGATCAAGTGTGATGAGGATGCAAAGAGAATAAGGTATGTGTGTGTTTTTGTGCTGCCGTGCGTGTGCATGTGTGCATGTGTGTGTGTGTTTATGTATTGGCAGCTGATAGCATTTTAGGAGCTGAAGCCTATATACAGACTGGCGGCCCTCTACACTGTATCGACAGCTGCCAATTGTCACTCCAATGACTGACAGTTCTGTATTGATGGACGGGACCTGCTGACAGAGAGATGGAGGACAAAACAAAAGGAAGCAGAGCAGCGTTGGCGGAGAGGGGGGGCAGAGAAGACGGCACAGAGTAGGAGGAAAAAGGCCGGGGGAGTTTACGCTGACTGGGACCTATGAAACTTTCTCAAGGTCATGGGTAAGGAGAAAGGGGAGGAGTGGGAAGGAAAGTTTCTAAACTGGGTCTGGATCAGTCCACACTCAGCTCCATCACGAGAGCATATTCAGCGATGAAAGGAAAGACTTGTTTCTTCTATTGAGTGTTTGTCGGTAATAATAGTAGAAACACTAATAAGATTGCAGTAAAACTCATGACACTTTTTCGGGGTTATTTTCCGCGTCCAACTCAAGTGGACGTGACATCATCCATTGGTTAGTGGACTGCTGTTACGAGAGGGTGGAGCTAAGCACAACAAAACGCTGAACAAGATATTTTCAGGTGACCAAAAGAATTACAATTAACTTTCATGAACTGGCTTTGGATGCTCAAAAACTCAAAAAATTGGCACACACAAAAACTGCAAAGTTCTGCAGTGATTGGGCTCGGACGTGGCCAGCGGGCTCCATAGCTCCCCCAAACGCATGACTAAGTTCCTCATTTCCAGCGCCACGCACTCCATAGAAAATACCGTCGAACTCATGCGTGCAGTGTGGGTTCCTAATGTAACCCGTAAACCTGTAAACCTGTAAACTGAAAGGCGTCGTGGTTCTGTTGAGGAGGAGCTCTGATAATCACTTGTTTTTGTTTCTCATTGTTTTGGCAGTAGAGTAGTTTTGGACTGAGCCGCGATCTTTGTGTGTCTCCTGATTGACCTTCGCAGCCCATTCCCAATACACACACACACACACACACACATCACCACCAAAATATCTTACATACACACACATACAGTGTCTATAGGTCTGTGTGTGTTTGATGTGTGTGTGTGTTTGTGTGTGTGTGTGTGTTGCGTGTTGCCTCACCTCAGGAAACTTGTGGCTAATTCCATTAGTGGGAGGAGAGAGTATGTAAATGAGGGGAGACAGCTGGTGGTGAGGGGAGGTTGATGGAGTGAGCCTGGGGGGCCACAGACACACACCCACACACAAACACTCACAAACACACACACACACACACACACACACACACACACACACACACACACATACACACGCTCATTACTACACTTTCACACGTGTGCAGGCATTGTCTTCATAACAATATAAGGTGACTCAAACTGAACTTATTGTATGTGTATGAATAAAAAGACATCAGACATTTTAGGATTTAATGACAATGTGTGCTCATACTAAACATAGTGTTACATTAACACACAGCTTTATTCATTCTTTGTTGCTTTTATAGTATGTAGTACAGAGCAGTCAGTAAATGAGGGGAGAGAGAGATGCTGAATGACTTTTATATGTTCATAACTATACAGCTGCATTTTGTCCAAATTGTTCTGCACAGTCTTTCTGCTACTTACTGTGTTTCCACTCAGTCTCTGAACCCATCGGCTATCGGTCTGACGACGGATAATCCTCTGGGGGTAAGAGGCTGTATTTCTGGGGTTCCGGTGTAGCCAGTGGTTGTCCGGGCCAAGACTTTCTTTTACGTGCGCTGCTCACTGTTTACGGTCCGATTAGCATCATGAGATGCAGGACTGGAGTTGGGAGATGATGTTTACAACCGGATTGTTTCAGAAGTAGCCAGTTTACACGCTAATTTTAAACCAATAAAAAGCAAAATCATCGTCAGACGATTGCCGGTGGGTTCCCAGATTGCATCTCGGGCAATGCTACTTGGACTCAAGACCACGAACAGACACCAGAACGCTTCTGATACCGATGGTGCCTTCAAATGGGGTCGTGTTTACCGTCTTCACGAGAAGAGTCCATATGAACGCTCCCCCCCCCCCCTCTTGTGGTATTCACGATCTCGTAAGTGGAAAGTTTCTGTTGTTATTGTGACGAGTTGTGACGTGTTTGTTGACATCAGAAATGGCGGAGGCCATGGAAGTTAATATATTGCAATTTTAGTTGTAAATCATTTTTCTTCATAATTTTTACAATATGTCTGAGGAAAATGTTGATATTCCCAACGGCCTCATCTTTCTCTGTCATTATACCTTTGAATTTAGTGCATTATGTTACCCACTTGCTAGCTTACTAAATTCACCTCTGTGGCTTCTAGACGCCGACAGTAATGTTAATATTGCCGTTGCTTAGCAACGGTGTTCTCACGACTTCACCACTTGAACGCCAAGCATATCGTGTACACGACTTCCCATGTTTTTGAACTCAAGCTCACGAGTTTCATTTGAAGGCACCACAAAATCTTGTAGAGATTAGTTTCCACTCAACAGTCAATCCCAGAAATAAGATTATATAATTAGGTATAACACTAATTTGCAACAGCAAATACAAATGTTTTGGTTGAAATGTAATGCTGCTGGAATTACAATTTTTTTATCAACAAAATGGGGGAAACATTAATTAACGTATCTGCCAAGTCGCAAAATGTTCAGTGTCCACTTGTAGCAACTAAAGTATGATTCAACTTTTTGTGGTTGATATGAGGCACTAAAATCACTTTGTTAAGGTTAGGCAAAGATTGTGGTCTTGGTTAGATATTGACAAAGTCAAAAGTGACTCTTTTTTTTTTTGCCTAAACACATGCATGACTGAGGGTGTGAACCGCAGTCTGCTGTGACTATAATAATTTATACTCTACATGCAAGATACACACAAACAATGTGTCTAAGCCACATTTACCCATAATTTCTGTGCATATTTTGAAACATCACACATGTGAAGTACTCAACATGTGTGTGTACGTGTGTACTTGTGTGTGTGTTAGGGCTGGGGGGCTGATGAGTGGGGGGGGGGGGGCGTTGGACAGAGGGTCCAGATGGTTGTAGAGATAGATGGAGTGATAGATAAAGACAAAGAGAGAGGGAACAAAGACAGATGTAGTCACTGTTTATCATTCAGGAGCCTCTCCTGTTGGTCACTGCTCTGCACTCACACACACACACACACACACACACACACACACACACACACACACACACACACACACACACACACACACACACAGGTAGGTGTTGGTCATAATCCTATTGTGTATCAGCAGTGACCACAGTACCGCAGGACTCTCTCATCACCTGTCACCACACACACACACACACACACACACACACACACACACACACACACACACACACACACACACACACACGCACACACACTATAATCCTGTCAGGAACTGTGATGGAATTTAGAGTGGATTTCATTTTTTATAAATCTAACAGCACACTGTGAATCATGGGAGCAAAAAGTAAGGTCCTGGACGCGCATGTACACACACACACACACACACACACACACACACACACACACACACACACACACACACACACATACTTCTCTTTTCTATTCTTTCTGCAATATGTTTTCGTGTCACTCTGATCCTCTTCCCTCTGCTCTTCCTCTTTGTCCATCAGTTAACAGTCTGTACATATAACAGGTGACAACTTATATATTCACTGCATCCATGATTTTGCACAAAATATTTATAATTCTTCTTCTCCCTCGTGGCAATTTTGCATAATATTATGACCAAATTAAAGCTGCCTATGTGGGACTGGAAATGGCTGCGGGGGTGCAGTATGGCTGCAGATGGGAGCCGTGAGGGTAAAGGCTACTAAATGGTGCTGCGTGTTCCTAGATATACATTAAACTGTCCTAAAGCACCGGGGCAGCGTGTTAAAACTGTAATTGGGTGGTTTCTCTCTTTAAAGTGAGGTATTGTTGGCTGAATGTGATGTACTGTGCTTGATTGACAGGAAATGAGAGAGGAGGCTGGGCAGTCTGTCATATCGCTAATGTGATAGGTAATGCCCCGAGGACACACACACACACACACACACACACACACACAACGGAGTGACTATCTGTCTCTATACACACCTACATCTCTCTCCGTCTCAATCTCCTTCCCACGTGCACATGAACAGTTTGTCATTTTTCTCCCTCTCTCTCTAAATCACTCACACACACACCGATATATGCGCTGGATGTTTGGCTGCGTGGGGTTTTACTGCAGGTTAATAATGAGAGGAGAATTGTGTGACCCTGTCAGAACTGTGAGAAACTGACCCAAAGAAATCAGACAGGGGGCCGAGACCCCACAACCCTGAGGGCATACAGTGTGTGTGTGTGTGTGTGTAATAGAGAGGGGGGGGGGAAGTGTGTGTGTGTGTGTGTGTGTGTCCATCCCCATCTTCTCATGGATGACATATGTAGGGTCATTTACATACTATTACCTTTCTATTGGGTATGAGGCGCCACACACACATGGATTGGTGGATTGGCCTGGTGTGATGCCCCTGTCAGATGTCAGGATGCAGATGGGATGGGATGGGGGGGGTAGGTCACGTCTGTTTCCCTCTCTCTCACACACACACACACACACACACACACACACACACACACACACACACCTGTCTTGCCCCCCTAAGGTGCGTAGTTACTAAGAGAGTTGTCAGCACGTCTGTGGGAGGCTTCAACTGTTTGACATCTGCCAGCGACCCCCCCCCCCCCCCCCCCAAAACACGCGTACACACACACACACACACACACACACACACACACACACACACACACACACACACACACACGCACACACACGCACATCTCCCCTACCACCTCATTTCAGAACAACAGAGCATCTCCCAGTGATCAACATTTAGACACAGTCATCACTTACTGGTCCCAGCTGCCAACTCACACACACAGACACACACACACACACACACACACACACACACACACACACACACTACAGTCATCAGGAGAAAGAGTGTGGGAGAGATGGGGGATTGGAGAGATTGAGCTACAAGCCTGAGACAAGTTGAGAAACAAGGAAAAAGAAAGGAGAAGGAATCCTAACTGTCTGTCCCGGTGTGTGTTTTCACCTCCATACTTACACTCGGAGTGATAGAGAGACAAGCTTCCATTTGTCCCACTTTCATACAAGATAATGAAGCTGTCATTCTCCGACAACTTCATTGGATTGGTACGGGAGCACATACTGCTGCTAAGGGACACACACACACACACACACACCCACACACACACACACACCTACATAAGCACACAGCGCTGCGAGCGATCCCCCCCTGGCCCCCGTTAAGCATATGTCAAATATAACCATGTATAGAAAGTGAGATTGTGTGACATATGTACAGCTGGCTGAATGGCAGAGACACAAAGCGCAGAGCAACACACACACACACACACACACACACACACACACACACACACACACTGCTCATATCTTTAACATGCAAACAGACAGACAGCCCTGATAGCGAATAAAATGAAATCAACCTTGAATGGCAAAACCCTCTGTGAATACTTGTCTCCTCTTTACAAGTCAATTTCACATCCTGTAGCTGAAGACAAATCTAAAGAGATTTGGGAACAGAGTGGGAACAGACGGAGAGGAATGAAAGGGGTTACTGAGAGAGAGAGAGAGAGAGTGATAGACAGAAAGGGAGAGAGACCTTAGTGAGAGCTGGGATCGTGTGTTAAATTGGGGTTGAAAAGTCATAACGGTACCAACGATTCGTAACTACACTGACTTGTACTGAACCACAAGATTAGATAGGATTGTTATTCTCTCCGACAGCTCAGTGGGTTAAGACACATTATTTAATGATGTTGTGGGTTTGAGGTCTTTGCCTTTTTGTCAGGCTGTCAAAATGAATAACAATTTGCCTTTAAATGGCCCGTGTGTCTTTTAGCGATGGGTAAAACAACCCTGCAAAAAATGTGCACATCTAACCCCAGTTGGGTAAAGGTACAGTACAGGGACAAAAGACAGCAACAAAGGAAAAGGAGAGACTGTCCTGGACTCAAATTTCCAAGCGCCAATGTTTTTATTAGTGCAACGTATAGAAAACACACTGTATCTGTATATATAGCCTGTTTTTTTGCTCACATGGATGTTTCAGGACAAAGACCTTGCAGATTAGCTTATATCAGCCTGTTCTCATTCCCAGAGCGTCAAATACCGAGGCTTTGTCACGGCCATCTGCGAGTGATACTGGTTAACTTTTTATCAGTACTATTTCAAATTTTAAAGGACTAAACCAGTGGTGCATTTCCACAAAGCATGAGGACTTAATAAATGAACGGTCAAAATTGATGCACTAGAGATCAGGATATCCGAACTTTTACTCGTATGCTCCAAAAACACTGGATCCTACACCTCCCATAATGCAACTTTAGAGGAATCTCCTTTAGATTTATATCTTTCTTATGCTGCAATCCATTGCAAGTCGGAAGTCGATTCCGAGTCGGTATTCCCGACTTCCAATCTAAATGCAACCCAGTGCATCTACTCGGGAAAACATGGACGCCCGCTGCAAACTGATGTCTGTATGTATGTACAGTAAGAGTCTGAGCTTCACAAGCATCTACAGAGGACCTACAACAGTTACCACAGCACCATTAGCGAAGAGATACGCATATAAAGTAACCATCTTTAAATGAACAACTAGAAAATCCTGTGGGAAAATAATGTATAATGTGTAATTTATGACATTTTAAGGATCTGTGGGAGACGGGAAGAGTAGTCTAGTACCGCATGCTCGCAAAGACTTCTATCAAGAACAAATCAACTGAATGGAAATAGCAGCTACAGTACAGTGTTGTTACAGCACATTTCACAACACAAACACTGCATAAAGCACTACATAAAGTAAAACAATTATGAAAATGTAATTCACTGTGTGCACCGCCATGTTGCTGTGACGTCCGGTGTGTTTATGTCGGTGAACTCGGGCTGGATAAATCTTGCCAGAGTTTCTGACTCGAATGGCCGTTCTGTTGTACTTTTCCGTGTCGGAGGTCGTTTTTTTCCGAGTTCATTGCATTGCAGTATAACTCTACAACCACAGTCTTTACTGCAGGCTTTCTGTCTCAAAGTCTCCAAGCCCAAGAAAACATAACTCTGATGATCAAGTTATTTTCTGAGACTTGACAAAGCTCCTCCAGAGCCACAGAAACATTATACACCTGTCTGTTTTCACCGGCTGATGAATAAACTGATGTTCACCTGTAAAATCATTAACCCCTTTAGAGAGTTAAAGTAAACCAGGAGAAACTTCTGCATCTTAATTTACTCATTTAAATGAACTTCACTGTCTCTTTAACAGAACACAAAGGAAAAGAGGCAGAACAGAGATGCAGAGTGTCTGTTGTGTGTGAATGAGAGCAAATGAGGAAGGCAGTTAACTTTTTTTTTTTTTATCCGATCATCCTCATACCCACTCATCTCTGTCTATTCAAAGAAAGCCATAATTACAGCTTTGAGTATTTAGCCTCATAATTTACTCGTTCTGTCACATTATTTACCACTCTCCCTCTCTCTCTCAGCGGGGGATCGCCCCTATAATCTAGTCTGTTAGGTCCAATCCATATTCCAAGTTATTATCACTCTCATTTGCTTATTAAGTGCTCCCTTGTTTTCTTCAAATAAAGTTATAATTAGAGATTTAGTGTCGGCAGCTTGAAATGCTATCTCCTCTTTATGGAATCTTGGGTGGGATGAGAGAGGGAATCGTGTTTTATCATACTCGAGGAGTTAATGAGGATGTGCACAGCTTGATATTGTGTTTGTATGTGTGTGAGGGTGTGTGCGTGTTTTCTAATTATGTCTCTGTGACAGCTTTCTGGCCTCCAAAATGCCCATATAGTGTATACCCTCTGTTGTTTTGTCTTCCCACTGATTTATGTTAATGAAGTCAATCACAATAGAAGGGATATACGCAGTAAGCTTTTGCTTTGTATATTGCTTGCAGCCGACTTCATGCTTCAACACAATTTTTATTTCCTAAAAATAATACGTTGGGCTACTGAAATGGAGTATTTTGCACCACATAATATACTAGATTATTTAGCCTATAATTATAACTGGGAAGACTTGTGCCTCATCATTTAGCCGGCGTTCGCAGCTTTGAATCCCAATCACCAGTGTTTCCCGAGGATGATCCACTGATCCGTTCTTACCTTCTGGTGACCCACCCTGTGGGCCCGGCCCCGTCTTTGAGAAACAGCAGAGTAGAGTACATTAAGACACGCCCCAGCAACACACTGATTACATATGCTAGCTACGGTAATGAGCTGAGCTGGACAGTGGAAGACTGCTGCTGTTTATGGCAACTCATTATCTGGCCCATTGACCAGAACTGTTCTACACATCATAGAGCTCCGTGTCCTCTACATCTACTCGACCATCACTCTCTCTACTTGTCTGGACGGGGGGGGGGGCAGCATGTGTGTGTGTGTCAGCTGGTGGTTGGTTGAATGTGCGTGTGTGATAGGTAAGATGTGGTTGTTAGATGGATGGATAAATGTGTGGATGGATAGAAGTGAAGTGTGTTAGTGTGTGCATATTTGCTTACATTCGTGTTTACTTAATGAAAAGTAAGATGATTCCTAAGCTAATGATCTCGCACCCGCACACGCAGCATCGCACGTTCATTTGAGTAATACTTTGTGCCGTTAGTTTCATTTTAAGTGTGTGTTTGTGCATTTCTCTATTCGATTATATGCTGAAGTGTCTCACTCGAGTGTGCGTCTGTGCGTGCACGCGCGTGTTACTATGATCGCCTGCCAAAGTAAAGTGTTTGCAGCCGAGAGAGACAGGGGCGCTAAGCTCAAGGGCACATTTGTTTCAAGCTAATGATAGAATGTAAATGGAGCAAATTTCCTCTGCAAGAACAGAAGCTCTCTCGCTCAAACACACACACACACACACACACACACACACACTTTCATACTTTCACACACACTTTTTCTCATGCACACACACACACACGCGTAGCGGCATCGTGTTGATGGAGTGCAGAATCTCATTACACATCTAATAGAATAAGTGTAGTGTGCGTATGGGGAGAGGAGAGGAGCAGCCAACCTGATTAGCCTTATCACTTTATTATGCCGCTCTGCACGCAGCACACAGGACAATTGCATTAGAGAGGAGCAGATGAGCTGAAGGCAAGGAGAACTCAGCAAACACAGCCTTAATTGATTCCTCACCAAATTAGCAGGGACAGGTGGGGGGCTCGCCGGCTGGGCGGCTGCTTGACTGACTGGATGCTCGGTCGGCCGCTTCGCCGAGTGGCTGACTTGTTGACTTGTTCAGTGGTTGGTTGGCTGAGTTACGGCGGGAGTGACTGACTGATTGGTTTACTGAGTAGCTGGCTGCTTTAGAGGCCTTGAGAGGAGCTGAAGGTGAGGAGAACTCAGAAAACCTCACTAGATTAACAGGGACAGGTGAGGAGACCAATTAAATCACCTGCTGACTGACGGAGTGGGTGATTTTCAGATCGGCGACTAGTTGCAATTTATTAATGATTTAACATAAATATCACGGAATTCAAATATCTTTAAATATAAATAATGCCGTACCTGCCCAACGGTGCTCAGCTGAACCACACATCGATGCACCTTGATACTTAATTATGAGTCGAACACTCGCAGTACTTACATGGGAAACACCTCAAAAAGTGGACCATGATCATGGTTCTTATACTATTTTCTAGACCTGTACTTTGTTAATTACGTTCCTGTTAGTTATTCCTGTGTTGAAACCTGGTTGTTGGGCAATGTGAGGGAGGGTGGGGGGGGACTAGGTGTGTGTGTGTGTGTGTGTGTTACGGGGTGTGGGAGGCGTAAAGAGGGGGACATGCAGGACACAAGGGGGAGAGAGTTTGTCTTTGTCTCTGTAGGTCCCCCTGGGGGGATTGTGGGATAGTGGAGGTTAATGAATCTGATTGGCTGGTGGGAGTTTTTCTGCTGGTGCTGCGGTTTGCACACTCGCAGGGCTTCATTTTTTTTTTATTTCGCCAAGTTTGGCTTCACACACAGCGCGGCATGAAGGACAGAGCGGCAGACAAAAAGTGTGCTAAATATTACTGCAGGTGTGGAACTTTGGTTCAACACTGTAGAGGTGCTGGATAACAGATGTGAAAACATCCAGTTTACACGTATTGGGAAACAAACACAAACTGACACCTGAATGATACAGAGCAAAATGTGGTTCCAAATTATGTTAGAAGATTTGGCAATATTTTACCTTATTTTACCAATGAAATGTCAGACACTTTGACATTATAGTGGTATTTGTTTTTATTATAATGATTTATTTAGAGCCCTCGTTCCTCGACCTTTTATTTGGCTTAATCTGACTATGGTGTTTATTAGTATTTGTTTATTTGTCTGTGTCTTTAAAGTTGATTAAAAAAACAATAAAAACACATTTTATTTTTACAGCTAAACACACACAGCTTGTATCAATGTGTATGTTTACTCTGCATCTCGCTGTCCAGCTATACAGCTCTCCAGATAAACACATAAACACTGGCCCTTATGACCCTTTCCATTATACAAATATATTGAAATTGACATTTTTCTATTTATTTATGTTTTTTATTAGATATTTAAAGAAAACCAGTGCAAATTATAGACATCATGAACGTACCTGAAACTGTCTTTACACTAATATCTGCCCACATCGGATAGATTTTGTGACAACTTTGAAAGTTGGCTGCCCTTCAACTGACTACACCTTGATGAGCACCTACGCAGAATATCAATATTATATTGTTTGGTCAACTGTGAATTTCTGGAAGAAGAATTTAATGTTTAATATCCAGAAAAAACAGCTTTAAAAAAAGGGAAAATCAATGTCCAGCTTGTTGAGCTCTTCCTCGTAAAATAAATCAACATTGATATTGTAGATAATTGCACCAAAATGTGGCAAATTAGCAGTGATTCCTGTATGTGTGAGTGTAATTGGTTCTGAGTTGTTTCATGCTTCGAATCACTAATAATTTTTCAGGGAAACAACTGAACTACTGACAGATCAAAGTTTGTGTCTCCACATAGTTACATCCTGGTATGTGAAGCTATGTGTGTCTGAACACACAAGTGCATACATTCATCCGTGTGTATGTGTGTGTGTCCCTCTTTGTGCACGTGTGTGTGTGTGTATGTGAGTGAAACTGTATGTGTGTGTGCTAATGAGAGTGGGGGGGAGCGGGCCGTCGCAGCAGTGCGTCCTCTGCTCTCCCGGCAGGTCACTAGCGACAGATGTTCTCAGCATATGTGGCGAATTAATTAGCCGCTAGTAAACAGAGGGGGCTGCCGCCATGAGCTGCCGGTCTGCGCCGCCGCCGCGCCGCAACGGGCCGCCTTTTGTCCAAATTCCTCTTTTCTCTCCATCCTCCTCTGGTACATAGTTACGGGGAGCATCATTCTTTTTGATCAGCGGACCCGTAATGAGTAGGGGGGGGCCACGTGTGTGTTTGTGTTTGAATGTGTGCTTGTGTGTTTCCACAGGGGCAGTGTGCATGTGACTGTGTGCACATGCATGTGTGTGTGTGTGATCAGCGTCTCTTGGAGCCAGGCGAGGATCACGGCTGTGTGTGTGTGTGTGTGTGTGTGTGTGTGTGTGTGTGTGTGTGTTTGTACGTCAGCACCCCATCATTTGGACATGGCAGTGAGCCTGTTTCTGTGATGAGAGATCCCCTTGATGACCTAATTGGTTGATTGAGGTTCATCTCTGCATGTGTGTGTGTGTGTGTGTGTGTGTGTGTGTGTGTGTGTGTGTGTGCGCCAGGGCCTCGCATTCCCAGAACTGGGAATGTTTTCACAGCCTCAGAACAACTTGGCAGAGCCTGGAAACACTTTGAGAGCTGTTTGGATAAACACACACACACACAAAGGGACACCATGCTGATACACACGGTCCGTATTTGAAGCCTTTTAAAGATTTTTTTTTTTTTTGTCATCATCACCAAAGTATTCAGGTATATCTACGTCACACCGATAGGTACAACCAGCTGACAACAAAGGTGCCACATTCACACTGTGAATCCCTGATGACCGTTAACTCTGTACACATCAAATATTTAAACATAAAACGCTAAACTAGAATCAGATAAATCACATGTAAAACTTTCTGACTGAATGGTATTTATAAAAAGTGTGTAGTCGATGATCAACAGGGTTTGCGGCCGGGCATGTTTTGGTGTGTGTGTGTGTGTGTGTGTTTGTGTGTGTGTGTGTGTGTGTGTGTGTGAGGCTGCAGTAATGAAGTTGTTAGTTAAAGTGGCCCCCACCTCTTGGGACTGGCTTAAGCTGTGTGTGATTGCTTAGGGATCGGGCAGATACACACACACTTATCATTATCCACACACACACACACACACATACACTCAGAGTCATTACTCCATTACGCACATGGACTATTGATTTTCTGCCATCTTTCCATCAGGTGAGAGCTTGCCAGGGAATATGGGAATGAACGCCTGGCTAGGAAAATCAAACTGTCACTCCTCCTTTCCTCTCTTCCTCCCTTCCCTCCTTCATTACAGACAGATGACAGGTCAAAGCTGCCGCCGTTCGCTCCGTTGTTTTTCCTCCATCCGTCATCACTCAATCACTCCTCTGCTCTGTTACGTCTTCATCCGACAAATGTCTCTGTCTGTTGATGTCTCTCTTCGTCTCCACTCTGTCTCACTTTTCACTCCGTACCTCCGGCTCACTTTGTCGCCTCGTTCTTCCTCTTTTTCTGATCCTCTATAGCTCTCTTTTCTGTCTTTGCATGCCAAAGTCTTCCTCCCTCGAAGTGATGGATTCAGTCCTCTGTTTTCTTTTCCCTTTCCCCCTCTCCTCATCCCTCTTTCCTCAAGTCTCCAACACTCTGCACAATCAATCAGCTGGCCCCCTCCTCCCTCCCTCCATCCATCCCTAAACCCCTTAGTCCCCTCTGTAGTCCCTTCTGTAGTCCCCTCTTTCCTCCTCCCTTCCTCCTCTCTACCTTTGCATCCCCTTCATTCTCTCCTAATCTGTAGCTTCAACTCCATCTATCACTTCTTTTGCTCCATCCCTTTTTTGGTCCTCCCTTTCTCTGGTCAAGTTAAACATTTATGAGCCACTTTTAACAAAAACAAGTCTGCTTTAATCCTCTCCATGTCCTCTCTACCTCCCATTTAAAGTTCTCATCATGCCCTTTCCTGCTTCTCCTCCACCTTACCTCCTCACCCTCTTTCCTTCCTCCCCCTCTCCTCCCATGCTATAAGCATTCCTCACCCCCTTCTCCTTTCTCTCTCTCTCTCTCTCCCCGGTTCACCTCCTGTCCTCCTCCTCTCCCCTCCACACTTTGTCTCTCCCTTTCTTCACCTCCCGCGTCTCCTCCGTCCTCACCTCTCCTCCCTGAGAGGAGGATATGGGATCAGAGGATGTAATTCACTGACAAGGGTATCTATATTTAATATTAATGGGCGCATAGGACCCTTCACTCTCGCACTCACACACACATATGGACACGCACATGCTCGGTGCCAAATAAAGAGTGATCAGAGGCGGTGTAAGGTGCTGCGTTGTAGCCCCCAGGATAGACGCCTTGTGGACACACACACACACACACACCTACCCGGCGTAGCGCTCGGCGCTCCAGGATGGATGTGGCATCATTAGGCAGAGGAGTGTGGCCGTTCTCAGCAGAAACGGCCACGCCGGCGGTACACATCAATCTAGCGCCGCACGCTCCCTCAGATACTGTCTCTTTCGCACACGCTCACAAACAGAGAGAGAGAGAGGAGGCAACGCAGGAGAGCAGAGAGGGCTTTTGTACAAACATTCACACACACACTTTGGGCCTTGTAATGTATCTGGCGCTATCTCCCTCGCTCTGCGTTTCTCTCTCTCTCACACACACACACACACACACAAACACAAACACACACTTCCTTTGTCTAATTTATTTACTGTTGGAAAGTGCCACCAAGGAGAAAGGGACAGAGAAGGAGAAAAATAGTGTTCATCTTCTTCTTCTCTGCACTTGTCTATTCTCTCATTCTCTTTTTTTCTAGCATCATCTTCTCTTTTCTTTTCTTTATGCTACTTTACTTCCTTTGATATAACTTCTTCTACTGAGTGCTATAGGGCTGTGTATTGGCAAGAATCTGGTGATACGATACGTATCATGATTCAATGTATTACGATTTGTTGCGATACTGTAAGCAACGCGATATATTCTTTAAATCTAGTTTCAGGAAAACTATCATAGTATAAAGAACACAACACCATATGCATTAAATCTGAGTAAAAAAAGTTTACTTTTTTATGCAATCAGAACAGTGGGATCTGCATTAACATTTGTCAGAGTCCCTGTAACAGCCAACATCATAGCACTACTTTGAGAGGATGCATATCTTTGCAAATTAAATAAAATATTGTCTGAGTTAATCTTTGCATGTAAACTATTAATTAAAAATGTATAGTGTTTTTGAGAATCGATCACAAAACATAATATTGCAATATTTGATATTTTTGATATTTTCTTACACCCCTACTGAGTGCCACTGATGGATTAATTTACTTACAAGTTCTTGTAAAGTAAGTGCAATCATACCGTAAATGTTAATCTGCATAAAACACATTGCACACAAAAAAAAAACCTTTTGAAAAGATTTTAAATTTGTGACCAGAATATTTTCACATGTCCAAGTACTTTCTGTACATGTTTGCTAAGGGGCAGTTTAAACAATTCAGTTCAGCTCAAATCTTTATTGTCCGACAAGAGAAACACAATTAAAAATACATTGAAACAATAAGGTAATTAAAGGCATTAAAAGCACTGGTACTTTATGCATAAAATATGTTAAAGTCACATAGATTATGGTGGCTTTGTGGTTTAAGAGATGATTTCTGTACAATAGGTCTAAATCTGCCTAAATCTTTCTGACCTGTTTGAACAAACTGACACTAACTTAACTGTTTACTTATTACACATCTTTACAGTCATTATTTGTAGTGTTTTTTTTAACCCATTTGTGCCCAAAGACTATATTTAATATGAAAATACAAAAAGCCTCAACATTTGTTCTGAGTGGTCAAAAGTTTTGAAATTTAGTATGGACACACTTTAGTCAAGTATCTAACTGTACAACTTCACATGAAAAATCATACTTTTATTAATAGTCAAATTCATGATTTTTTGAAAAATGAAGAAAAACGCTAACATTGTATTTTTTAAATGTTTTCATATGAATTTTTTTTATACTGCCTATATCTGCATATCTTTCAAATTCAACTTGTTATGGGTTAATACTTGAGCAAATACCTGCTCCTTATCATAATATATCTAGTATTTGGGCACATGGGGCTACTGTTTTTTCACTAAAATATAGTCTATTGTAAAAACAGTAGTTCCATGTGCCCAAATACTAGATATAGTATAAGAAAAACTCTCTTTTCAGCCAAACAGTTTGACTGATTTTTGAAAATGTTTCACATTTTTGCTTAAGCAAGCCCAGAGAAAACTTCCACCGAAGGAAATTAAAAATGTCAGTTGCGAGCACAAATGGGTGACAATTGATAAATATTTGATATGAAACATCCTCTACTGTTACAAAGTCAGTGAACACTGAACCTCATCATCACTAACCTGCTCTTTGAAAGTCATATTGTACACTGGTGTATATGAGTTATATGTATCCGTTTTTTTACGGATATACTCCAAGGCCATCCTAGTACCTTTTAATAACGTGTTGGTATTTTATTTACCTTACACGTTTTCTAACTAATGTTGAGAAGTGTACTGAAATTGCGAGATAAATGTCACTAAAACATAATATACAGTAGCAACAAAATCTACAAGTTTGTGGACACAGTGTGTTTACTGCTGATGATACAGTATGTGTCTCAGGGGGAACATTATGGGGGATATTCCATCTTATATTTATGTTAAGAATGTACATTTTGAAAAACATTTTCCAGGTACTGCATGTCTTGTTTTTCCATGAATTTTTAAAATGTTCCTCACGTCCTGAGAATCTCCATATCTGTTGTTTTTGGCTGCGGACGTGTGTGTGTTCAGTTATATAACAGCGATATATTACAGAGAAGAATCACACACATGGCTGCTTTAATATGGTGATTTCTAAGTAAAAAGTTTTATCTGGTGTATACGCTTCAGGTGTTTCAACGTATTTTAGTGTTTTCCTTGTGCTAATGATCTCCATATCAGAGTTGTTGAGAATAACAAGCGTCTACTGCAGATACCATCTGCCTGCGGGCTACACACAGTCTGCTGTGTGTGTGTGTGTGTGTGTGTGTGTGTGTGTGTGTGTGTGTGTGTGTGTGTGTGTGTGGTGTCTCCTTGGCTTCAATTGATCTGTGGGTATCATACTGTATCAGGTAATAGAATGCGTTGGGACAGGGGCAATATTTAAATGAAAGGGGATATGTGTGCACATGCATGGACACAAATATCTACCTGTGTTTGTGTGTATGCGTGTGCACCTGATTGTATGTGTGTGTGTGTGTGTGTTGAAAGAAAAAGAGAGCGGTCGTGGGACGAGTGCAGAGCAGAGTTTCTCTGCGCTCCTGCAGCCGACAGACGAATAGACGGCCGTATTGGTAATCAATGGGAGAACTGGAGCCATTGAACAACTGTCCGCCTTTTCAATTGTGTCCCGTTTGAGAAACAATTTGACAATAACGTCAGCTTGGGAAAAAAGACACACAGTCAATATACAGGGAGAGCCGTGTGAAGGACAATTTAGTGAGCGTCGTCATCTATATGTGTGTGTGTGAGTGTGTGTGTGTGTTCTTTGTCCCAGTGTTTTTTTGGACAGTACTGACAACAGAGCATTGTATACCCTTCACTGATAAACAGCTTCCAGAGTCATTAAAACAGAGTTAGTGCACACACACACACACACACACTCAGGAGCAGAGAGGTGAAACTGCGTGAGACCAAAGACAAATGTTTCAAATAGAAATTTAATCACATCTTAATGTACAGCTGTAATTCAATGTTCCACATCAAGTTAAAGAGAGGGATGGATTTATTCAGATTGTGGAATGATGAAGGAATTAAATGAATATTATTGAATTGCTTTAGATGAGTAGATGAATATCAAAAAGTACTGCAACACCTCAGGATCATTAGAGTCTTTATGTTGTGAGAAATATACTCGTGAAAACTAGTTGAGAGAATATATTGGATGTAGTAATATTGTATTAATATAACAACATATTTTAGATTACAATGCTGAGGGCTGATTTAAACATGAATTTATAACAAATTTGCAGGAAAAGGGGGCAAAAAAAAGAAAGATTAAGAATGTCTGTCTGAACCAAAATAATAAACATATTTTTTATTTTATTTTTATATTTATAGCATTTACATAAAACCTACTATAGTTTGCAAGATCTCAAACTTTTTTGCACACTTTACCAGCACATGCAAATGTTTTCATTACCGCTCTCTTGTAGCCCTACAACATCTCTCTCTCTCTCTCTCTCTCTCTCTCTCTCTCTCTCTCTCTCTCTCTCTCTCTCTCTCTCTCTCTCTCTCTCTCTCTCTCTCTCTCTCTGTCTCCCCCGCTCCCTTGCTGCCATCTTTTGTCTCTTTCTGTACGTACTTCTCCTCCTACATGGGACTGCAGCGGTTCTCAGAAGTTCTTCCGAGGAGAACGTTTACACACAAGGAGGTTGTGTGCACGAGCGTGGAGAATTGCTTCTATTTCTGTGCACGTATGGCTGCCGAAGGGCACGTGTGCACAGTATGTTTGCATGCATTTGTACGTCTGCGTGTGCAAACCTCCGCATGTTTTGTCTGCATTCAACAGCAGTTTGTGCTTCTTTAGAGTGCACACAGGTTTTCATGAAGTTGAACTGTCTTAAGTTGTTAGTGCTCAAATTGTTGCAGTGTGTGTGTGTGTGTATACAGTGTGTATACAGTGTGTGTGGTTGATTAAAGCAGGGGTCCCCAGGGCTCTGCCCCCCTCCCATCCATCAGTTTGATAAGTCCCTGAACAGGCAACATATTGCCTGGGACGCAAAGACACGGCCGGGGATATCAATTTCAACTGTCTGTGTGTGCTGTCACACACACTCACATAACTACATACTGTCAGATTCACGTAGGCAGCCGCACACGGTGTAACACACACTATAACCGACTGATTTCAGCACACACACACACTCAACCCAAAAAAATCTGAGGGGAGAGCAGAGGTGAAGGGCGAAGGGGAGAGTAAAGGTGTGTCTATAGGTGTGTGTGTGTGTGTGTGTGTGTGCAGGGAAGGGAATTGTTAAAGTTATTTTTTTATTCTTTATATGCACCTTGTAAACTTCTTTAGTGGCACTTCATGCAGTCAAGTTGTTTTCTGCTAAAAGAGAGCTAATGTTACACAGTAAAAACAAAAGACTGGTGAAGTAGCAGCATAATCAATTTATATATTTAGTTCAATCATTATTTCTTTTTACTATCATCCTCACTTTTGTCTCCGTATAGAGTATGAGGGCGTTTCTATGTACTGTAGCCTTCAATTCTGCAAGTGTGAATCTTGCTCTTTACAAATAAAATCTTTCAAGCTGTGACCAAAAATGTAATAAATTCAATCTCGCCATTCCCTCGGGTATTGTAAGTTTATTTATAGGCCTCCACACTGTAACCCATCCAGACCCAGACTGGCCCTGCTTGTCCCATTAGCAATGGACACAGCGACCAGGCCTCTGTGTGTGTGTGTGTGTGTGTGTGTGTGTGTGTGTGTGTGTGTGTGTACATGCGGATCAATAACCATCCTAGAGGTGTGGATAGAGAGGAGCAAGGTGAGGGTCAGGGTTAGCCGCCCAGCGTTAGGGAAATAAGTGGATAAACAGATGAGAAAGAGAGCGAGAGTGAGATTGAAGTAAATGAATTACAGGAGAGAAATTGAGAGAAAGAGAGACGAGGAGATATCGACTCATTGTGTATTGTCATATGAATTATTGGATTTTTTTCATGTTTTATAGGAAGTACTCCAGAAACATACTGTATTTGACTATTTATTTCTCTTTTTTATCTTTGTGAAAGAGGAGGCAATGTTTGCACTTCAGCTACATAAATTCAGCTCTTTCTTATTCAGTTTTCAACAAAAGGGCGTCCAAAAAGTAAAAGTTTATGAGCGCTTGTTTTTGATATTTACATGTTGATACAGTTAAAGAAGAGTAAGGTAATGTTGACATCTTTTATCTCTGTTTTTCTTCACTTAATTCTACACTTTTTTTTTAGGAATGCAGAAAAAACATGAAGAATTTTGGAATTTGTCAAAATAAAACAATAATAATAAAGTATTTATAATAACATATTATTACTGATCATATCGCGCTTGGAAAAGAAAATTAATCAATATAGCAATCCAAAGAAATCTTTATGTTACATGGAGACATACAGTAGTTGGAAAAATATCGTTCTTTTTGCGGTTTCTTTGTAGCAGTTCCTCATGTTGCCTTCACAGCTGACAAACTTCTTTTTCCAGTGATAGCTTCATCTGTCAACCACACACACACACACACACACACACACACACACACACACACACACACACCAGCACGTACGGCGACTACTAGGTTTTGCTCTCTACGTAATTGAATCAAATTCTCCACCACCAAAAAAAAAAAAAAAAAAAAACCTCTGGCGTCAGCATCTTGTGTTTCTTTTTGCACGGCCACTGATTGTCCTTCGTCCTCCACTCTGTAAACTATAATGGTACAAATGATTCTACGGGCCAGAATGAACTGACCAAAACCTGCAGGAAGTTCTTCTCTCTTACTGTCGTATCTTTCTCTCTCTCTCTTTACCGTTCTGCCCCCCCGATCATCTCTCTCATACTTATGTTTTCCACCTGGTATAACCACATCAAACAGAGTCCACAGTCACACACACACACACACATACATACATACACATGCGTGCGCACACAGTCCCATTGTCATGATAATGGATTCTGTGTTGTTGGCTTCAGGGTCAGGAGGTCAACATAAGCTTCTTAATGGACTGTGAAATAACCCTAACTGCATTAACCTCCCAGATCTCACACACACACACACACACACACACACACATGTGCATGCATTCTCATACATATAAGTGTGTATACATGCAGACACACATTCACCGCTCCCCCACACATAAACACGCAGAAGACTCAGATGCGATTGGATTGGTCTTTAATTGGCGGGGCGATCACACCTTGAGGATGGAGAGAAGATCCTTCAATCAGACGGAGTGATGGAGCGAGGGATGGAGAGGAGGGAGGACGGGAGTAATGGATGGATGGGAAACAAATGAGCGAGCCTAAAAAGGGGACGCCGTTGTGTCACGCAGGACCGCAAAGCTCGTCCTGTGCTTGGACTCTGGTAGAGCACACACACACACACACACACACATTCTCAGGCTTACATTAAGATAATGTGCTGTGCAAATACTGCTTTGCCTTTTAGAGTGTATTAGAAAGTGGATGATGTTGAAGTGCGAGCTCGGTTGGTATACGGAGCCAGCGAGAGGCTGCCGCCGGCTAAGTTTGACCTCAGCACAGTGTCATTCTCCATATGCTCTCCTCTAATACAATTATTCCACTGTGTCTTTGCCGTTATCAAGTGGGAAGTGGAGTCTGTCTATTTATCCATCTAATCAGATTTTTTTGTTTCAGAACTTATTTACTTTTAAAGGTGTTTCAGGGTTTACGGTCGAGAACTAATTTTACGTATCGAATTAAAAATCCAAATAATTTGACAAAATTATAATATTGACAACAAGCCTTCAAGACTAAATCAATTTCAAATTTCTCCTCTCCTCTTTTCTCCTCTCCTCCTGTGCCAAATGGGTGTCTCCCTGAGAGGGGATCACAGAGGATTTTGGGGGGGATTTAGCTCCGTGTCTTAAATCAGTCTTAATTTTTGCTCTCTGCCATTAAAGAGCCGCCATTAAGCTCCTCTCTTCTCGCCTCATTTCCCTCTTCCTCTTGTTTCACTTTTTCAATTTGTGTGAGAGGGGGAGTTCACTCCTCATAAAATTTCACTTTGGCCGGCCTATCATTTGCATCTGAGCCAATAAATAGCAATTAGCATTAACAATTAAACCAGCCAGTGGAACCGCGGGCAGCTCCCTGAGATGGCCTGATGGATGGGAAGGTGGAGAGGAAGGAAGGGAGGGAAGGTTTAGTGTGTGTGTGTGTGTGTGTGTGTGTGTGTGTGTGTGTGTGTGTGTGTGTGTGTGTGTGTGTGTGTGTGTGTGTGTGTGTGTGTGGCTACTTACTACATGAACTCTCACAGGGCAATCCAGTATATCTTGCACTTTCATTTTCTTCCCAAAGCTAATTTATCTACTGTCTCAGTGGCCTAATCACAACACACACACACACACACACACACACACACACACACACACACACACACACACACACACACACACACACACACACACACAGTCACACACACATGCAGCGTGGGCCGGAATGCCAAGCTGGCACGCCATTTGCTGCTCAGATATCGCACAAATTTTACTTGTTAATTACGCTCATTAAATAACAACTGTTTTCGGCGCTCCGTCTTATTTTATAGTTCTGTTTTTCAGATTCATTCATAAAGATCTGATGTAATGAGGCCAACCCTGGCCTGATAATGTCTGTTGTGTCAAATTGCGTTGCTATTAACGTATCTTTAGTCGAGACAGATATTATTTTTTTAGGTGTTAAAAACGTTCTGCCCATTTTCCCCAAAGGAGAGATTTGTCATGTTGGGATATGTTGTCGGTGCCTCGCTGCAGCTTGAAAAGGATTACTACACAGATATAACAAAAAATCTTAACTATAGTAAGCAAGTATAATGGGGTATATAATGCGTAGTATGGGGTAAACGTACCCCATGCAATTCGGAGCTGAAGGCGTGAATCAGAGTGATCGGGAAGCCAAGAGCATTTCTTAAACACGTTTTAACTACAGCGATAATAACATGTTAATGCAAATTTGTTTTAACGGTACTAATATCTTTCACGCATTATTTCACTATATCTTGTAATTATAACTCAGAATCTCATAATTGCAAGATAAAGATTAAACAATTATGAGAGAAAAAGTCACATAATTCCAACAACCCACATCTTGCACTTACAAGATGTGGGTCTGCAGGACAGTTAATGCAAACAGTGCACTTTAATAGACTGAGCCACTTTAACTTTAATTCTGCACACTACAAAAACTTCTCTACCTCAGCTCTTATCCTGCATTATATTCCATATCTGACATTTCTTAATATCTGTTTCTCCTATATTTTATTATCCAGCACTATATCACTTTCTGCACTACAATCACTTTTTCTTTAAATAGTCCTGTATCTCAGTTGTTTACCCTGCACTATATTCATTTTTAACAGTTCTTCTGCACATTGCATATTTTGTTTTATACTCTGTATTACTTACATGTGTCTTGTTA
This sequence comes from Sebastolobus alascanus, assembly GCA_916701645.2. Classification (NCBI taxonomy): domain Eukaryota; kingdom Metazoa; phylum Chordata; class Actinopteri; order Perciformes; family Sebastidae; genus Sebastolobus; species Sebastolobus alascanus. The sequence goes on from CAKAOJ020000128.1 coordinate 1,264,159, forward strand.
CTACTTGTGTCGTTTTACTAATATGTGTACTACTCACCTGTGACGTTTTTACTAATATGTTTGCACTATGGAACTGTGATGCTGGAAACTTGAATTTCCCTCGGGATCAATAAAGTTACTATCTATCTATCTATCTATCTATCTATCTATCTATCTATCTATCTATCTATCTATCTATCTACAAGAAATCTTGTAGTTATGAGATTCTTCTCTTAATTACATGATCATTTCTCATAATTTAAAGGTATAAAAATAATATTTACGAGAAAAAGTTTTTTGTCTTAAATCAGTGGAATGCACTTTTGTATATGTTTGTGCGTGTGTCCGATGTGTGTCCAAATACAACAAGCATTTATGATTCAGTGCTGCTGACACCCGTGTGCAGGCCGCCTCCATGTCCGCTACCCCCCCGTGTGCACCTCCGCTGTGCCGGCGGTGAGAATATTGTTGGTGGCTGGTGACGATCAGTCCATCTCCATACATTAATCACCACCAATAGAAAGCCCTGACACAGCAACTACAGCGGTGCCACTGCGCTGCCTAACAAAGCATAGAGCAAGGACACACAGCGCCAACAGCAGAAAGACAGAAAAGAGGAAGAGGGGGAAAGTGTGTGTGTGTGTTGGGTGGAGGGTGCAGAGAAAGAAAGAGCGAGGGGGAGCTGGACGGGGAAATATGGAAATGTAGAAAGAAAACAATCATGCTTTATGTTTCCTCCTCTGTCCTAACCTCTCTCTTTTTGTCTCTCTTTCTCCGTTTCTCTTGTTCTCCTGGTTTTTATTGTTATTACCACGGCAGCGCCATTAGAGAGCTCTACGTTCTTCTCCACTGGAGCAATAAATGAAGAGGGCCTCACTCCTCTTTCCTCCTCATCCTCTCCTTTCTCATCCCTTCTTCAGGTCCCCGCTCGACTCCTTTCTCACCTCCCCGTCTCCTTCTTCTCACTTCTCTTTTCCTCACCGCTCTCCTCGTTTTCTTCTCGTTCACCTTACTTTTCTTGTTTCTCTAGAGTTTAATTATCTCCCTCAGATTTAAACTCATTACTTTCCAGTTTTTCTTTCTTTCTTTCTTCTTTTCTCTTACAATCTGTTCTTTTTCTCCTTCATCTCTTCTCATGGCAGATTATCGTGATCCACCCGTAACACAAACCTCATGACCCTATCCCACTTTGTAAATGACACACACACACACACACACACACACACACACACACACACACACACACACACACACACACACACACACACACACACAGTGTAGTACTACTTGTAAGGGACAGATGTTGCAGCCATGACAAATCACCCTCTGTGATTAAATGCCGGTTTGCTCCGTGTACAATGGAAACACGCTGGAACATTAATTAATGCACAAACACGGCAGTCGAACACCAACTGAAGACTCATTACATTACACTTCCTCCATGTCATCACTGTTGTGGTACGGCCCGGTCACTACTGTAACCGGCCCCGTGACTTTGAGGCCTGATCACACCTTTTAGAAAAGTAGACCTTCAAACGAGTTCGGTCACTGTCCGCTGCCGCAGTAAACACAGGCTCGGTGACACCTCAGCGTCACTTTTCGGTCGCAGTAAACACACTTAAAGCTGAAGTAGGCGAGATTTGAGCAAATATGATTAAAAAAAGCTATTAACGGTCGCTATATCCTGACAGTAGTACATGAGACAGGTAACCTGGAAAAAAAATCATGTTCCTCTGTGTCCTCCGATGCTCCTAACGGCATCTGAAAGATTTTACAGACTGAGGGAAAACAAGCAGTAAGAGCTGATCTGAGGTCTGCTGTCCAGCTGCTGTCTATGAGAGCCGGCTGTCAATCACTTGCAAACTCCGACCAAACGGTCAAACTAGGCAGCGCTGATCCGATATGAATCAATATTCTGTTACTGTAATGACTATTTCTCTCCTCAGATGTTCTCAGAATCATCTTGTAGTTACTGTTTAGCTGTAAAATGAGAAAGTTTGTGACGCGGCCGCCATTGTAAAATCTGGTGAAGGAACATCAAGTTCTGGATACATGACCGGAGCACAGCCAATAGGAACGCTCTCTCTTTCTGAAATGACCTGTGATTGGTCAAAGTCTCCCGTCACGGGCTAGATTTTCTAAAGCCTGAAAACAGAGACATGAGGAGGAGCAGAAGTCTAGTTTTCTCTCAGAACACTTGAATTACAATATGCTGAAAGTTTATTATGGAATTTTTGCCCAATGATGCCAAAAATTGTTTCCTACTGAAGCTTTAATGTTGTGAATTCAAACAAAAACACTTGCTTAGGTTTAGGCAACAAAAACACTTAGTTAAGTTTAAGAACAAACAACATGGTTGGGCTTAAAATTACTACGTTTGTACAGTGAAAATATGACTTGATGTTGTGAACATGGGACACAAACGATCAGCTGATTGTAACGTGAAGGTGAAACTTAACGCACTCCTGGATGAAAGCCTAGATGTAAACGTCTCATTCTAAGGTCATGAAAACACAACAATTCTTATTTTCAGGTGATTTTACACACAAGAAAACATAGTTATTAATATATATTCCGATTTCTGCCAATAGGTCCCCCTAAATGCATTTAAAACCTTTAAGAAACATGTATAAATGAGTGAGTAAAGTTGAAAAAAGAAGCTTACATACATTTCAATTATTCAGAAGCTGCTTACATTGTATGTCGCAAATAGGTACATTTTTCAGATTTGAATTACCGTGCAACTTCATGATCTTAAGCAGCTCCTACAATAAACCTCTTGAAATTACCATGTTATATAGAAATTAAATATGTTATGTTGTTGATGACTTATTTATAAATGTCTACATTATCTGTGATGGGATTTAATCCACTTTTATGTACTTTGTAGTACTTTATAGTGTCTGCATCCAATTCTATAGGATAATTATGTAGTACAATTGGCTGCAGAACGTGCAAGAACAGTTAGCAGAGAGGGTTAAAGAAGGATCCCACTCTGAGAGAAGAAATGGCTAAAAGACACTCTGGGGTCCCAACGCCAAAAGTGCTCCAATCAAACCAGCAGCCAACGACACACAGAGATTCATATGAGGACTTTGGAGTCAGCTGCCCTATCGAGTACACCACATGGTACGAGACGAGACACAGACACAGCATGCAGACAGTGATAAAAAAAAAAAAGGGAGAAGGACAGAGATGTAAAGTGAGTACAGGACTATATGGAGATGTCGTGGGTGGGATAAGGTAAGGAGACATGTGGGAGGTGGATGCCAAAACTGTATGACAGTGAGTGTCAAACAAGGAGAGAGTGAGTGTGGAGAGAGCAGTGGGTGGCTGCAAGGAGAGGTGAGAGAGAGGAGACTGTGGGAAGTGCGTAGTAAAATAAGAAAGAAGGACATTGTGGTTGGGAAAAGGACTAAGCTTTGTATTCATAATAGTGTATAATAATCTTAAAGGATCATCACAACCGCTGATGTTGTTTTTATACTGAAATTGCTTTTGTAGCAGTTAAAAAACAGGCTTTTGGTCCGACTAATTTGTGCTTATAGGTACCATCTCATTACAGTCACTTTTTAAATATAATTCAGCATGATATATCTGTGTCACCATTTGATTTGTCAACTTCCTCTCAGTATATCACTGTATAACTCATGATGGGCTTTCTAAATACATTACTCCTGCAGGACAAATATTTCTAAATTTATAGGACTAGTGCCGTGCCCGTCCAGAACGGGCCGATCGCTTGGCCTCCAGGTTGTGCTTGCAGTGTCGTCGAAACAGCCAAGTGTGAAGTAGATCGGATGAACGGTTCTCGATATAAATGCGAAGGACATACGGAAAGACAGACAGACAGAGATTCCTCGCTTTCTAGTTATAGATACACTTTCTTATTGCTGTATAGAGAGCTGAAGTCATGGCGTAACGTCCAGTCTAGCCTCCGTTCCACTAGCTTCAGTAACTAAAACATTCATTCAAAGCTTGTTGTAAAACTTCACAAAACTATCCGGCATTAAAAATGGAAAGACCTTGAATGGAGATGGAAGTGAGAACGTGATGGCAGGCTGGAGAGGTGAGAAAGAGAAGATTGTTTGGCAATAGGGAGTCAAAAAAAGAAAAAAGAAACACTTTTAAAAGTCCCTCCAGTAAAAGTAACAGTTTGTGGAGACCGTGGAAAAATGTTCTGTATGTGTTGGCAACTGCCTTATGAAAACACATCAGCCTTCCAGACAAAATCTAAATAGCAGATAGTGGTGGAGGGTGGACGGGGGGGGCAGGATTAACAAGTCTATACCTGCTTTAGAAGACGACGACAATGTGCGAACATTTTACTGACACATCGGACAGACAGACAAATGGAGAGGAGGGATGGATGGATGCCAAGGTCAAGGTCAATAAATCAATGAGAAAAGACCCTATGAAAATATAGTAAGCATATAAATATATAACATGACTCTGCATTGACAACATTTTTGACATTCTCGCACGGATGAAACTACGCTCACCTATCTATCACTCTACAGGTACACAGTCTCTCTGACTGTCTGTCTTCTCTCTTCTAAACACTCCACCACTCGGTTATTTTGGGTTCTCCATAGGAAGTGCTGCTTCTCACCTGACGTCCCTGAGACATAGATTCATTACTGAGCCCGACGCCACCAGGATGCTGTGTGTGTGTGTGTGTGTGTGTGTGTGTGTGTGTGTGTGTGTGTGTGTCTCTCATGTAACTCATCTCAGGGCAATCAGTTGTTTGGGAAATTGCTGAGAGAGGTGTAATATACTCCCTTGCTCACTTTAATTTTCACTCTTTTCCTCTTTCATTCTTATTTTCTCGCTCTCTTTCTTTGTATGTCATTCTTTTCTTCTTTCACATAAATTGTAGAAAACATGAATCACTGCAGCTGGTTTTATGCTGAATGGGTTTTTGGCGACTAGAGAAATGGTTTTGCCTTCTGAATCCTCTGGAAGACGCTTACTGTGAAGCAGCTGCTGGAGTTGTGAGTAGCAGCCAACGTAGCTGATGTGTTGCTTCATAAAACAGTTTTTATTCAGCAGATTTAAACATTTTTGAATGTTCGGTGTTGAGTTTGGTGGAAAGCCCAAGAGAACTCATCATGCACCCGATTCGACTGTTATCAGGCCATTAAATAGACGTTATCGGCCACTATGAGCACCATAGATATCGGCTATTAGGGACCTACTACGCCTACTATGTTGGAAAAGTGAAAGCGAAACTTAAAATCGGCATGTTCTATCATGTTGTAAAACTGCATAAAACATTAAGTTTTGAACACAAACAAAAAGGCTTCTTTAGGTTCAGGCAACGAATCAAGTGTTTATTTGCTGCATTTATTTTAAATCTCTGTTTTGGCATTTTTGCCTGTATTTGTTTGCAGACTGGAAAGGAGGGAGAGAGACGGGGGTATGAGATGCAACAAAGGTCCCCGGCCTGAATTGAACCTGGGATATTGCAGTTATGTTTCTAAATATAACATTGTATTGTCAATATGGTGACGATTTGTTTGTCTATTTTCTTGTGCTTTGTCAAGATGCAGTGCATTGAGCTCTTTATGCCAATACAGGGACGAACTTCATTACAAACCCTGACAAAGTGGATCAGAAAACTGAGTTTTCTTAGAGTTGTTTGGGAGCAAAACACACAAGCAAGAATACGAGGTGTTGCAAGATGTTGCGGTTTGAACAAACCTTATCCCATTTGATCAGACATTTCTCCCAGTGTTGCTCCTGTGCAGTTGAGCTTGTGGCTGCAGTAAGTTTTCTTATCAAGGTTCTCTTAAACCTACATGCTTTTTTCCCCTCCTAATCCCTTCCATCTAACCTTTGTATCTCTGTACTAGCGCCCCTCTCTGTCTCCGTTCTCCCCCTCCCCTCCCTGCTCAGTCTCCAGCGTCTCCCTCATTGCCCCCAGTGAGAGCAGCTAAAATTAAGTGGTGCCACTTCTCAATGACACTTTAATGATAGCACCACTGCTCCGCACACAGAGAGACGGGAGAGGTATGAGCATCTGCTAAAGATAGGCCCCTCAGACACAAACACACAACACACACACACACACACACACAGAGAGACACACACACTCACACGTCCAAACGAGTGAGCCTCCCTTTGTCTCGCCTGCCACAGGGACCATGGGGGACGGGTGGAGTCTAATTAAGAGCGTCCGTAGGGATAAGTTTGTGTATGGTTGTGTGTGTGTGTGAGTGCGTGTCATTCCAGCTTGGCATCACCATCACCTGCCTGGCACTGCCATTATGGCTGGCATCTCAGAGAGAGAGAGAGAGAGAGAGAGAGAGAGAGGCAAAGAGAGGGAATAGCAGACCAAGACACAGTGTTGCTTTTAGTTGTATTAATGTAACATCTCAGTGAGGCACAAAGAGAAAGAGAGAGAGGGAAGTTAAAGTTTCTCCTTTCATCAATTATGTTTAGGGCGCCTGCCAAAATATGTCTTTAACACAGAATATCTAATAGAAATGGTAAGTTTTGTTTGCTTATTCTCTGATGAGACATTTTCTGATCTAAATCACACATTTCCTAATTTTAGCCTATTTTATTTAGGCGATGTTCTTACATACTGACAGCTGATTGTGGTAAAACCACACTAAAAACACAGATGCATTGGGAAATTTGCTATATTTTGTTAAGTTTAAAAAAAGGGTTTCATTGGAAAATATATTGCGAAAGGTTTTATACCGGCACCGGTATCGAAAAATGTCAACACATCCCTAAATATATTTCTGTGTGCTTATTTCTATGTGCATTGGCACTTGCAGCTTGCTTTTTTATTTAAAGTGTCTTAGGTCAGCCTGTTTACATGAAAAGGCGTATGAATGATAATGCACAAGGCATTTAGCGTGCAATAGGAACACCTTTCTTCACCTGTCATATCTACACCATGTAGTCTGTACTGACTGCAATGTCAACGCATCCGCGTTAATATAATACGCTCAGAGTTAGTGACGTAGAATAAAAAGACTGCTTATGGCTGGCACGGAGGTGAATGGGTCCAACAAACAGGACTTTCAACCAGGAGACCAGTGTTTTGTTCTGTAAGTTACGTTAGTGATGATTATCACGTTTTTATTGTGACGTTTGTGACATGTTACGTTGTTTCTGTACGTATTGTACTTGGTTTACATACTTATTTTAAGGCCTACTATGACATTTTTCCTAAAACTAACTAAGTGGTTTTGTTCCCTCAACCTAACTGCGGATGTTACCGTATTGTTGCGTGGTGTGCAAATGACTAAAATGCATCCTCATGACATGCAGAATTTCTGTGTAATGTTGTGCTATTTATACGTCTTCCCATGAGACCGGGTTGCTTAGGTAGACCTGTGTGTGTGTGTGTGTTTGTGTGTGTGTGTGTGTGTGTGTGTGTGTGTGTGTGTGTGTGTGTGTGTGTGTGTGTGCTGTTGTTGTAGAGCCTCCTGCTAATGGAGTTCCAACATGTTCTTAATGTTGTCAGCATTAAGCAAGTGGTTGATCAATTAGGCCACTACTACCCTTACAACGTCAATACTCTGACTTTAAAACCTGCGTCAATAATGTAACATTAACTGCCAAAACACCGGTCATCAAATAACACTGCCTGTTAACACCAAACTCCTCACTGTGAGATCACACAGGAAACCATCACACACTGACTCACCTGTCAGTCATATTACATTAGTATGACAGAGACAGATGTAGTTTAAATCTCTATGTGCTGCTAGTTATTTACTATCCGTCTGTTGACAGCGTTTATTTCTGAAAAGGGAGAGCAAGAAAAACTTTAGTATGCATGTGTGCATGTGTGTGTGCATGTGTGTGTGTTGAGGTTACTGTCAGGTCAAAGATGCAGCTGCAGGGAAGAGTGCCAAGTGACATTTTAAGACTCCCTCCCTCCCCCCTTTACACAAACACAAACACACACACACACACACACACACACACACACACACCCACTGGGGTCTGACTGAAGTAGACAGGTCATCAACAGTGTGATGCAGGCCTTCACCCTAACTGACACACACACACACGTCACTTTTGTGGCAGATGAGATCAGAGTTGTTCTTTTCAGCAGATGTCACGTACGGAGCTACGCCTGACTCCCAACGCACACACACACACACACACACACACACACACACACACACACACACACACATACAAAGCACTGCTACTCTTACCAGACTAAGTTTTCCTTAATTATTATTATTAAAGCTGTTTCTCACCAGTGCGATGCAAAAAGGCGGTGCAGGAATATAGAAAATCTGCATGCAAATTTTCCACATAACAACTAAGCACATCAGGTCCGGTGCGAATTATCCGCGTTGCCGTGTTCCATTTTCGTCAGCGAGGCCCGATGAGTTTCCTCCTAAATATTGCCGCGACCAACAAACACAGACAGAGAATGTCTAAGTGGCTAATGTTAACTACACAATAAATAAACTAATTGGACCCTAAAATGTGATTTTATCGTTATCTGTTGTGGCTAGCCCCGTTCGTTGACCAACATATAACATTAGTAAACATATTCAGCCATCATCAATTTAATAATTTACACCTGTGCTTTTCTAACTGTGACATGACAATGTGTCTATTTATGAGCAATATATTATGGTCATTTTGTGCATCGAGCCAGTAAAAGTCAAATCGGTAATACTGTGATAAAAATTAGAAAATTAAAATGTTAGTAAGACATAATACAGGTTTACCACAGGTGGCAGACACTACTGGAAACCGAGCCCAGCAGTGTTAGCGTCATGCTGTTCTTATTGTGCCATACATCGCCAACGGAAAAGCATCTGCTGCCATGATTCAGAGTGAAGGTAGACACGATGTACGCCAGCAGCCACCTGCAGCCAGGTGTGTGTGTGTGTGTGTGTGTGTGTGTGTGTGTGTGTGTGTGTGTGTGTGGTGACCTCGGGACAAGTAATGAATGATCTATTCTCAGCGCTGCTTCCCAATGAATTGAGTTCCATTACACCTTGCTTTGCTCCAGTCAGGTATACTGTAGGCATGTGTGTGTGTGTGTGTGTGTGTGTGTGTGAGAAAGGAAGGCGTCAAGGTTGAAGCACATCAATACCTGAATGAGATGAGACCTTCCTTTTCTAGACGCACACACACACACACACACACACACACACACACACACACACTCACACAGTATATTAAATAAATAATTAATTACACAGCAGACTGAAATATTGGCAGCAGCCTGCTGCAGAGATAGACAGTTGATTTTCAACAGGAGAAAGAAATTCCCTTAGGGATGGACCGCGCATACACACACACACACACGCACACACACACACACACACACACACTAAGCTTACCACACATGCTACCATTGGGGGTTGATGCACGCTCATACAAACAGTAATTACCCCCAACAGCTTAAAAAGACATTTGCGGTGCATTTATAATGGATGCCAAATTACCAAAAGAACCCATTTACACACACAAATACATATGCGTGAGTGTGTGTGTGTGTGTGTGTGTGTGTGCTGAAACAGATGTGCACACACATGCACGTGTAAACACACACATTTAATGTTGTCTGCCCAGTAGAGTGCTATTTATGTCCACTGTGAATAATTGCAGTTATTGATTTATCCCTTTAAAAGGTAATTGAAGTCATTTAAGAAAGTATTAATTCATTGTCCTGTTGAGAATCGGCCAGTTACACACACGTGCACAAACACACAATAGAGAGCCTAAGTCCCGCCCCCTTCCGATGGACAACCATGGGACCTTATTTCGGAAAAAATATGAACTGTATCAACGGAGAGAGACAAAGAATTTTTTGATAACATTTAAATTGCGCCATGAATCATACAGATGATGTTTGTCAATTTAAAACGTAATTTTGCAAGTCAAGCACGCTATCTAACTTAGCTATGACCACGCACAGATGAAACGTTATCTGATCTGATGTGTTTTATCCAGCGACTCCTGGTGTTTTTTTTAGACGGGAAGAGAAAGAAGGATCAAACCCGTTGCTGGTGTGAGTTCATCCCAGTATGAAACACACAGACATCGTAGCGTCAGAGAGAGAGACGTCACTAATGCAACTTCTCGGTGTGTTGTCTTTCTTATTACATATTTCTCAGTCTGATACTTCAACAGTTTTACAACGAACTGCAACTTTCTTGACTTGAAAAATTGACAAACATCATCTGTGTGATTCATGGCGCAATTCAAACGGGATCAAAAAATTATTTATCTCTCTCCTTTGACTACCGTTCATATTTTTTCTGAAATAAGGTCCCATGGGGTCCACCGGAAGGGGGCGGGACTTAGGCTCTCTATGACATATAAACAAGAGTAGATACGCACACAGACAAGCGAATGCATGCTGCACTATAGTGTACGGTACATCACCTTTTGGCACTTCTCTTTCAGATCTCTCTCTACTGCTCTCTTCTCTTCCATTCCTCCTGCTCTGTTTCTCCTCACTCTTCTCTTCCATTCATTAATCTCAATCTCTCTGTCTATGCTCTCTGAAGTAAGATGTCAACACAGAGCAGACATGCGCACATACAGAGCGATGTGATATACCATCAGCTCCACTCGTAGTCAGAGTTGGCGTTTGTCATCACAGGCGGGCTTGTAGACAGAATCAAATTCGTCTGTCCTGTCATATTCTCATCAAAGAGGCTGGTGTGACTGTGTGTAAGGCTTTGTATTTACAGTATGTGAGTGTGTGCAAGCATGTGTCCATGAAACAATTACATTACCGGGTAGTCAAGCAGTGAAATGAGACAGGGACATATTACACTGCAGGCTCTTATTAACTCTAATGGAGGGAAAATCTGAAAACTAGCTTGTGAGTGTCAACAAAGAGTTACAGATGGAAACACAGAGGTGAAAAGACTGTACAATAATAATTTATTCATTTTATGTCCCTGTTAGGCTAATTAGAGCTTTTACGAATGGGTTAGAATAAAGGGTAAGGCTGAAAGGAATGGCCTCCCTGAAAGTGTTATTTGTTACTGTTAAAGGAAAATTTCTGTTATTTCCAAGCAGCATCCTCTGGGTGCTGAGGTTGTCTATGACGACCATCATCAATACAATAGTGTCTGTGTCTTAAACATTTCTATCTGGAACACTTTAGTTAGTTCAAAAGACTAAGCAGATATGAAATGATCTGAGCAGACTCCGGACACAACAAAACAAGAATCATGTCGCTCCATCATAACATCATTTGAATAGACTGGATTATTCGTCTCAAGATCTTTGTAAGAAAAGCATTGTTCGTACTTTCTAATTTATTATAAAGTCTGTTTCCTGTAGACGCGTTGCTCTTCTCAGCGTGAAAGATCCTTGATCGTATATATTTTGATGGGCTTAGCGTGTGGCCACTATCACAAACACTTGTGGTACGACTACATGTTCATCTTAGAGTTGTGAGCACCTCCAGCTCTGCAGTGCATGCTGGGAACAAAGCTTTTTCACTCATTTGTTTAATGATGTTTTTTAAAATGTCAGAAAGTCTAAGATGTCTGAGATTACATCTTTATCTGTAAGAGAAAACTGAATAAGTGAAAATGAAGTGTAGTCAGTCAAGTTTCTTTCTTTCCTTCATTCCCTTTTTTCTCTTTTCTGCTATTTCTCTTTCTCTCTCTCTTTCTTTCTGTTTCTTTCTCTCCCGGCAGTTTCAGTGGAAGCCACATCTTCTCAAGGACAGGTCAAAGTCGTGCACACACGCACATGCACACTCGTGCACAGGCACAGACACACATGTATAGAGTAGGTGGTAGTGTATGTATTGTGGCAGCTCTGTGGGAAAAGCCTGTGGGTCTGGCCAGAGAAAAAAGGCAAAAATAGAATAGAGCCGTTGAGTTGCTGCGACTCCACTGGGCCAATTCAAATCTCTCTCTCTTGTGAGACCCCACAACCACAAACCCACCAACCCACCAACCCACCAATCTGCACACTTTTCACACTTACTTCATATCTCAGTCTATGCTTTGGTTTCCTGTTTCCCTCATCCTCCCTCTGTTTCACTCTATATCTTTATTTTACAGTAATCTTTGTTTGAACCGAGGGACGTGTGGAAAGAAATGCAGAATGTCACTACTGAACAACCTGGGGGGGGAAGAGTGAGCATATGGCAGAAATGCAAGGAGAAGAAGAAATGGAGTTATCAAACACTCAGCGTCCAATTTACTCCTGTTCTCTTTCATCAGGTCCGCTCTCCTCTCACACACTGACAGACATTACCTGTGCGTGTGTGTGTGTGTGTTGATAGGGAATGAAAATTAAACTTCTGCAGGCAGATTTTTATAACTTTAAGCTTTGCCAATCCTCAAACGCAGTCAGGCTCTAAACCAAAGCTTTGTGTCTGGATAGTTGTGACATTGAGAGGTCTGGAACGTTTTACGCCTCCAGTGATTCCACTTTTTTTTTTCCTTCCTTCAACGACATTTTGATGGTTAAGAACATTATTCAGAACCCGGATTTTGTTTTTGTTTCCTGGAAACTGGAGCTTGTCAGTAAGCTGTCAGGAAGCACTGGAGACGTCCCGTAACCCTTAATACTAGAATATTTGAAATACTTATAGAAGACTTCTCAAATCTTTAAAAGTACAACAGCGTGAAGGCAGTTCAGGTTTTTATATCATCATCCAGCATGGAGCTGCATTAGCCAATCAAATATATGCAAGCACACATTTCTGCTCGATGACTTGGTAACATGAACATTGTATTTCTACAGTTTGCTCGCCATCGCCAAGATAAAATGATTGTCACCATGACACCTTTTCAGAGTTTTCAAAATACTTTGTCATAGTATTAGAAACTGCTGGGCAGTGTTTTGACATCCAAGTCTTCAAACTCATGTATCTATTATTGAACCTTACTCAGTGTGTTGGGAGAATGTTTTGCAGGATCTCCATCAGGTCCGTCAAAATGTCTAGAACCGCCACACTCAAGTTAAAAGTTACAGAAATGGTCGGACACAGCTCCCCCTAATCCGACATCGGAAAGGTGGTTTCTGAAGTTATTCTATCGTCTGATAAGCAGCTCTAAAGGAATATACTGGTGCCCTAAGTGGCCTCCTTCATTTCATTTGCATATATTCGGTATATACTGGATATACAGTATATTCCCTCACCATCCTGGGGACTTGGACTGTTTGGACTGTGAGAACTTCAGATGTTTTTACTTTCTTACTTTATTATATGTTGACCTATAGATAGATTTGGAATATTCTTATCTATAGATTTAAGTATTAGTCATGACTCCATTGCTTTTTTGGCCTTTTTTTCTCAAGCATGTGAATTTTCACTTCATGAACTCCCAGTACAGTGACTGTTTCTCACTGAGAGAAAAATGTAGGTTGACCCAGCAAGTGTGTGTGTGTGTGTGTGTGTGTGTGTGTGTGTGTGTGTGTGCCACATAAGGCAAGATTTGTGGGAGCAAAGCAAAGGAACATTTGTGCAAGAGTGTGTATGATTGTGTGTGTATGATTGTGTGTGTGTGTGTGTGTGTGTGTGTGTGTGTGTGTGTGTGTGTGTGTGATAGAAGCAGGGGAGTTCATTCTGAAACAGGCCGTCTGTTCTGAAAGCAGAGCGCGTGTGCGTGTCGGTGCTTTTGTGTGTGTGCTGCAGCCGTGCGCTCTACTTTCTGAGAGCACAGGGCGGAGGGAGCGAAGCGGAGCGGAGCGGGGCGTAATTAGGCCACGATTTGAACTCTCTTAGTTCCTCCCTGAGAGGGGCCACGGGGTCATGCCAACTATTATAAATCGAGCTGGGTTGTATATGTGTTCAGGTGACTCTGTGTGGGTGTAATAATGTGTGAATGTGTGTGTGTGAGAGAGAGAGAGAGAAAGAGAGAGAGAGGTATAGGAGGAGTGAGGGAGGCAGCTTCCGATTGGTTCAAAGTATACTGTTAAATATAGCTTCATCAGTGCAGCCTGGTGTCTTGCTGGTTTAAGGTGCATGACATGCTTGTGATATTCTGCACTCAACTCACATATGTCGTGTCATGTCACACCGCTCTCTCTCTCTCTCTCCTCAGTTTCTTTGTATTGACTGATGTCAATCAAAAGAAGAGCAGCAATGTCATGATTCAGAACTGTCCGACAGCACCTTCGTGGTGATAAAGAATTATCCTAATACATATCTTCCAGCCAGTGGTTCTCAAACTTTTTTAGACTTGGATTTTATTTGTTATGTCACCCTGAGCCACCCAAACCCCGATATAACATACATATATCTTCACAGGTACTTATGGGTTAACAATTTTACATTTAATATTATGATGTTATATTATATTGAATAATGAAATAGGTCCATTCTCATGCACTCAGGATAAAAGCCAACAGATGTTCTGCAGAGTTAAAGATGAGTGCTTGAGGCCTCTATGGTTTGAGTCGAGGTTTTTACTGTTTTTCGTTTTAGGAAAGAATTAAATATGGCAGCGGAGTCACAAATGTGTAACTTATAGAGAGCACTAGAAAGCAGAATGAATCATTTTAGTTTAAAAACTTTTTGAGCATTGACAGTGTGTGCAAAGCCGGTGATAACAAGACTGAAAAGGTAGGACTAAATAAAAATAATGACCCAGCATGGGTCCCTTTAGAAGCCAGGGGTCCATTTCACAAAAGCAATTTGCGAGGACACGCAATTGGTAGAAGTGTCACATTTCACAAATTAAATTTACTCGTAGATAAATTTGCAAGTTCTACATGGCTCTTTAAGCATTAATGGGTCGCAAATATGGTGACGAAATTCTTGTTGCAAATTTGGTGAAACAGATCAGCTATCAAACCTCATTACAGAACTTTATTACAAATTTATTGTAAATAAATCTCATTTATTCAGGACCAGTAACTTCCTGGAGTCTCAGCTGGTTGCCTGGCAACTGGTCCGGACCAAGAAAAAGTGTGACACCTATACCCCCCCAGGCGGCAACCTCCGTGGTCTGAAAAGTGAAGCCAAAAACAGAAGTGCCTTAAACTTGCATTCTCTCTACCAGCCAGCAGGGGGCGACTCCTCTGGTTGTATAGAAGTCTCAGAGAAAATGAGCCTACTTCTCTCTTGATTTATTACCTCAGTAAACATTGTAAACATGAGTTTATGGTCTCAATCACTAGTTTCAAGTCTTCTTCAATACAGCATGATGTTCATTTAGTAAATTATGGTCCCATTTAGAGTCAGATAGTCCATAAAGCAGGGGATGCTTTAGGGCGGGGCTACCTTGTGATTGACAGGTTGCTACCACGGCGTTATCCGGTCTGGGAGTTGTCCGCGTGTTTGTCGTAGAACTTTAACCCTTTCACATTGTGTTTTCACTTCATGAAAGTTAATTATCACCTTTTTGGTCGCCTCTTATTCAGCGTTCAGTTGTACTTCGCTCCACCCTCTCGTGTCACTTCTGGTTGCAACAAATGAGATACAACATGTTAACTGCTGAGCTTTAAAGGTGCTGGTATGCGGATTTTGTCATCTTTAACTACAGCCAGGCTTAGTGTTTCTCCCGGTTTCTATAGACCTAGATGTTGATGACAATGCAGGGTTTAACAGCAGCACAGTAAAAAACATTGCCTGGGATTTACAGGGCAGTTTATGCAAGCAATAAGACAAGATATCTTGTTATATGAATTAATGGACTAGGTTGAAGCATGTGCATTTCCTTCACAGTGTTATTATTTTGTACTGTACAAAAAAGGAAAAAATAAAAAGAGCCACCCATATTTAAATTGTTATTATTACTTGTTTTGGCCTTGAGCATGAGTTAGCTGAACTTTTAGCAAGTTTCACCATTAGCATAGTGTAAAGCATTAGTAATGTTGCTATGGTTACTTGGAGTCTAACGTATAGGTTAATGTTCCCACCGCCTTTGGCTGATTGGACGAGGCCTTCAGTGAATGCTGCACTCCTTGGCATTCATAATTAGTTGGTGTGGAAATAAAACTGACACCGTTCCATAAATTAAATTTTTTTTTGTCTCCAACTTGCTGATAGCCCATTTAGGGGCCACTGATCAATTAAAGTCCTTTTGTAACCTCCCCAGCACCCACACACACAAACACACTCATGCCATTAATGAGCGGACGGCTAATTAAGACTCAAAAAAGCGGGGGAGTCACTTCTTTTTGATTGATAGCACCCACCGTCTTCTCTTCCTGCTATTTTGCATTTTAATGTTCATTAATAAACTTTTATTGTTTTGTTAATTATAATACCACCCTCCCCCGTTGAGATAATAACTGAACAGAGCGATTTGTTCAGAAAGATTTTCTGCTACATGAAGGAAGACGACGGACAAAGAGAGGAAAAGAGAAGGAACGACGGGAAACAAAAGAGACAAAAAATAAATGAACTGAGAGAAAATAGCAGGAAGTGGATTGTTATGAAAATTTAAAATGTTTTTTTTTTCATACTCAAACTAACTAAACAATAAAATAGCATCCAAGATTAGTGTTTAATTAAGTTTTTAGTAGAATGGCCTTTGAAGCAGCGACTGTCCAGGATTGGCTGATTGAAATCTGGACCGCCCCTTGAAATGTTTGCCCTCTGATGGAGAGGCAGCTGCACTGAACAGCATAAAAACACCTAACTTTTTATAAACAATCTTGAAACTTTCTCTCAGCGTTCTGTCTTATTTAACATAAGTTTTAATAAGGTAATATGAGAGACAGAGCGTGCATGTAATGTTTAATGTGTGTGTGTGTGTGTGGGGAGAAAGAAACTGATTGCTGCAACATCTGATTGGTTTGTTCAGTGTTTTCATGCTTAAGTACATCTGCTTGTGTAGGCGTGTATTTATGTGCATATATGAGTTTTTGTGTGTGTGGGTGTGTTCGTTCATTTAAATGTGCGTGTGTGCATGTGTGCTGCGGCCCTAGAGGTGCGAGGCCAGGGACGCGCATGATGGATCGTGGAGGCCAGTTGATAGCGCCATTACTCACTGACACACACACACACACTCTCTCTCTCTCACACGTACACACACACGTACACACCTGCCTGACACCTGTCCCCCATGGGGGGTCCGCCTGCCCCTGAGGCCATTGCCCCGGAGACGAGCAAAGCCCAAAATTATTCTGCATGACAGCAAATACACGTGAAGTTTGAAAAAGGAAAGAACTTCAAAACTTTGTAGGACAAACATGGTCTTTCTCTCTCCGTCTCCTGCTGCCTACCTTTCCCCTTTTCTCTTACACTCTTAAATCCATCTAACTATCTATCTATCTATCTATCTATCTATCTATCTATCTATCTATCTATCTATCTATCTATCTATCTATCTATTTCACACTAATGACCTCAGAGGGGGGATTCCTACATATTTAATAATATTAGCTTCTCCATTTTTGCCAATATTACCTGCCACCAATGTCTGAAATGTGCTGCTTTATTTTACCAAATCAGAGCCAGGAGTGACATTTATTCAGCTAATATAATAAATGTGTTTTTTCCCTGTGGAAACATCTATTAGTGGTTCTTTTACCAGTATTTGTTACTGGCTGTCAACATTAACAGGACGGTCATAAATCTGGTGGAGTAATAAAGAAAGTGTCTTATTGCACTTAACTGTGACTACTAGTATTAATAATTACTTTGTTATTATTTGACTTTAATTTTGTCTTGATGTGCTGATAGCCCGTCTCACTGGAACTTTTTTCCACAGGTGGAACATTCAATGTCCGAGTCAAAAGTAGGTCTCAAGTCTGGAGTCACAAGTAACGTTTTACACAGATTTTTCAGTCCTAAACACGTCATCATAACTTGTTTTGTAAACTTAAAGCCATTAAAACTTTGAGCAAAAGAGAAATGTTTTTTAGCCTTTGGAAATCCTGCACAGCCAATAACACGGGATCAATAATGACCCTGGTTCAAGTGGCTATATTAACCGTTTGTTAGTGTTACTGTAATGTGTTAGATACGGCATCTGTACTGTTTATTTCAAAGCATGGTAGTACTACATAAAGTAGAGATGTTCCAATACCATTTTTTCCTTCCCGATACCGATTCCGATACCTGAACTTGCGTATCGGCCGATACGAGTACCGATTTGATACCAGTGCATTAAAAACAGGTTGCCGCTAGCTTAGCTACTTCCATCATCAGCTCCTTAGCTAACGAATGAGCCATCTCGCTTCTTTCACACCTCTGTTGAGAGTTGCGTAGTAGCGATCGGGCAGGATGTACAGATCGGATAGCGAGTGACACGTGTTGTTTTTGTTCCTGTGTAGCGTAAATGAGCTGATAAATGATAACATGATGCATAGACTCACGTACTGGTCGATTGATCGTATTTAGATTTACCTGTTGAAGTGTTGAGCCAGGGTAAGATAGTTCTTCTCCTGTGTTGACTGTTATTATGGGAAGAAAGAAACACTCAAAAGAATAAATAACATGACACAAATTGAGGTGCAGTGGCTAATTGGCATTAAATGGGGCACTTTATTGGCATCGAGCGCAGTGAGAAAACACTGATATCTCACTTCATCTTCATTAGTGGGAAAAACTGATGTGATTTGCTTGTGTGTGTGTGTGTGTGTGTGTGTGTGTGTGTGAGTGTGTGTGTGTGTACTTCAAAAAGGAATAGTAACCAGCAGGCATTGATAAAAACAATTTACCACCATTAAAGGTGCTAAATTTGAAATTCAGAGCCCGGCTCTCAACATGGCGACAGCTGCAGCTAACGGTGCTAACAGTGCTAACAGAGCTAACAGTGTTAACCTGGAGGTGGATTGATCCAACAAACACTGGTCTTTCCCCAAGGAGACTACTTTGTTGCGTTTTCATTTTGTTTTGTTTCAATGTCATAGTCATTTTACAGTAAGCCAAACCATGATGTTTTTTTGTTTTTTTACTAAACCTAATCCAGTAGTTTTGTTGCCTAAACCTACAGTAACTAAGTAGTTTGTTTGCATATTCTTTTTGTTTTGTTTCAATTTACACCATTAATCACGTGCGAATGTCCAAAAAGTATTTTGGTTTTGCAGTTTAGTTATATGGGAACATCATTTTTTGGGACGCACGGTCGGCCCGGCTGTGTCTGTGTCCATGGTCTATGTCCTCTCGGCTGCTTCTGCTACATTAATGCTCTGGATATCGTATAGAGCACCTTTAAGGGTCGAAGGTCAATGAAAATGTCATTAAGGCAGAAAACTAGCCAAACAGACAGAAGGTTGAAGAAAAACAGTTGTAAGGCTCATAGTTATACATCTTCGATAGACAGACAGTCAGAAATATCTGGATAGACAAACACACAGAAACCGACAGACAGACAGGCAGCTAACCCAGCAGACAGACAGGTAGCTAACCCAGCAGACAGACAGGCAGCTAACCCAGCAGACAGACAGGTAGCTAACCTGGCAGACAGACAGGCAGCTAACCTGGCAGACAGACAGGCAGCTAACCCAGCAGACAGACAGGTAGCTAACCTGGCAGACAGACAGGCAGCTAACCTGGCAGACAGACAGGCAGCTAACCCAGCAGACAGACAGGCAGCTAACCTGGCACACAGAAAGGCAGCTAACCCGGCAGACAGACAGGCAGCTAACCTGGCAGACAGACATGCAGCTAACCTGGCAGACAGACATGCAGCTAACCTGGCAGACAGACAGACAGAAGGTTGAAGAAAAAGTTGTAAGGCTCATAGTTATACGTCTTCAAATGACAGACAGTCAGAAATATCTGGACAGACAAACACACAGAAACAGACAGACAGAAAGGTAGCTAACCTGGCAGACAGACAGGTAGCTAACCTGGCAGACAGACAGGCAGCTAACCTGGCAGACAGACAGGCAGCTAACCTGGCAGACAGACAGACAGAAGGTTGAAGAAAAAGTTGTAAGGCTCATAGTTATACGTCTTCAAATGACAAACAGTCAGAAATATCTGGACAGACAAACACACAGAAACAGACAGACAGACAGGCAGCTAACCTGGCAGACAGACAGGTAGCTAACCTGGCACACAGACAGGCAGCTAACCTGGCAGACAGACAGACAGCTAACCTGGCAGACAGACAGGCAGCTAACCTGGCAGACAGACAGACAGACAGAAGGTTGAAGAAAAAGTTGTAAGGCTCATATACGTCTTCAACAGACAGACAGTCAGAAATATCTGGACAGACAAACACACAGAAACAGACAGACAGAAAGGTAGCTAACCTGGCAGATAGACAGGCAGCTAACCTGGCAGATAGACAGGCAGCTAACCTGGCAGACAGACAGGTAGCTAATGTTATATATAAGGACTCCCAGGGACTTGCTGCAGCACACAGCGGAGCACCTGGGGACACGGCAGCCATATGTTTAAGCTTTGTCTCGTCCTACAAAACTCAGTCTGCCCTTCACGTGATTTGTCAAAGGGCTGCGCACCGTGACAGGTACAGGAGGACCCGAGATACTGAGACACACAGCAACTAAAGGAGAGAGGTGGACGGAGGGAGAACGGCCGGGGGAGGTGGGGGGGGGTGGAGGGAAAGAAAGAGAGAGGGAGGGTGACATGAAATACAGTAGGGCTTCAAGACGCACAGGAAACAGAAGGAGAGACCGGCCAGAGACTTGAGAGTTGAGGCAACAAAACGGGTTCAAAAGTGTGTCTAGGGGGGTGCATGAAGTAAATTAGGAAGCATGTAGGGAGAGAAGGAAGGATAGAATGAATACAAGCAGGTATAGTTTAGAGAGGAGACGAGGAGGGGGAAGGAGGTAGGCTATAGGTTAAGAAGCCTCCAGGCTTCTTTTCCTCTCCTTCTCCCAACTCCCTTTCTCCCACTCGTCTCTTGTCCCGTCTTTCAGTCGCTCTAACCTCCCACCAACCCGAACCTCCACCTCCCTCCTCTCTCGCTGTCCTTCTGTGCAGGGGGTTGAGGCGCTGAACAGATTATGGCGTAATTAAGGCGCTAAAGCAGCACATTATCCACCTGGTGGCTTATCCAGGGTGGCTAGCACCGTGGCTAGGCTAATCAGCCTATGTGTGTGTGTGTGTGTGTGTGTGTGTGTGTGTGTGTATGTGTGTGTGTGTACAGCCAGCAGCATCGGGGCCCATCTCACCTGATTAAGGCCTCTTATAGGGATGTGTTAAAAGCATTAGGTGAGGACAGGAATGTAATTCGTCATGTTTAAAGGCTGGAAATTGAATCAGGGATTAGGAGGCAGCCAAATGAGCACACATACACATACTCAGCTAACTGGAGGGAATTCATATCTCCTCGTCTCTCTCTCTTTCTCTCTGTCTGTCTGTCTCTCTTTTGTCACGTTCTCTCTTCATCAGTCCCTCTCTGTTATTCTCCATTTCCCTCTATCTGTTTAATTCCTCTTGTTCCCTCTCTCATTCTGCCTCCATCTTTCTCCATTTCGTCACTGACTCTGAGGTTACGTGAATCTCAAAGGAGGGAGACACCACACTCTTTCCTTCTCTCCCTCCTCTCTCTCTCTCTCTCTCCTCTCTGTCCTCTAAGTGGTTAAATTGAAAATAATTGTGCAGACAGACACCAGAATGCAATCAAAGTGCGCTGACAATGTACTTGGAAAAGAAGCTGGTATTATTAGGTTGGGGAGAGTACTAAGTGTATAGTGAAATACCTCAGAGAGTCATTTTATACCTTCAGACTTTATTAAAGCTAATAGGTTTATATATACCTCCCCGAGGCTGGTCAATTCATTAGTTGTAACCGTTAGGAACTATTACGCACACAACAAAGTCAGAGCGCTGAGACAGAGGAAGAGAGGAAGAGAAGAAGAGCGTGTACGGCTGCACGCCTGCATTTATGTATTCTTGAGACGTGTCATAAATACCAAGACTGTTTATCAGATAATACTAAATAACAGTTAAAAAAAAAAAACATTAAATAAAATCTTGTAAAAATTTTAATCATAATAATACGGAAAAATTAGTTATAAATAATACTTAAAGAAAATGAAAAGCTGCTCAAAACAGCACAGTTGATGCAAATGATTGTATTATGAAAATGTGACGCAAATTATCATAAAAAATAACTACAACAATTTCATGAATTAGCAGGTGAAATAGTTTAATATCTTACGTACTATTATACGTCTTAATTTATGTAGCTTAATTTTGGTCTTAATCTTGAAATCCTATGTATTTAACACTGCAATCAATTGTTAGTGAATTACCAAACTAACTGTATCTGTGATACATGCCTAATAATACTAATTGTAATACTACTACTACTAATAATAATAATAATGATAACAATAATAATAAAAGTAATAATAATGATAATGGAATTTGACAGTAAATTGATTGAGTTAATATTCAACATCTATTGTAGTATTGAAAATAAATAAAGGTCTTTTAATTCATACTAAAGGACAAAGAGTGAATTCTACACGTGAGGACGGCTTGTGTGTGAGCAGCCTCGTAGTTTTACTAAAACAGCGTCGAGCAAAGAATCTAATCAGAAAACTTGAAAGAAAAAAGAAAGCGGACTCGCAACATTGGAGTGTCTTTGTCAAGGACGCTGTCTTTATTTTCATACACTGCTGAGTGGGACATGCTGAACGGTGAAATGGTGAGTGCTAGAGAGCCAATACTGTGTGTGTGTGTGTGTGTGTGTGTGTATGCGCGTCCTTATATGTGAGAGACACCTTGAGGGGGTATGAAGGTGATGATGGTCAAGTCAAAGCCTGTTTGAACTATGAACAAGATGAAGGAAATTAAAATTCTAACATATTTTTGGTGGCATGCGGCACAAATGAAGTTATTTTGTTAGGAGATAAATATGAAATCTACCACTTTTTTAAATGAGTGACGCCACTGTGACCCTTTCAGACGTGCACATTTCAGCACATATTCAGCATGTCTGTTTAGGTTAAAACACTTAATTTACCACAAAATCATTATTGGACAATTCTGTGCATATGCAGCATTACTTTGTGAAGATTTTGTTGCGTATGTTACAGGTTTTTTTCACAAATGTGTCACGGCAGTTGGGGCTGTTTGGGTTCATGTTTTTAGCGAGCAATTTCCCTGCTGTAGTGTCCTTGAGCAAGAGACTGGACACTCACAGGTTCCCATGGGTGCCATTTTATAGTTAACCTTTCCCTCTGACCTCCCTGGAGGCACCAAATGAAATGAGTTACTCTACAAGAATGAAAGATTAAAATGCTAAATTTTCCTAATACCTTTTTAAGAGTATATGTTGCGGAGACACACACACACAACATAACAGAAATAATAAAGCAGCTGTGTGTGATATTATAATATCATATAAAGTATAATGAAAAATATTAACAAAGCCTGAATTGGTTTTGTATAATTATTTGAAGAAGAACGGGGATATTGCCCTTGTCAGCACAGTATTTTAAATCCTTTTAATCACACACTTTGTGAGAAGATGGAAGGGAAAACAAGTTTACCATCCTGTATATCTGACACCTCACCTGCTTCTCCTGCTTCTAAACTGGTGCAGCACAAAGAATAAATCTCTGAAAGGTTCAATTAAATAAGTACAGAAAGCATCAATACAGAAAGGCTGAGTCATTGTCAAGGGCACCTTTTTTATATTCAGTGCAGGGTAGGACACACGCGACCATGCATCTGCAACTACTATTAAATTATCACCGTACTGTCGGCAATAAGGCAGCATATGGTCCAAAAGTCTTCTGCAATTTTTAATCAGACACTAAATTCTTAAAAGACAAAGTATCTAACATCTTTAATTTCTGCATATGTATATTTTATTCAAACCAAATGTTGAGGGATTTTAAAAAGCCAGTTTGATTGAGATTGAGCCTGTTCGTCTTTTCTCACGATCTGTGCATGGACGTTTAATCATCTGATTTAAATTTAAATTCACTAAAGACAATGTCAGCTAAAAAATAAAAATATATAAACCACATGTACTTGTTTAGAATGCACTTGAATAATATTTCAAGTGTTAAATTTATACTTTTATTAGCTATGCATATTCACACATAGTAAAACAGCAAATATGTTTGAACACTTTTTTTTTCTCTCTATCTTTTCATTTTTCCTTTTTTATAATTTTTTTTATATGCTGCATTTTAGCTGTGCACGCATGCTTCTGCAACATGCAGGTCGTTGTCAAGATCGCAGCCCCGTGCATGTTATTTGGTCACATCTGTAACTCTATTTTTAGACTGGAATCCCAGTCAGATGAATGTCATTGCCACTAAACACATTTTACCCTGAAACACATTCATTCAAAAGCTGGATAAAAAACAATACGACATTTGTGTGACTCACATAATTAGGCAGTTGCAGTCATGACATTTTACTTTAAATGTTTATCCATAACGTGTGCATTATTATGAAGAGGAAATAGCTTGTGATATGCCATTTGACGAGTAATTGCTCTTGAAAAGTTGAATAATGATCATGAAATTAAATTCATTTTTATGTGACTCAACGTGACAAAGAATTAAATCACTATAGTCATCACATTACTTTTAGTGTGAGTAACACAGCAATTATTTTGCTGCTTTTTTCCTATAATTACAAAGTGTAATTACAAAGTAACTACGTGTAACAAAATGTGACACAGCTGCTTGCGACCACCAGGCCAATTACTCACCTGACCTTGACTGAATTTACTAATCACACTGTTAGACGTGGCGACACCATAAGACAAATACACCACCTGTCCTGCGTTCTTCCCATAGAACAATTCACCATTTGTTATATTTAATTACTGTCTAATTATTCCATAACTGCTGAGAGGAGGAAATAGTGATCAACACAATGGGAATGGTATGGCTTCAATAAAAAGAATTCTGATTAAATCAAATATCAAAATATCTGAATATCTTGCTGTTTAACGCTGAGCTTTAATTTTATCACTGAATTCTGCATGGTTAAAAACATTTATTTATTTTTACCCATAGGCCAGTTTCACGGTGTAAACCCGTTATAGTGTCACACATGCAGCTTGTTCCGTTCACCTGCACATACTTAATCAGAAGTTTCAGAGCAAAACAACACCTTTCGAAACTAATTGAACCCACAGGAGCTTCAGGAACAAGAATTTGGATGAATTGGTGAATTATGTGAGAGGTTGCAGTTATCAGAAGGAAAATGTCATCCTGGCTCTGCCTGTCCCGATGATCTAGTGTGCTCTTTTTTGTTTATAACTTCACTTTATGCGTGGTTGTTCTGTAGCTATTCTGGTGCTGAATGTGCTGGATGACTCTGTCTGCCAGCTCAAAGACAAAGAAGGACGGTCATTAGACTATTCTGTACCATCAGGTACTGTACACCTCTCTCTCTCTCTCTCTCTCTCTCTCTCTCTCTCTCTAACACACACACTTTCCATCTTTCTTGCTCTATTTTTCTATTTCTCCCTCTCGCTCTCTCACACACACACACACATTTATTCTGCGCTGCCGGCCACATTCCATCAAAGTCCAGCGTCATTTCCTGGTATAGAGCTCCATCTACAGGTGCGGTGAGGACCAGCTCAGCTACAACTCAAACCTCTAGAACTCCTATTTGCTGGTTTCAAAGGAGACAAACAGCAACATGCTCAACGGGGGGGTTACACACTGAGCAATGAGTGTCAACACATGTGCAGTTAATGTGAATAAATAGAGTTTAATATATTTAAAAAAGGCCATCTTCTCTAAAGAAGTATTCTCAGTATAGAACTGTTCTGCAGTGAGTGAGTCTCTAGGAACGTTGTGCTGCGAGAAGAATAAAACTGATATGTTTTACAAGAAGATTACGATATGAAGTCACTGACTTTGGTACTATATGTTGCTGTTAAATTCCTGTGTCTTTACAGGAATATATCAGCTGGGAAAAACACGCTGAATTTCACCCTTCCTGATTTACATGTTTTTAACGGGTTCTTTTTATATGATACTATCGGCTGGTATAATTGCAATGAAGGCAAATCAGGTCTATTTGAAAATGAGGCATTTACCACGTTTGCTTTGAATGTGCATGTGTGCATGTGCATTTATTACTACTACTACTTCACTACTACTCATACTACTACTACTTATTACTACTACAACTACTTTTGGTTAAGCTTCAAAGAGAAGTTGTATCATTTTAAATTTGTGAAATGCACTGAACTGCATGTGAATGTAGATTTTGTGGTTGTGTGTGTGTGTGTTGGGAGGGGGGGGGGGGGGGCGGTGTTTGGGTCTGTGTGTATTGCACGCGGAGGGTACACACATGTGTCTGAGTGAATGCAGCCATTGGCCTAAGTGCAACTGCTTTAGCTTTTGTCTCCTATTTTGCGAGCTCCTACAATAGCCTGTTATATTTGTTAAAGTGATGAATGAGTTTGCCCATTCCATTCTTCATTTTGTGTGTGTGTGTGTGTGTGTGTGTGTGTGTGTGTGTGTGTGTGTGTGTTCCAGCGCTCTCAAAGTCATTGTTTCCCTAGAGAGGGGTCAGTGTGCTGGTCAAAGCTTTCTGCTGCCATGCTCACCTCCCACCACTGACCAGAGAGAGGGGGGGGGGGGGGGGGGCTCACTCACTTATACCTGTAATGTCGGGAAATTAAATTAAATTATATATTTATTAAGATATTAAAATCAGCTGATATTTCACTGTTTCTGCTGCAACTCTTAATTATATTTGTTTTGTATATAATTGTAATATTTACAACTTACAGAACACTTGACTTGTATATAGACAATTTACTTTATTTCTTATTTTATTGTTGGTCATTGGTGCTTTTTATATACAGTATATTTATTACACGGCTTTGTTGAATACTCAATTCTGATTGGTCAATCACGGCGTTATACGGTCTGTTACTTTTCCTTATAACTGACCATTGCTAACAGACCGTTGCTATGTATAGCAGACCGTTGCTAGTTCTGATTTCGGACTCTGGCGGACCATTTTTGTGTCAAATTATTGATTTCCTCAGTAAGTAACCGTGTAATAAGCAGGATAATGTACAGCTAGCGGGTCATTGTTGTGAAAGAATCCCCTTCAGGGTGATGAGAGACAAATCAAATCAAATCAAATCAATTTTATTTGTATAGCCCAAAATCACAAATCACAAATTTGCCTCGGGGGGCTTTACAATCTGTACAGAATACAACACCCTCTGTCCTTGACAATGCAACCCTCACATCGGCTAAGGAAAAACTTAACCACAAAAAAACCCTTTTAACAGGGAGGAAAAATGGAAGAAACCTCAGGAAGAGCGGCAGAGGAGGGATCCCCCTTCCAGGATGGACAGACGTGCAATAGATGTCGCGTGTACAGAGTAACCACATAATGAAAACACAACATAGACAATTTATGACAAAAATGAATACATATAATGTGAATATATGTGTACAGACAATGCAGCATTGCCCTGTCAGGGTTTCTTTCACAACAATTACCGGCTCGCTGTACATTATCCTTATATACTAACTTATATAATATTTATATATGCACCTGTTTTTTCACAACTTGTGCAACTAACAGTCTATTCCTCACCTTTATCTGTCCAGCTTTGTTGTCCTTGTTCCTAGCTGTTATTTCTATTTGTGTAAGTACACTTAGAGAGACGCATAAAACAGGAGTCATATTCCTTGTATGAATGTTCTTGGTAAATAAATCTGATTCTGATTCTGATTTACAGGGGGGGAAACGAAGGTAAAAACAAAAGTACATGCACTCTTGCATTAGACGGTTAGATACTTAATCATAACACAATCATTTTTTTTCTGTGTGACCGCTCCGCTAACTGATTCTGAAGTTTAGCAAAATTTTTTTTTAACGTGAAAGGATTAAAGAGACAAAATCGTAAAGTTAAAGTCTCTAAATGTGGTGAAACTTACGACGAATATCATATAAAAATGTTG
Organism: Sebastolobus alascanus; assembly: GCA_916701645.2. Classification (NCBI taxonomy): domain Eukaryota; kingdom Metazoa; phylum Chordata; class Actinopteri; order Perciformes; family Sebastidae; genus Sebastolobus; species Sebastolobus alascanus. The sequence continues at coordinate 1,291,906 of CAKAOJ020000128.1, forward strand.
ATATTTCTGTACAAGGGTATAAAGGGTGTAAAAGTGCAGCTTGAAATAAGAACAGATATTCACACCAGGCCTACCAGTTGGGTCATAGGCTCACACACACACACACACACACACGCACACACACACACACACACACACACACACACACACACACCCAGTCCACCCATTATTAAACAGTCTGTCATGGGGGTTGAGTGTGTCGCTCCTCTCCCCCGTTCGCTCACAGCCCCTAGAACAATTTCAATTTTAATAGCTTTTACTATGTATCTGAAGCACTGGAGACACAGGAAGAAAGGGCAACACACACACACACACACACACACACACACTCTCAGAGCGAGGGAGCGAACTAGTCCCCCTTGTTGAAAATAGAGCCATCAAAAATGAAGGCCAGCCCAGCATAGCCGACAGACAGACAGACAGATCCCGGGAGCATCTTGTAATTATCCCTGTGGACGAGTTGCCTCTAGCTGGGCTCAGCTACCCCCCCCAACCCCCCCTCTCTATCATCCCTCCATCCTGCCGCTAACCCCTCCGCTGCTAATTTCATCCCAGGGATTAGCCCCCGCTTGCTTGTCTATCTTGTAATATTTCTGGGGGGTGAAATGGTGAAATATCGCCTTCTTCTACTTATAATAGGACTTAGTGAGCCGGGCCGGGGCATGCTTGTGCCTCCCTCCCTCCCTCCCTCCTTCCCTGTACTGCTATTCAGAGATGGAGAAAGAGGGTTAAAAAAAAAAAAAAAAAAAAGGAGATGAGGAGAGAGAGAGAAAGAACACCCCAGGAAGTGCCGCTGCTGCGACGCAAGCTCTACCGGGAAGTGACCGCAGAGAAGGTGTGAAGGTGAAAGTGAAAGCGGTGCGTGGCGGCACAGCGCTGTGGTAGTACCTGCAGGGCAATGCAAGCTGTTTTCTTTATGCATAAAAGAGATGGAGGGAGGGAGGGAGGGAGGAGGAGACTCAGACAGAAGTGCCACACACCGCATATCCACCACCCAGTCTTTTGTTTAACTGTCTGTCTGATGGTCTGTAATGCTACCTGTCTGTCTGTCTGTCTGTCTCCCTGCATGACTTTACTCATAACCTGTCATTTAACATGTCTGGTTGTCTGACGGATGTTTGCTAGTGTCTACAAATTTAACATATCCAGAGCAGTTTCTTTGGGACAAAGTTAATTCAAAATGCAGTAAATTAGTGAATCATTACAAAATAAAATACCATATTTACAGTAAGTTTTAAAATTGGGGGAAAAAAATGATGATAAATATACTGTTATATATAATTATACATTATAACATATTTTAAAATAAATAGGGCTGTCAAAGTTCGCAAATTCGTTTTAACGCCACTAATTTCTTTAACGCTCAGCTTTAAAACTAGAGTGAAGATGTTGAAATTAGAAAACCTGATGAAACCATTAGTAGCAGCCGTGTCATACTTAGCTTGTTGCAAAGGAGGATAAATAACGCTCCAAACTTGCGTTAAATTTTGTCGAGGAAAAACTGGCATGGCCATTTTCAAAGGGGTCCCTTGACCTCTGACCTCCAGATATGTGAATGTAAATGGGTTCTATGGGTACCCACGAGTCTCCCCTTTACAGACATGCCCACTTTATGATAATCACATGCAGTTTGGGGCAAGTCATAGTCAAGTCAGCACACTGACACACTGACAGCTGTTGTTGCCTGTTGGGCTGCAGTTTGCCATGTTATGATCTGAGCATATTGTTTTATGCTAAATGCAGTACCTGTGAGGGTTTCTGGACAATATCTGTCATTGTTTTGTGTTGTTAATTAATTTCCAATAATAAATATATACATACATTTGCATAAAGCAGCATATTTGCCCCTCCCATGTTGATAAGAGTATTAAATACTTGACAAATCTCCCTTTAAGGTACATTTAAACAGATTAAAAAAATGTGCGATCAATTTGTGATTAATCGTGATTAACTATTTTAATCAATTGACAGCCCCAATAATAAATATTCAACAAGGATAACTTTCATTCAGATCATTTTCTTTTGATTGTTTTCTTTGCTTTACTGTGTTTATTTGTAATTATGAGCAAAGAAAAAAAGGATCAAATGTCTGATATCTGGGGGGAAAAATGATGTGTTGTCACTAGATTGTCTACTAATTTAGATGATCAGAAGGCCAAATTATCCACAACCAACCACTCACTCACATCACAGAGGTCACTATTTGAATCTCTTCTTTGATTGGATGAGCTAACCGGGAAAAAAAATAATCTTTACAGTCCAAACAGTCTTTATGAACCCTGCTCATCTGGACATCCAGGTCAGAGAGATTCAGTGTTTTTCACTGGTCCATCTTTGTGTGTATGACAGTGAGGATATCTGTCCACTTATGTGTATGTTTAAATCCACGTGTGTCTGTCTGTAAGTGTGTGTGTCAGGACATTTACGATATCTTTCCACCTGCGTGTGCGTCCGTCCATCTGTGTGCATGTTTGTCTGTTCCTACACTAAATGACCTATAGCCCTCTGTCTCTCACACACTCCTCTCCATCACTCCAGCCTCTCATTACAGCTGCAGAAGCCCAGCCTGTCACGTAATTAAAGGCAAAGTTATAAATGACCAGCAGGCCAAAAGCCATATTTCACAGGTGGCCGCATATTTATTTATAATTTTTCACCTTTAAATGTGTTTCTTATGCAAATGAGAGCCAGGACACTTTTCAATTAACTTTGGGGGCCAGTCCCTCTAAGTACCACAGAAGCTTGTTATTGAAAATAGAGTATTTTTGTTATCAGCCATAAATTATTCCTGCGTGTCAAAGAAATTGCACGATGTAATGTATGGGCCTGTATTTGGTGCTATCAGAGGTGGCCGGTGTATTTCCCCTCCCTTAAGGACGCGGCGATTGCTTTTCTGGAAATACCACTTTTTATTTTTTCATTCTCTAACAGGTACATATATGATTCAACCCCTCCCTTTTTGCTTTCCTACCTGACTCTCGCTCCCTCTGCCTCCTCTCACATGCACACACACAGTCAGACTTGCACTTACACAGTTTAACAGTATATTATATGAGCAATTGGAAAGCAGGTAGGTAGGTAGGTATGGTTCTTTTATGGTGACAGACTGAGAGTGTCCCACTCTGCCTCATTTTCTCCTTAATTGACCTGCTGAGGGAAAGCAGTGGAGCGGCCCCGCTATACTATCACCTCAAGGAGACACACAGAGAGAGAGAAGGAACCAACTCTCTACTAGCAGAGTGATGAAGACAGAAAGTTAAGTAGTAGAGGTATAAAAAGAGAGCTAAAGAAAGAGACAAAACGATTGTAAACCGAGGGAAGAACATGTGTTCTTCTTGCTCTCCCGTCCCATCAGCAGCACCTCACAGTGTGAGATGTGTAGCTTTGAGGTACGCGTGCGTGCACTCACAAGTGTGTTGCATTCGTTACGATGTGTGTGCATCACGCATTAAGGTGTGTGTGTGCAGCTGTGCCCTCTCCCTGGTGCGTAAAAAACGTCCATTAATTGAATTCCCCCTAATTTCCCGTCAGCCTCGCCTTGCAGAGCGAGACGCCTGCCTGCCAGCCGCGCAACGCCACACTTCAGGTATGGTGGATAATGGAGGATGACATTTCTGTCCCACCATGCCTCGGGGCAGCATGTGATACATGGCTTCCTCTATGAAGGTTAAACTCAGCTAACCTGCCTTTGGCGTTTCATTACCCACTTGTTAAATACTCTTTTGGTAATAAAATGATTAAAAATTTTATTGCTTCTCTCAAATGAGGCCTCTTTTCAAAGGGATTTAATGACTTTGGAGATGGATATGTGTGTGTGTGTGTGTGTGTTTGTGTGCGTGTGTGTGTGTGTGTGTGTGTCCAGACAAGTGCATCTCCAGTTAGGCACGACCAGTGTGTAAAAACCTAATGAGAGTGATATGCTTTACAGCGAAACCGCCATTATTCTCAGCCAAACGACCTGGGCCGTCATTATGTGTAAAGTAGCAATACCTTTTTCCTCTGCCGGGGCACATTCAAATAGACATGTTTTACATACAGCTCAGTCTGTGTCTTGAAGCGAAGTGAAGTATTTATACTAAAATGAATGGGCCTGACTATTTTTACATCACAAGTTAAGCACCGTGGCTATAGCAACGGGACATAAAATATTATATTCAACCCATTAACAGGAACTACAAGCCTTGCCTAGGCCAATATGGCTCCACAGCGACTGAGCAAATCATCATACCCGGTGTCATATTGGCTGTAAAATTAGCAGTAAAGGGACTTAAGAAACTGATCTCAAAAACCCAATAAAGCAGTTTCTTAAGGTCTGAGTCAGGAACGGGAACCTGTTTTAAGGCCACCCAAAATTTAGGAAAAATATGTTTCGGTGTAACGCAAAAAAAAATAACATCTGCCGCAAAAATCATGGTGTTTCATTTGATGAAGCTAAAGTTGAGTTAATAGATAGGTTGTCTATATGACTTATGTTTTGTTTATGCCGTGCTGAGGAGATTTATCTAGAGCATTAATATAGCAGCAAACAACTATTTGCTATGTAAAGATATATAGTGGAGTAATGTCTACCTGAGCAGAGAATGAAGTAACTCTCACTCTGTGTGAGTTGTAATCAGAGCTTCTCTGTGCTTTGTTGACATAGCCGGGCCGGCCTTGCACGCTTTTAGGGCATGTTTGTTTCAAGAGGCACACAGAGCGGGAGGGAGGTGAGGTGGATGGGTCCAACAAACACAACGCTCTGCGTGTCCTGTGCGTCACGTTACAATCGGCTGTTCATCCGTGTTCCATGTATTATTTCATTCCTAAAACTAAATATAGTGGTTTTGATGCCGAAAATAAAGTGACGCCAGTGGGATGAGAACGTGTTGGAATTTCGAATTCAGCACTTTTAAATAATATAAAATATAAAAAGGCCGAAGCAAACACTTGGCACTCTCATCTCTCACATCCTGGTACATAATGTCAGAACTGTACAGCCTTTGTTGGTTGTAACATCTTGAATTGCTTCAAGCAAAAAATATACAGTTTTTGTTCAGGGATTTCCCAGATTAGCCTGCCTCCCTGTTGGGTCTTTGGGTCCCAATCAGTTTTGTTGGGGCTCATTGTTGTACGGCTGCTGCCCTCACAGAACCTCTGCACACACACACACACACACACACACACACACACACACACACACACACACACACACACACACACTTAATAAATGGCCGGGTCCCCCTCCCTCGGGCCAGAGGAGACGGTGCTGGCCGGTTCATCTGATATATCATGGCAGCCCGCTCCGCTCCGCTCCACTGGACCCTGTCCAACACCTGTTCTCCCATCGGGGGATGTTGTGTTGGCGTGGCATGGCTATGCCACTGTACAGATTGGCACTGCCCAGTTGGGGCAGCGGAAAGGATGAAGTATGAGATTCCCAGTGACAAAATGTAAGCTGTAATTAGGAGGGAGGACCACAGTGGAAAAACGGTTATGCCTTTTATAAATATCCTCTGCGTTTTATGATTTAGGTATCGCTTTGGAATAAAAGCCGTAAGAGGTCTTAACAACCAATACAGTAATGAATTCATCATGAATTAAATGACATTATGATTTTAGCAGATGGATGAACCGTTTCAGCTGCTGTTGGATTTGATTTCCACAGTATTCACATTAGAGGAAAGATTTCTGATACTGAGTGTGATCTAAATTACTGTAAATAAATCAGTCACATGAATAAAGCGAGCACTGACCTTTGTAGTAACCCCCCGAAGCCGATAGACGGCGTTGCATCGGTAACAAATTCCACTCTGTAAGCGCTTTAACAAACTTCATTGTAAAAGAAAGAATCCTCAGATATGGTCTAATAAACATGCAAAGGAGCAGCCTTGAGTGATTATTTTCATGTAAATTAGGGCTGGAAATATGACAATATATATCGTCAAAACGATATAGAAAAGTCTATTGTATATATTTTTCCATATCGTTTCTATCACACTAAAGGCTAGGCCTATATTCATTTCTTTTTTCTCCTCTCCTCTCCTCTCCTCTCCTCTCCTCTCCTCTCCTCTCCTCTCCTCTACTCTCCTCTCCTATCCTCTCCTCTCCTCTCCTCTCCTCTCCTCTCCTCTCCTCCTCTCCTCTCCTCTCCTCCTCTCCTCTCCTCTCCTCTCCTCTCCTCTCCTCTCCTCTCCTCTCCTCTCCTCTCCTCTCCCCTCCTCTCCTCTCCTGATTGTACACTGTAAGTCCACTTTTTGTCCAGTAGAGGGCGACAGAAGTCTATAAACGACCATAAACGATTCTAATCTACTTGAAACTCACCCAGTTAACTGGTTTTCATTTGTTCAAGTTTTTGTTACTTTTGCTGTTTCCTGCGAGAAGTTGGTTTGCTACCACAACTACTACTCTTTAAAAGTTTTTATTGGAGTTATTCCTGATCTGAGGGTGTCCTATGGTGTACAGAGAACTCATCTGAGACAAATGTGTATACTTCGGCTATAAATATAATTGACTTGATTTACTGTACAATGTCCATATGATAAAAATGACAGTGTCTCTCATATAAATAAAAATGGAATTAATAAATTTAGAAAATGTTAAATAATGTCCAAACATTAGCATCTACATGAAGAAAATGACTTTTATAATAATATAATTTGTTCTGATGTTCTCACTTCAAAAAAAAAAAAAAAAAAGAGTTGAGGATAAAGCCCATTTTTCAATCTTTTCTAAATAAGTCTGAATCATATCTACGGTAAATGGGAGGGATTTCAGTTTCTACTCTGGTGGACGTTGCATGTTCCCAGGATCTTTTTTTTTTTTTTTTTTTAGATGAAACCCAAATATCCTGTAGGCCTCTACTGGGAGACTTCAGTCCTGTCAGGTCTGATTCATGCAACAAGTGGCCCATGTCAAATACATTTTACTTAACGGTGTAAAACTGACAATTGTTGGTCTATTGGCCTGATAAATCAACAAGTAAGAAACATGGGAGGACTTTTCTGACTCATTTATATTTGGTCCATTGTATCCCTTTAATTAAAAATACACATGCAGATCATGACTCATGTCTGTCCAGACCAGGGAGATTATTTTTTTTAAAGTATGCTCATCATTGACACCTCCCCACTGACTAAATTTGATTATTACTTTTAATTTTAAAATTCAATTTAATCTGATTTAGTATAGACTAGGCCTACCTGGTATCCAGTAACTTTTCAAGTTGTTTATTTCCACCTTTATATTGTCATACAATTAACAAAATATTATATAAATTGTTATTAAACATATTAACAACATTAATTGTTATTAACATAATATGAAGATATGACACGACGTCATGCCATCACCAGTTTGGGAAGATAAATGAGTAAACACGCAGTCAGTGTTATAGAGAAGAGTCGGACCGTACCATCTGTGTGGAGGGAGGGGGGGGGAGGGACCTGAGGGGGGGTGGGGAGGGGGGAGGGACCGGAGGGGGGGGTGGGGGGTTTGGAGGGGGGAGGGACCTCTCCTCGCTCAGGATCAGAGGTGATGACACGCGCGACACCCAGTCCCGCCGAAGGTCTCGCGCCGGAAACATGGTGACAGGCAGCACGTTGGATCATCTTTCAGGTTTCTCATGAGGAACAGTTAGTGAGCTTCTCCTGCTGGGTTGTACAGGTGAGACCTTCCAACACGTTTACTCTGCTTTTACCGGGATAGTTTGTGCAGGTAGAGCTCGGTTTACCTTCTGTCTTCTCTGCATGATGATGAGCAGCAGAACTTCACTCTCTGTTGCTCAGCTGCTCAGTTTGTTGTTGCTGAAGCTGTTCGGAAAAAGGAAATAATAACAATGTTGCAGTTTAAAGTGCGGAGCTGCGTGTTTTAGTGGTTAAATGTGTCTGTTTAGCTGTAAACCTGCAGTACAACACTTTGTGCATGTTTCTCTTCATCGTCATCACGCTTTAAACGACTGTTCTCTGTTAACATGGAGTTTAACTCAAATAACGTTTCGACCCTTTTGAAATAACGCACATCCTTAAAACTACGGTGCATTTTCTCAAACTTCTTTTAACTTGTTAAAAAGGAGTGAATAGTCTCCATCAGTGTGTGACAATAGAAAACCTCACACTGTAGGCCTACTTGGTCTCTTTTATTCTGTGCCTATCTGTTATGTTGGAGGTCTAATATACATATTTTACACAAGGCCTTTAACTCATATTACAAATGAAGCTCTTGAATTCATTTAATGTTTTTCCAAACATGTATTGTGGTCAACCAATTTTGGCTGCCACCAAAACGTTTAACAGAAAATTACAGTTATTTCGGTGTAAATTGCCCTTATGTAACACTACAATATGTACCAGAATAGGTGAGTGCTTAAAGATATATTTATACATCTATAGTTCTTTTTTTCTAAAGAGTTGTTTCAACAAATAAACTGGTGTCCAAAAAGCCTTTAATCAGATGTTTATTGTTTTTTACTAATAAAGGAACATCTTATCTTATCTTATTTCATGGTGAAATTCTAAAAACATATACAAGCATGTGCACAAACAGCCTTCTTTGTGTCATAAATTGGCATCTTGGAAATGTGTTTAAATAGGATATTTGTAAATAAATGTATCTAATAGATCGATTGATAATGTTTTGCTAACATGTGTTCGTTCTGCTATTTATGGCTGTTAAATGAGCCAGCAACCTGAAGAAAAACATACATAGAGAAAGAGAGTTTCTGCAGTTTGTTTGTGTGCATACAGTGTGTGCATACAGTGTGTGCATACAGTGTGTGCATACAGTGTGTGCATGAACTGACTCCTCACTCATAACATTTGATGCTGAGTTGGACGTGGGAACATTTCACGTCTCCATCCAGTGTAAGTTTGTGATACTGAAATGTTTAAAACCATACTACTGTACACTTCCAGCCGGATTTGCATGTATGTGTAGACAACACAAGGTCTCCTGGAGTTATGCAAGATAGAGAGAGCATAAGAAGAAGAAAAAAACTGCTCAAGGACGTGGAGCAAGATAGCGAAGCAACAGGCAGAGCAGGCATTGGATATTCGGGCAGTTGGAGCTTTGTGGTGCTTTCCAGCTATTTCTTTACACCGACTCCAGCAGAAAGTAGACACACACTGTCACTGACACACAGCATGTCTGTGTTGTCTCAGCTGACAGTGTTTTCCATGTGTTGTTACAGCATGCTGGATAGATTGACGTTGTAAAGATGGCACGTTTATACTGTATAGGAAAAAAAATATTGTTTGTAAAATATTTTTAGGAAGGTGTCTGCAGGACAGTGATTGGAAATGCAGTGTTTTGACAGAGCTGACAGGTTAGCTGAGCGGCTGACCAGTTCAGTGTGTGTGTGTGTGTGTGTGTGTGTGTGTGTGTGTGTGTGTGTGTGTGTGTGTGTGGCTGTGTAGCTGAATGGCAGGTTGAACAGTTGGCTAGCTGACCATCGATCCTGTGGCTGTTGAGCAAACTGTGAATGAGAGCATTTGATGTGGGTCACTGGTCAGTGATGAGCCCATCTGAGGGTCCGTGTGTGTGTGCGTGTGTGTGTGTGTGTGCGTGTGTGTGTGTGTGTGTGTGTGTGTGTGTGTGTGTGTGTGTGTGTGTGTGTGTGTGTGTGTGTGTGCAACTGACATCTCTTTGCATATGTGTTGTGGCTGTGGGTCAGTGATCACAGAGCATCTGCAGAGCTGGAAGTTTTTCTCTTTTAATTCTACTGTTCAGGGATGAAAGAGATGCTGCACTGACCAGCTGACACCGCTCAACGTCCCTCTGCCTTCTCTCTCTCTCTCTCTCACACACACTCACACACACACAAACATTACCACTCACTCATAGTGTGTTTGCACACACATTGTTACGCATATTTGTATGCATGCATTCACTTAACTGTGCATGTCTGCATGTGTGTGTGTGTGTGTCTGTGTAATATGATCAGCTACTGAAGGTGCAGGGGTCGAGGTCGGAGACCGCAACAGAAAGAAAGAATAGCAGGGATGCTGCTGCATGTGTGTGTGTGTGTGTGTGTGTGTGTGTGTGTGTGTGGCTGGTATGTGGGCCTGGTCAACAGAGAAAGAGCCTGGGGTTCTTATCTGACCTCTCCCAGGATGACCTTTCACCCCTCAAGACAAGCCCTTTGTGTCCGCTGAGCCTGAGCTCATGGGAGAGCATGTGTGTGTGGGAGCGTATGTGTGTGTGTGCGTCCTCATATGTGTGTGTGTGTGTATTAGAAGTATAGGCCACATCAAAGTCTAACTTAAACATTGTTATTTGGACTCACCTTTGACCTTCCGTTCATGAGACATCCCTCAAACTAAGACATTCGTGTCCTCAAAGCAGAGAGCGTATATATGTGGGTTTGCATGTATTAGCAGGACATAATGTTTAGTCCAGACAGATGTTTTGTAGTAGCATTAACCAGTACAGTACATCAAATACCTTCCGAACATTTTCTTCATATAGAACATCTTTGGTAGCACACAATAAGATGCTAACACATGATTTTACTTCATAATGTCCAGAACTACACTGATTCATTCTTCTTAGTTAGTTGTAGACTAGCGAAATCAGTAATATCCTGAAAAATATTTCCGTAAGAACTCCTTAAAAGTGCTGAAATACTTGAAAAGCTGTGGTGTGGTAGTATTATCTCATTGCGGGGGGCTCAAGAGTTTAAAGGGATCCTAACTACGGGTTTGTATGTGTGAGGTTGTGTGTTTGAGGATGGTGGGAAGGGGGTCCAAGGGGTCATAAAACCCCACAATAGTGTCTCTCTCCCCAGGGTGAAAGAAAGACAGGCAGGCAGAGAAGAAGAGGAGGAGGAGGAGGAGGAGGAGGAGGGGAGGAGATGAAAGGATCTCCCACTTCCACGTCAGGGAGGGAGGAAGGAGGGGGAGATGGGAGGAGAAAAGATCAACAAAGCTAGTAGCTTCATTAAAAGTTTTACATTCATATGTCATCTCTGCTACATGTCTTCTTTTACGTGAAACAGGTCTTGTGGAGATTGTTAGGAACAGACTGGAAGAGAACAGAGAACATCTGCAGCCAGACATTAAAATGGACATTTTGAATGAAGAATTCAAATGAACATCACTAGGTTCCTTTGTGTGCTTCCTCACAGCCCAAATTTTAAAGCACATTGTTTAATATTCTAGAGGTATTATAGTGTGTATCCTCTGTCAATACCTGCAGAAAATTCACATGTGGCAGAACAGCTGTTTTCTCTACCAAGTACCTACAAGACCTCATAAGACAGCTATAGTAACCAGTGCAATAAGAACATGAAATGGCCTCAGATTTAGACTTACAGTCCTTGGTTATTTGATCAACAGTTGGTCAGAAGTTTAGGTTTTAGGTGGAATACACCTCTCTGCTTTCATCTCTCCTCCATGTCTCCTCTTCCTCTGGTTGTAAAAAGATCAGTGTGCTCTTTGGTAGAAGGTGTGATTACTTCCTCTCCTCAGTGCCGGCTGTGTTATGACAGGCCTTTTTGTCCTCCGTCCTCTGTCTCTCTCCACAAAGTGGTGCAAGGCTTTAAAAGTCTGCGCTGCTTCTTTACATATGAAAGTGTGGAAGCAGAAGGTGGCTGGTAAGGTGTGTGTGTGTGTGTGTGTGTGTGTGTGTGTGTGTGTGTGTGTGTGTCCATCTCCAACATGAATCTCAAGAGGACACTGTAAAGTTGAGAGCACATTCACAGGACTTGGTCTGTTTACATCATCATGTGGAACTTTATTTGAAAACGAGAAAATCTGAGCCGGTGTAGCTGGTTAGCATCTGGAGCTGATGCTGCTCTCTGAGATCAATGCTAAAGTAAATTCCCTAAAGGTCAGTGGAGTAAATACATTCCACATTTTAGCTCATCTGAGGATGTTAAAAAGTAGAGATGCACCGATCCAACTTTTTCAGTCCCGATACCGAGAGCGATACATGAGCTTCGGGTATCGGCCAATACGGAGCACCGATCCAATACCAGTGTTTAATTAATAAGCTGTATGCCTCACTGTGTGGAAGTGACTGGGATCATTCTGTTATGTCTAAGGCAACATCAGGCTGGACTTAAACATCGCTTTCCTAACTTTGTCAAATTAAATGTGAAAAATGAATACACTTCAAGTCTATAATGTATATAGTATATAAACATAGAGCTGAATTGAATAGATCAGTCAGTATCGGTCCATCCCTATTAAAAAGGGAAATTTATGATTTGGTTAAGCAGAATGGATGTTGGAAAATTTAGGGGTATTTCATTCAGCAATTTAGTTTTCTGACGAAGATTGTTGTGTGTTCAGTTCTAATGTGCTCTGCTAATAGTGTCTCTCACTGTAGAGGATGGTGAATTACTGGCCTACATCCCTCGCAATGTCATTGAATATAGAGCAAGTTGGTGTGAATATAATTGAAAAAGAAAATTCAAACTTCATGTCTTCAATTAAATATGTTTTATTTTACAATATTGGTCTTATATTATTACCTTATTTTTTATTATTTTTATAGTTTCAGGTTGATTTTCAAACTAAAAGCTCTCTGAACATTGTTCTGACTGTTCAGCTGCCAAAATCCAAATGAGAGAAGATCTGATTCTCATCTGAGTCGACTTCAGTTATTACTGTGTGCTCAGAGCAACGTTTAACAAACAGCAGCATGTTGTGCTGCTTGTTTTGCCATCTTATTGGTCGTGTCTAGAAGGTAACCCACAATTTGGGAAACTCTTGCAAGATGGCATCAACCTCGAATGATGAAGTTTAGGTATTGACCTCGAATGATTGAACGGACCTCGTCGGGCAGCAAGTCTCGCAAGAGTTTTTGCAAGTTTTCGCAATTTTTGTGTTACCTTCTAGACACGACCCTTCTTATTGGTGAAGGTTGACCTGAGAGTGAAGATACATTTTTCTTGCTGTTGAAAGAGTTCAAGATTTCGTTGGCTTCTGCTTAGATGTTTCTTGCTAAAGGATGGTGGCCCAGACTGCAAAAAAAGTTTTACTCACACCCTGAAGAAGGCTGTTTGTGCCGCTATGCGTGGGTTGCAACCCATCTTAATATGTGCCAGCATTGTCTATGTTTTTAGTATTTCACAATGAAATAGCCATCTCATTAAAGGCTTTTTAACTTTTTGCTAGAAGCGTGACTTGGACCTTCTTTCTTTTTTAAAAGTTTTACTTTTACTTTAAAATGATACAGCAAATATGAATGTTTTTGCTGTCAAGAGATGCAGTGCATTGTTTTGTAAATTAATGCATCACTTTGGAAAGAAAGCTTTGTTTTTCATTCATGCATCTTTATATTTAAAAGGTTAAAAGTGCTGTTGTTTGACTAATATTGTCTTTGGTGATGTTGTTTACAGTCGTCCCTCTGACTCTGTAGTTCTGTTAACCTGTAGTGGAAAACACAAACAGCTTTAAATCTGTAATCTGGCAGGCTAGTCTTTTCATTACTGAGATGACCTGCAGGTTGCTGACTTGTCAGTGAGTCTCATGCTACCAGGTTAGTCAGTCATTGTGTGTGTGTGTGTGTGTGTGTGTGTGTGTGTGTGTGTGTGTGTGTGTGTGTGTGTGCGCGTGTAGCAGCCAGCATATGGGCAGTCAAAGGTTTAGAGAAGGGGGATTAAGTTGGTGTTTACAACACAGCCTAGTTATTTATTTCCCTCCTCACTGACCCGGCTAGTTTACCATTCAACACATCTTTGGGTCAGAAAGTGTTTATTACTCGTTCATTCACTGTCTTATTTACGTACATTACATTACTCCGCACATTATCAAAATCTCATCAGCAGTGTGTGAGGTTTCTTGCATAACCCAATGATAAACACATTATATAACACTCCTTTTAAAGGTATTATATGTAACAATTTACATGTATTAATCACTTTGTATTGCCAATGTGTGAACAGATTGTAATGAATCTTAAAAACTGAGATGTTCCCCCGACTTTCTTGGTTGCCTATAACAGCTTGTGGACTGTTTTCTATGTAAAGAACTTAAGAACGTTTTGAATCCAAAAGAAATGACATTTATGCGCGCTGTAACTTAGCTACATGGTGTGTGGATCTGCTGCTGGTTGCTTTGTAACGTTAGCTGATGAAGTAATTTGCAAACTGCGAGCTAGTACCGTGGAGCCAATGGTCCAAATAAAATAAAGGGACATTACAGAACATTATTCAAAGATATATACGATTGTAATGTAAGGTCACGTCCCTGTTTTGGCCGATGCCCAGGATGCTCGCTCGCATCTACGGAGCATGTGCAACAGGATGCTGCAGTTCATTTAACAGCCACAGGTGTCATTAATGACAAGGATTTTCTTAAAGTTACATATAGTATATCTAAGTGCATTGTTCAAAAATGTTTGAAAATACATTTTCTATTGTATTTTAGCACACTTTTAAGAACAATAAGAATGTTAAATTAAGTAAAAACTAACTTGAACACATTGAGATAAAGCAATGAATAAACAGCTGTAAGGATTTTTACTTTTAACGCGAAAATGTGAAAAATAAATAGTATCAAATAATTTAAAGCAGATTTTTTTATGGTGATATGTTAAACTTTAAAAACTACAACAGTATTCACATTTTGAAAAAGTACATGCAAAGCAAAGGACTGCTTGTTTTGGAGTGTTTTTCATGTGTTGGAGAGCAGATGAGAGAGGAGAGAGAAAACCAGAGAGAGAGAGAGAGAGAAATTAGAAAAACAGCGTCTAGGTCAGGGTGTCCTGACTCTGTCAGTGCAGCTGATTTTATGGCATGCTGTCTGGACAGAAGCCATCCGCTGTTTACGTGTGTGTGTGTGTGTGTGTGTGTGTGTGTGTGTGTGTGTGTGTGTGTGTGTGTGTGTTTGTGTGTGGTTCCTGTGTGAGTAGGTGTGCTTTCAGTGGACTTCAGTGTTTGTGTCTGTTCATCGGTGCATAATGTGAAGGTGTGTGTGTGTGTGTGTGTGTGTGTGTGTGTCTTAGACTTGACATTATTAAGCAGTACATTTATTCTCATTGTCAGAGGGTTTTAAATTTCAATATATTCTGTCTTTTATGACATACAGAGTCCTTTTTATTGTCACAGTTATTTCTTTTATTATCTCTTTCTTTCTCTAAAGGACATTTTTGGTTAAATATCACTGAGATTAATTATGTTTTTCTTGTTTCTTTCTAAAGCTGAAACTCACACTACTTTAATACTAAGTCGTACAGTATAATGGAACGACTGGTAAGTCGGCACTTACGGGACCTAAAAGTCGCAAAGCTTGACTGTCAGAGCAGTAAAAGTTGAACTGGACACAAAACACATTGAGGTTTTGGTAAATAGTTTATTAAAACAATAACATATTACTGTCAGTAGGGCTGGGTGATATGGGGAAAATCAAATATCACAATATTTTTGACCAAGTACCTCGATATCGGTATTGCAACGATATTGTACGGTTGGCCATTCATGCTTTCACAACATATTTACACAATGAGATTTTTGTTTGTAATGTTTAATAGTAATAATATAATTACTAAATGGGTAAAGGCAGATAATAGAACAGCAAGAACAGTCTGATAAGTTCAGAAAATGAGCCCTAATTGTCAGCTTACACATATCTTTTGAGAGTCCAACACAAGGTTTGTGTGTTTTTGCAGGACACCGATGGGGAACTCGTATGCAGGCCAGCTGCGGACCACACGCTTTGAGGAGGTCCTCCATAACTCCATCGAGGCATCGCTGAGGTCCAACACCGTCGTGCCTCGACCCGTCTTCTCACAGCTCTACCTGGAGACGGAGAAGCCGCTGGCACATGATGGTGGGTTGCATGGATGCAGAGGAGAAGGTGTGATGACGAGTTCAGCAAAAGAAGAGTTAATTTCCTCTGATTTGAATTCTTTATTGCATCTGTATCTGCTTCTCAATCTTGTTCACCCCCACTAAAATTATATGGGGTTTTTTTTTATGTGTATGTCGCCAACAGGGCGTACAGAGAATGATGATGAAGACGATGAAGAAGGCTCAGAGTCTAACAGCCCCCCGATACCCTATCAGATGAAGCCCCCACCTGAGGGATGCTGCACCACAGATGGTTTGTACACATACACATAAAAACAAAAACATCACGCCCAGAGTCACATTTACTACAAATCTGCACCACATTACAGCTGGCACCAGGAGATGTGAATTTTCAAACAAGCACACTCACTGACCTGTAATACAGTATACATTATATGGCACATCTTACATTTAATCACCTCATTTATGCTGTAGGTTTAAGGGGGGGGGTCATGCAAATGATGAAAGGGAGATATCTGAGCATCAGATCAGCTGACTCTGTCACCACTTTTAAATCCAGTCTTAAAACTCACTTTTATAAAATGGCTTTTCCAATCAGCTGAATTTTGAGTCCTTTGTATGCTTGTGTGCTGATGTTTATGAATGTGCACATGTAATTGTATGAATATGTATATGCTTATTTCTTTATTTACCTATTTTTTACCGTTTTTATTTCATTATTTATGGTTCATTGTATTCTGCTGTCTATGATGTGAACTTCTTTGGAAAGCACTTTGTGCTTTGTGCTTGAAAAGTGCTCTACAAATAAAATTATTATTATTATTATATGATGAGTGTAGCTGGTTGTGTATTCTGCTGGATATATAGTCACACAGTGTGGTTGGCCGTGGTGTAGTTGGGAAGAGAAACTGTAATTTGTCTGTACTAGAAGTCTCAACTGGCAACAGATTAAAGGTGAATGAGCAGCAGAAAAGTATCCAGGCCGGCTGTGTGCGTAGTGTTTATCATCGCTCTTCTTATTTATGCCACAATAAGACAATCTTAAACTACCAGATCATTTAGTGAAAATAAATAACTGTCCTATCCTGTCTTTTCCCCCCCCACAGGCTTCTGTCAGGCAGGCAGGGACTTGCGTCTGTCCTCGCTGGCATCAGATCCCTTGGATGTGCCCCCTGGGTTCATGTTGGTCGGGGTGAAGCCCCCCTCCATCCCCGAGACCCTGCTGGTGTGTGCCGTGGACCGCCGCTTCCTGCCAGACGAACGGGGTCACAACGCTCTGCTGGGTGAGGCAGCAGACTCACACAGGAACAGCAAAATGTCAACTTTCAGGACTTTAAAGGAATAGATAGATAGATAGATAGATAGATAGATAGATAGATAGATAGTAACTTTATTGATCCCGAGGGAAATTCAAGTATCCAGCATCACAGTTCCATAGTGCAAACATATTAGTAAAAACGTCACAGGTGAGTAGTACACATATTAGTAAAACGACACAAGTAGTAACAAGACACATGTAAGTAATACAGAGTATAAAACAAAATATGCAATGTGCAGAAGAACTGTTAAAAATGAATATAGTGCAGGGTAAAACAACTGAGATACAGGACTATTTAAAGAAAAAGTGAATGTAGTGCAGAAAGTGATATAGTGCTGGATAATAAAATAAAATATAGGAGAAACAGATATTAAGAAATGTCAGATATGGAATATAATGCAGGATAAGAACTGAGGTAGAGATGTTATAGTAATAGTTCACCATGTTGGGAAATACTTTTATTTGCTTTCAAAATAAAGAGGGACAAAGGGACACAGTAACCCAGTCTCTAAAGTATGATCACTCCTAATACTAATGTTGAACTATTCCTTTTAAGTTGATGCATTTGTGACATGATGGAGATGGTCACGTGTGTTACTGTAGGAGCATAAAATGCAGCCTGTTGTAATCGTACATATTTTCTATGCGTGTGCTCCCTCCAGGCTTCTTAGGGAACTGTATGGGCTGTGGAGAGAAAGGCTTTCGCTATTTCACAGAGTTCTCCCACCACATTAACCTGAAGCTCAGCACCCAGCCAAAGAAACAGAAGCACTTGAAGCACCATCTGTACCGAAACAACCAGGGCGTGCTGGTCAAAGGAGCTCCCATCTGCTGGAGGGGACACGGTAAGAGACGCATATATGTGTTGGAAACTGGAGTCATTTTCTGATTCAAAATGTGGAACAATTTTTGGGGATTTAGGATTTTTCCTTGAATGTTTACATTATAAGCAGTGTTGTCCCCTCCTTGATGCACTGGTGGAGCAGCAGTGGAGGGGTTCATTTTAGAAGTGAAGCAAAACATTAATAAAACAGTTTAGGTGAGAGGTATAAGCACAAGCACAATTCATGCATTAGGTTAGAGGCTTTATCTTTAATTTAGGTCTTTTATTGTCATATAGCAGTCTAAAAATCGGACTTGTATTGATCGGGAAACAATGAGTGTTAGTGTTAGTGAAGCCTTAAGGACAGGTAGGAGCCTTAAGGACAGGTAGGACCTTAAGGACAGGTGAAAGGTGAGGCTACAGAGTGTACACAGTGGCCACAGCCTGGAGGTAACCCATCAAATTAAAATGATGTGTGAACAGCCTGTGAGAAAGGACCCTAACCCTGTGGATACCGTGTTTGCTCAATGTTTCTAACGGTATCTTGTTGTTTATGCTTGGTTCTTAATTCTTCACTCCTGTTTGAGGGGGAGAGAGTGAAGCTTAAGAGTTTAGACTTCTTTGTCTTAGAAAGTTTGGGATATTTCTGTGGTTACAATAAATAGAAATTATGCCCCAGCTAATCTCTTTAGATCATCTTTTTCAAAGCGTGCAAAGGTTCTGATGTTGAGAAGTGTGGATTATGCAACACATGCTCACTGATTAAGCCTCTTTCCTGGAAAAAGTCTGTTGCTATGCAGCAATGGCGAACTGTTTTTAATACCAAAGCCGAGCAGCGTCAGACCTGAGTTAAACCCAGTGCAGGTTCACCGTCTCTGGCACAGGTTGGATAACTTACATTCTCTTTTCCTGGACTATTGCTGTGCTATGAGAGGGGTTTTGAAATAAGAGAAAGCAAAAAATGTGGTTTCCTGCCGATTGAAACAGACACAGTGTCCATCTATGACATGCAGTCATTCTTAAAAATACCTCCATACCGATCATTCAGTTTCTCCTCCTCTGCTGCAGTGCCATCTGATTTACTTCCAACAAGGCCAGCCTGTTTCCAGGATGCAGGTTTACTGAGTGATCTGGGGAACTTTGTCTTTTTACATTAGATCATGGTTCTAAATCTGAGTGGGTTCCTGGCTTTATTCTGAAAAGTTAAAACTTACTTCTTGGAAAGCCTCTGTTATTACTCCAAAGTGTGCAACCACACACACACACACACACACACACACACACACACACACACACACTCAATGAATAAATTATTGCAATAACCTAGCTACTGAAATATTTCTGTCGTTCACAGTAAATTACTGGGATAACCTTTCAGGCACCGGTAGTGATTTTCACTATTCACACATTAGGGGTGTAAGAAAAGAGCGATACACTTGAGTATCGCTATTTTATGTTTTGTGATACTCTATTGATTCTCAAAAACACTGTCGATTTTTAATTAATAGTTTACATGGAGAGATTTGTGGCAGGCAGTCGCTCAGATTGCACAAAAAGTAGTGCTATGATGTTGGATGTTTACAGGTGAATGTGATGAATGCAAATACAGATCCCACTGTTCTGATTGCATAGAAAAAATCAACTTTTTTTAACTCTGATTTTATCCATATGGAGGTGTGTTCTTTATACTATGACAGATTTCCTGAAGTAGATTAAAACAAATCAATATATCGCCTTTCTTACAATATCACAATATATATAATATATTGAATCGTAACCCCTGTATCATGATTCGTATCGCCAGATTCTTGCCAATACGCGGCCCTGTCACACATGCACTATATTCAGGAACATCACATGCCAAGGCAATGCAGGAATAGATGGGGCAAGGGACAGTAATGCAACTCTTATGGATGCCAACTGCCATAAAACTCCACAGAAGAAGAAGAAGATGGGGCTACAGTAGGGTGGATGTACGTGTACGCGGTAAAAGATGTTATTTTCAGGAACATGGTGGGCGAAGAGCTGTTTTTGTCCTGTGCCGATGTTTTTGTAATGTATTATCAAACAAGTTGTGGATTCAAATACGTCGTTTTAGATTACTTTGCTCGCTCCACATGAAAGCGTCTCCCTGCAGTGTTACTGCTTTCATTCACAACACAGCCGTACCTGCATTTCCCCTGAAATGTTACAAGGTCTCAAGGAGGGAAATCTGCGGCACAGATATCCCTGAATATCGATCCCTTCTCCCGTTCACACATGACCCCGTGCAGGAAATGTTCCTGAACATTTCAGGGACAGACTGCAGGTGTGAAAGAGACTTCAGTTTGTGTGTCTGTGTGTGTTTCAGATGGCAGGATGAGACAGATGGGGTCCGGCCTCTCAGAAGGTCATGTTACATCAGACGAACAGCCACCAAAAATGGCACTGACACACCCATCATCACACACATCTGGCAGCTACACAGGTAACACACACAAACTCATTTCTCATTGAAAATTGTTCTGTCGTGGTTATTTGTTTGCATTCTTCAGACCCGAAGAAGTATTGTTACTGTTTCAGACTACAGACTCTAATTTGAACAGTACAAACAGTTGTTTAAAGACACCCGTATCTCACTTAAACAAGCGGTAACAGAGACAGAAGGCAATATGTTATAATCACAGAAAGTTAGTTAATGTTATTGATTTATTTTTGTCTTTCCATAAACAGCAGGATCAAACGTGGACGTGACCGGTCTGCCACAAACAGCTGACATCCCCCACTCGCTGACAAATGACAACCATGCTGTTCCCTCCATCGCCCAGCCTCCTTTAAATCAGTCCGGTCCGGGGAGACCCTCAGCTACAGGTACTGATTGTGCACACTGGTCAGCTCTAAAATCCAGTTAATATCCAGAAGGATGTGTTTAAATTACGTTATTCAAGTTATGCTTAATTCCAATTACAACGTCCTTGACAACACATCAGAGGGGTTTATTGCTCATTTACTTATTTATCAGAGTTATCCACATGCAGTGTTACTGTAATACTTACAATTTCCAACTTAATGTTTGTTTGGACTTTTAGGTTAAATATTTAAGAAGTAAAGTTTTACCAGCCCTCACGTATCTTTCACTATCTTACAAAACTACACCTAAATCATAAAAACCTTTGAACCGAATAGAAACGATCTAGTGCACTTTTATTTTTCCATCCCCACAGAGCTTGAGAGGAGGAATCATTTACTGCATTCAGATTATTCCTGGCCTTTGTGGAGCTTCGTGATTGCTGGAAAAGTCCCTCTCAGACATGCACTTCACTCCACAACTCGTCCTGGCCATTTTACAAGTTTTTGAAAAGGACCCTGTGTCATTTTCCCATAAAACTATGCCAGCAATATTACGCCTGTGGGAGATATTAACCTTCTCAGCCTTCAGCAGAAAAACGCTGTTATAAAATCCGTCATTATCACTCTTAACACACAAGGACATAATGTATGTTTGATAAACATAAATACTGAGAAGATTCAAAACATCACAAAATAAATTCCTCAATATTAACGCACAATACTTGTGAAATATGCCAAAACTAACATGGTTATTGAAGAAATCTGATATCATCTATCACCAACTATCAGAATATTGAAGCTCATCTAATGTATATCATATTTTTTCTATTTTATCACCATTATCTGGCTTCTTGTGTGCATGTAGACGTGGTCAGTTTGTGTCCGGTGTCATTAAACCTCATTAAAACCTCCTCTGGGTTCCTTCACACCTCCGAAAGGGAGCGCTCCTACCTCCACCAGTGTGTGTGTGTGTGTGTGTGCGTGTGCGTGTGTGTGTGTGTGTGTGTTATAGCACCCCTGCTATAGAGGAGCCAGGAGGCAGCTGTGTTGTGTGTTGGGGGTTTGTCCTTTGTCTTTCTGTCTCTCTCCCTCCCTCTCCCTCTGTCTGTCACCTCTATTAACCAGGGTAGTAAAATTCTCTCTCTGTCTCCTCTTTTTTTTTTTTTGCTGCTTTCTCGCTGAATGAGAAGCTTCCTTCCTGTCGATGTTGTATTTTTCATGGCCCTTTTAACAAGTGGACCTTTTATGTGTCTCCCTGTTACTGCATTTCAACAGAGGTTGAGAGGAAGAGGAAGAGACAGGTTAATGTATGACTGAAATACGACTGTTTTCCATTACTGTATCAACAGAAGTCCACCCTAAAACATAAGTTCTGTTGATTTGTGGGTTATTAGAATTAGAAAAGTGACTCCTCTGTTGGTCATGAAATCATTCCTGAAGCAAACTGGATTGTAGAAAAATGTGAGTTAAAAAGAGCGGGAAAAAATCAACTCAACAAATGAAATTGCAGTGACGAATATTAAAGCAGGAGCACTAACAAGATCCCTTAACTGGGGAGAAAGCAGAGAAATAGGGGAGAAAAAATACAATATTTATGTACTGATGATTTAAATTCTTCTAAATTTTAAAATGATCAGTGTAAATATTAAAAGTATAAACTACAGCCCCCAAAGACAAGACTGTGCATAACTTGAATATTACCATACCTCCCAGTTATCTTGTGTTGTACATAGTTTTGTTTGGATGCCTGCAAAATATGGCATATGGGGAAGGAACCCAATATATTTTCATCTGGAAATTGTATTTTTTAAAGTGTTTTACAGACACTTTAAAGGTGAGAACATGTCAGGTAAAACAAGTAATAACAAGTAAAAGTGTAATGTTTCGTACTTTTATTGTTATTATTTAATTTACTAATTTATTCATTTATTTATTTTTCTTTTTTCTTTTATTATTTTTATTTGTGAACCAATTGATCAAAGTATAAAAGATTCCCTTGGATAATAGAAATGTCTGTCTCGATGATTAATCTAATGAAAATTGATTAGATTTTTTGTCTTTGTCTGTCTTTTGCTTGTTTGTTTCTTTCCTATAACCCAGAGGTCAGAAACCTGCAGCTCTTTAGCCCGTCTCCAGTGGCTCCCTGTGGATGTTTAAAAATGGAAATGAATAACTGTTTTTTTGTTTACATTTTCATTTTTATTTTATCATTGTTGTAGGTCTATGGTATGACGGTACAACGGAGTATTAGGGCCACATTGAGGAAAAAAATAAATCTGAGATTTCGAGAATAGTCATAATCTTATAAAGTAGTAATTTTACGTGTTTATTTCTTTTTTTCTCGTAAAGTTATGACTTAATTCTCGTAATATTACGACTTTTATTCTCATAAATGATGACTTGATTCTCGTAATGTTACGACTTATTTCTGGTAATATTATGACTTAATTCTGGAAATCTCAGATGTTTTTTCCCTCAATGTGGCCCGAATACTCCGTAGTACATTTGCTCTTGGTCCCTCACTGCATTAGACTTATATACTATATTCTTAGACTATAAGCTGTGTTACCTTCATCACAATGATCAAATGTTTTGCGGCTCCAGACAGATTTTATTTTAAATTTTTTTTTGTCTAAAATGGCTCTTTTGACAGTAAAGGTTGCTGCTATAAGCACTTGCTTTTGTTGTGATGTAAAATTGTCAAAACAGGCATGAGGTAAAATACTTGTAATTGTCTTCTGTAAATCCTCTGGCTTCCAATTAAAAAAAAAAAAAAAAATATATATATATGTATATATATATATATATCTTAAAAAAAAAGAATAAAATACAAACTTTTAAACTAATACACTATGTGATCTTATTATTTATCCTGCAGGGTCTCATGCAAATGCTGGACCTCCAAAAAAAAGGCACAAGGGCTGGTCGCCCGAGTCAGCTGCCAACAGTCTGCCAGAGAGCGCTGTGAAGACGCCAACATCTTCATCAGCCTTATCTTCATCATCGGTATCCTCTGTCATCACAAATGGAGCCCGATCAGGTAAAATGAGGAGAAGAGACATAGACAGATAAACATATAGGAAAATGAAGACAGTTTTTGTGTCTATATGTAAATTTAAATATATTTCTGTGCTTTCTCTCCAGAGACTGCAGCCGCGCTGAGTTCATCGCAGTCGTCCTCCTTAACGCCGCTCTCTCCACCGGAGCTGTCTGTAACGATCCCGGATCAGCTGCTACACACCTGCAGACTGCAACCTGTCATCTTTAAAGGTCAGGTGACCAATCACATCACTGATTTACGGTGATAGGATAATGCACTTTCTCTGTACCAGATTATTTGTACCTGAGTCAAAGTCGTTATTGACTAGCTGGTGTTTGGTGATCATTTTACACCCAGCTGTCAGTACTGGACTTTCTCAAGCAGGTGAACAGGTGAGGTGTTCGGTAACCACCCAGCAGATGGCCAGTTTAGCTCGCCACTTCTCACAGGTTAGAGGTCAGACAGCTCCCGAGGCTGTTTCTCAGCTTATTTGCCCCTCCCCCTCCCACCTTTTCACCTCTTTGTATCACCTGTCTACTCATCCACCTCAACCACTTCCTATACCCGGTGTATTCACTTTCATTTTCTTTCTGTTTTCACTACCTCTCTGCCCTTCACCTCAACAAACAACTCACTCATCCAACTCACTTTAGCTGCTCCCGTCATATAATCCCGTCCCTACTATTATCCGTCTCTCCCTTGGGAGTAGATAGAACTGCATTTTCCCACCACTCGATCCTGAACAACAACTGGTCTCTATTTGGGTTTCATATAGTAACTGAAAGAAACACAAACAGCAAAATAAAATCTAACGTAGGATATGATAAAATGTGTACGTCCTTTTCTAATCATAACAGCAGGTGACAGTCTTAATGACTTAGATAAAGATGTCTGCATTGTTTTCTATCCATTGTAACTGTCCGTTAAAGAATTTCATGAAGTGTTTGACCGTTAATGGCCAAATCCACCACCTGAGCCGTAGCCCCAGGTCCAAGTTATCCTCCTCACTGTGTTCATCTGTCTGCCTCTCGCTGATACAGGTCATGGTCCTCTCCCTCAGCTGACTGGAAATGTGGGCGAAGTGCTCGTCAGTTCTCTGCTCCAGAGTTGCTACCTGAGCTCCCAGACACTCCCCAGAGTCTACCAGCACTACGGACCGTCACCCATTCAGCCGTTGTCAACTGAGATGCAGATCCTACTCACAGTCTACTACCTTGTTCAGCTAGGTCAGTGTGTCAAACCTTCTTCCTGAGTAAAGGCTGTAATCATACACAGCGAGGTGCTCACTGCTGTGTCTCATAATGGCCACTAGGAGGCAGACAATTATGAATGAAGGCTTTACTCCAAACTAAAAACATATTCCATAAAACTACGACATTTTGAATTCTTTTCACCGCACTTACTTTTCTCTTTGTCTCTCTCACCTGTATTCATTCAAGGCCCTGACCAGGTGCCGCTCATAGAGGACTTGGAGCAGATATTCATGAGGTCATGGAGGGAGTCTCACCTCAGCGAGATCAGACAGTACCAGCAGCCTCAAACACCAGCCACCCAAGGGAGGCACTATGGGATAGAGGTGAGACGTCGGAAAAATGTTGAGTTTGAGAAAAAAGAACTAAAGACAGAACATTAAGAATTCAAATAAGCAAACGCATTTCAAGTCAAAATAAGGCTCCAGGTTTTTAGGAGACCTTACTCATTTAAGGCTGTACACATTTCCAATTGACCGATCCTAAGTCCTACCCCCCTTAGTTACTGTTGCTAGGTCAGACAAGCTTGATAAAAAACATACTTCAACATACTTTGGGGCGGCACGAAGCAGAGAAATTAAAACAAAATCAGAAGAAATCACCAGAAACTCCTTCAGCTCCGAACCCCAGCGGGATGTGGAGAGCTCTGCAACAGCAGCGGCTCCACCTTCAGCCAGAAGCAGAGCTTCGCCGTTCCTCGCTGGGAGCCAACACCCACACAACGCTGCTGGAGAACCAGGCCGTATTGCTCGGCCCGCTGGAGGGAAGGGAGGCACGGGAGAACCAGAACCAGGACTGCGTGGGGGCAGACTCTCAGACTCTGCTGCTGCAGTAAAATGAGAGATTTTCTAAAGGGACTCTGGTGCTCGGAAACACTTCAGCTTTTCTCCGCAGGGACCGCCAAAATCAAACAAAATGAAGGTTCCTCGTAGTAACTGTGACTATCTGCAATGTGTCTGAAGATTGTAACACGTATGTAATTCGACTTACGTAGTAATGTTACCTTTGAACAGATGTAGCATATCTAAGTATAAGTTGACCGAGGTTTTGCCAGGTTCCAAGTTTGCTCAACTGTTATTGGAGCATAGAGCAAAACGGGGCGGGACTTAAGAATTGTCAATTCTGGCTTTTTCATTTCATTTCATAGTTTATTTGATAGGGACCAATACAATATACATAGACAACTTAGAAACGGCTATCTGATGCAAGTATCATAGTGCTTATAGCGGATGCTAATTTGCAACACCTGTCCCTAGGAGGGCTTTTTATGAAAAAGAGATTAAAACAGGAATGAGTACAGGAAAAATAAATAAATACAAACAAGCACACATTTAAAAACATTACATTTAGAAGCTAGACATGAGTACAGGTTTGTCGCTGAATTAAGCAGGATTTGGTTTTAACACCACAGAAAACATTACTCTGTCTCCCTTCGCGTCAGGGTTAACAAGCTTTCCTCTTCATGCAGCATATTACAGAAACAAATACTGAGTCTGACTAAATAAATCCTCCTCATATCATCCTTTTCTACTCTCCAGACCTTATCCACCCTGCCTGGGCTCCCCCAGCATCTCTCCTTACCTCCCCACAGCCAACAACCCCTGACCCCCAGCCAGCTCCCTTGGCTCGCCCAGCTGGCTGCGTCGTCCTGTGGAGAAGGCGTGGTGGTGTTAGGGGAGAAGACTGGATCTTTGGCTCAAGCTCTCCAGCAAACGTTCAGCAGGTTAATGGACGGACAGCTTGAGAACACCAACTACGTGGTCATTATTGTCACTGCTCCCGGACAGGAAACGCAGTCCTGTGTGGTGGTCACAGGTGGGAGTTGTGTTTTTATATGCATGTGAATGTTGTTAAGTTGTCCTGAGAATTAAACAGAAAGATTAAAGTAGATTTTAATTCAGTGTATTTTTGTGTGTGTGTTGCAGGTAAACACCAGTGTCGTGCCTTAGCAGAGAACATGTACTCCCCCACTGAGGGTCTGAAAGAAATCAACCACCAGCTCTCCACCGGTGTTGCCCAGGAACTCATCCACTACTGCAACTCCCTCGGACAAGGTGCCTTTTTTTACATGCACATCTGTGTGTGCAGTGCAGGCCTACTGTATATTAATGTGTGTTTTAGTCATAAAAGTCATAAAACTGCAGGACAGTTAATGCACACAGTGCACTTTAATAGACTGAGCCACTTTAACTTTAATTCTGCACACTACAAAACATCTCTACCTCAGTTCTTATCCTGCATTATATTCCATATCTGACATTTCTTAATATCTGTTTATCCTATATTTTATTATCCAGCACTATATCACTTTCTGCACCACATTCACTTTTTCTTTATATAGTCCTGTATCTCAGTTGTTTACCCTGCACTATATTCATTTTTAACAGTTCTTCTGCACATTGCATATTTTGTTTTAAACGCTGTATTACTTACATGTGTCTTGTTACTACTTGTGTCGTTTTACTAATATGTGTACTACTCACCTTGTGACGTTTTTACTAATATGTGTACTACTTACCTGTGACGTTTTTACTAATATGTTTGCACTATGGAACTGTGATGCTGGATACTTGAATTTCCCTCGGGATCAATAAAGTTACTATCTATCTATCTATCTATCTATCTATCTATCTATCTATCTATCTATCTATCTATCTATCTATCTATCTATCTATCTATCTAATTCACCAACATGAGGAGTGCCTTTCTGTTTCTCAGATGGTGATTTGGATTCCCTGCTGGATAGTGCCACTGTGGACAGCAGCGAACCGTCTCCCTTATCCAGCAGTCAGGAATCAGCTGAAGAGAGGAGTCTGAAAACCACACACAGTCCCAAAGACACAAGCAGTCCGAAGGATTCACACACACAGTGTTCAAAAGACTCACCCAGCCCTAAACAGAGAGCTTCAAGTCCAAAAGTCACCTGTTCAGGTGAGACACAGACAGGAATGCATTTTCCTTGCCTCGCCACAGTGTGAAAATGCTCTTTGAAATACATGATTAACTGTTCTCTTCAAGATGTCATGTACAGGTTATGCCAAGTTTTCCCACAGCAGTAATATATAGTGTTAATAATATTAATAATAGTGTTTCATAGTTTTGAACTTCACATTTCGTAAGTTAGAATGCTCTATTTGCTTTAGTCTTACTTATGTTGTATTTTCATTCACTTTGTCTTTTGACTAATTGCTGATGCAACTTTTCACTGGGATCCATTTGATTCACTGTATAACATGGAAGAATAGTTCACAAGCCAACACTTCCGTTTTTAATCAAACTCTGGTGTGGTTCGTTTGGGCAGTTGTGAACGCAGTAATCATACTCTGGTGTGGACCAAAACAACCGGTCCGAAACCGCCTCTCGTAAGTAGTCTCAGACCGTTTTTTTTGGTCCTCACCAGAGTCCAAGCCAACCAAAACGCATGCTGCCTGTGTGGACATTTGTTGAGATGGACACATGTAAAAGACTGACCTGGACTTCTGCAGAAGTCCGATGTTTGCTTGACACCGGGGTTGAAGAGAACACACAGAATAGGCAAAATAATGTCCACAAAAATAGTGAAGTTTCTAAAGTCATTCAAGATAAATTGGAGGAGAAGGGATTCGTGCGAACTGATCAGTGAAAAAACTACAGCAATATATCAAAGCCTGTGATTCCCTGCATAGAAGTGGCAGCTCTCGAGACGAAAAAGATAAATTTGCTCCTTTGTGCACGTCCCTCAGCAAACGCTTGAATTTGTGCACTGTGAAACCGAACCAGACTAAATACAAAACAAACCAAAAGTATAAATTTCTCTCTTATTCGGACTAGCCAAACAGACTATGGCTTGTGAAAGTGCCCTTAATACCTTAATACTCCTTGAGTATGATGATTTCTGTCTGTATGTGTGTAGAATACTCCGTAGAGTGGCGTGAGGTTCGTCCCATTCAGCTGGCGGTGGCCAGGAAGCTGCTGTCCCACGTCTGTGCCATAGCAGACTCCAGCACACAGAACCTGGATCTTGGCTCCTTCGACAGAGTCAGCTTCCTCATCCTGGTCCCGCCCTCCGAGGTCACATTTCAGCAGACCGTTCTCCACCTCTGGAGCTCTGGTTAGTTACATGGCTCCTTTTTTTTCCTCAACAGTTTTTATTCATTCTTGTCTTTAAAAGGAGAGACAAGTTAATTTGTGTGTGCCTATAACATGATGTGTTTTTATGTTGACCCTCTTGTCTCTTTGGCTGCATGTGTCAGGTGTCCTGCAGGAGTTTGGGGGTTTAGACCAGGAGTGTGTGTCTCAACGGGAGGCTGAGCGTTATGTGTTCAAGATGGATCAGAGCGCTCAGGCACGAATAGACAGCCTCATCCAGGAAGCACAAAGCAACTCCTACACGCTCTACATCCTGGTCCATGACCACGCCCACTGGGACATTAACAGGTGTGTGTGAGAGAGAAAATGAGAAAGACATCAGACGTGGTTCAACAAGAACTTCAACAAATCAATCAAATGTGTTTTCTCTTCCTCTTCCTCTCATGCAGTGCATCCCTCAGTAGCTCAGACAGTGGTTTGGGTCTGGTGGACCAGCTGTTAAACTCCCGTCAGGTCAGAGATGCTCCAAACATCCTAATACTTCACGTCACCTCCTTCCCCTTCGCTCTGCAGACACAGTATACCCGCATCAGCCCCTACAATGAGATCCACTGGCCCTCTGCATTCAGTAACGTAAGATGTGTGATACACACTCTGTATTTAACATTCACTAGTGTGCCCGTATCCGGAGGTTGTTTACACCCGTGACATTGTGTGTTTGTGTGTGTAGGATGTGGACCTGTATCACGAGAAGACGCGCTACTTTGGTGTGTCAGAGCTTTTAGAGTCGACCCGTTCAGGGAGCAGCCTGCCTCTGATGCGGTATGATTCTTCTTTTGAGAGCATGGCATCTGCCCTGGAAGAAAGGTAGAACAGACATTAATCCACACAAATACTTCACAAGCAAGTTTGAATTACTTGCAGGCCTACACAAAAAAATAGAGCAAGAAGCCCTTACAATCTCTCTCTCTCTCTCTCTCAGGTTCCCTAAACTGCACAGTGCTGTGATCCGGACTACAGTTTTGATCCAACACTACTGCGTAGCTCTGATGGCTGCATCCGGCAGAATTGGCAGCACCCACAATCTCCACAAACACACCTCTGTGGAGACCCTAGAGATTGTACAATCACTGCTCACTGCTGCCCAGCAGTGTCCCACCCACCATGGTCACATGGTGCTGCTGCGGATCCCCTCTTTGGCTCTGGCAGCATGGGCCCACCGACGGCTGTCCAGAGTCAGGAGGCAGCTGGGTCTGGAGGAGAGCTTTGAAATCATACTGGGTAATCCAAACCAAGCTCTGAATGTTGGACAGAGCTTCACTGATCAGATCAAGGTGGGATAGTAGGTCATAATGTCATGAAATACAGGATATATGATTTTATGGATAGATGATCTTACAAGTAGAGAAATAAAAATAAACTGATTGTACTTGTGTTTGCACGTGTGTCCTGCAGACATGGCTGAAGATCCAAGATGCTGAGTGGGTTCCTCAGACTTACCTGGAGCTGGAGGCCCTTCCCTGCATCCTGATCCTGTCAGGAGCTGAGCCACTGGGAGAATCACTGCCCAGGTTCTGATCATAACTCCCAAACTTCTGACCTTCTTGACCCTTTGTTCCTAACCCTCCATGTACTGTAGCTCCATCACCAAGGGTTAACTTTATATGAGCGAAATAGGTTTTATGTGTAGCAGCGTTACAATAATCAAGCCTCCACTACCCAATAAAAACGTGTTATATCATCGTTTCTTGCAGGAATGCTACAGAAGCTATAACCTGGAGTTTAAACAGTGAATATATTCTGCCCACAGGTCATTGAAGTACTGTGATCTTAGAGTGATAAGCTGCTCCTACCTTCAGCGAACCACGCTCGAACAAGAGCTGGGACTGGCTGCTTATCTGGTGAGAGCAGAGTCACGACCGCCACACAACCCCGGACCAGGAAGTGATCTGCTGGAGAGCGACGCTGAGAAACTCAGCAGCACTGACAATGAGGAGGAGGAGGGGCAGGAGAACGGTGAGATGAGATGCACATGTTTTAAAATGTGTGAAATGTTCATTTGCTGTTTGAAGGGACATCTCAACTAATTATTCTTTTTCTGTCTTCCATTTCCAGGAGACTCTCCTCTGTCAAGCAGCCAGCAGCTCCAGTCAGTTCCAGATAGCGCGGCTTTAGATCCCTTCCCTGCCCAAAACACCACCTCTTCAAATGTCCCCCAGAAAGGGACCGTGGACACCATACAACCTCCCTCACAACCACAGACTCAACTTCAACCCCAGCCCCCGTCTCAGTCTTTTCCGTATCCTCAACCTGCACTACACCAACCTCAAGTGCAGAGTTATTCCCAGGCTCAACCCATCTCCCAGCCGCAGCCACAACCCCAAATTCATCAGCCGTTATCTCAAACAAATTCCCAACCTTACACTCAAACGCCTCCTCAGCACCAGTCCATCTCCCAGATGCAAACACCCCACCCTCAACCTCAACCTCAACCTCAACCGCTTCCCTCTGCCAAGTCTCGTCGCCAACACTCCAAATCCACCTCCTCCGGCTCCTTGTCCCCGCGAGCCTCCTCTCCTCACCCGAGCTGCTCCTGGGCACGGGGAGTGAGTCGCCCGCCTTCGGTGCTCCTCCCTCGTGCCCTCTACGATATTATCACAGCCAGTGACAGCAGCGGGCTTCCACGATGTACTTCATTCCTGCCACACATGTCTGTCGCATGGGCAAGCAGCTTCAGGTAAAACACACCACTACATATGACACTAAAGAACAGTTTTTTTTGCCAGAGCCATAACTGCACTAAACACAGCAAAAACCTGAACATCTTGTAAATATCACTGTGCAATAATGATACGAGTCGTGCAATACCTGCAGAATGTGAATGCCTTGTGTGTGTGGTATGTGTGTTTTTTATTTTATTTATTTATTTATTATTTCTCTTTTTTTATATTTTATAGTTTTTAGAGGCACGTTACTGTTTGTTTCTTGCACTTTTTAAGGATTGCATTTTAATTTCGTTGTACTTGTACAATGACAATAAAGATATATTCTATTCTATTCTATTCTATTCATATAGTCTGATATTAGAGATATAAAAGCTGACTAACCATTTATCAGCCACTACCCCCCCTGGGACACTAACACTACTTAGAACTTTTATAGACTGCTATAAATGCAAAGTTACTATTATTTGAACATGTACAGTAAAATATACTTATACTTTAACTCTTATCTCAGCCGATTAGACTGTTGTCAGGCCATTAAATAGGCCTTATCAGTCGCTATAAGCACCATAGGTATGGGTCAGTAGGGGCCTACTACACCTACTAGTAGGTTTTATCATCTATTCACATGGTAGATCACCGAAAGAAGGTACAAAAGAACACGACAGCGACCTCTAGAGACAGCGTGAAACTTCATATGGGGTGGAGATCGGGGGCGATGGAAACACAGGGTTTTCATCTTGGAGACCGGGTTCACATCCCGTGTGAAAACCGTGAAAGTTTCACTTTTGAAACGTTGTTATTTTAAGTCAAAACATAATGTTTTTCCCTAAACTCAACCAAATGTTTTTGTTGTGTTTTTGATGCCTAAACCTAAAAAAGTTGTAGTTTTCTTGCCTAAATCTAAAGAAGCCTTTTTGTTTGTGTTCATGCATTTTTACAGCGTGTTAGAACGTGTTGCTTTTAAGTTTTGCTTTCACTTTTACAACGTAGTAAGACCCTAATGACCCACATCTATGGTGTTTATAGCGACCGATAACGTCTTTTTAATGGCCTGATAATATAATTATTATAATTATTTCAGTCATTTACTCACAGAACGTCCAGAGTATACAACTGAAACCTTGTCTCGCTACTGTACCTTTAAAGCAATCTAGCAGTCCAACAATGTGATAAATCCTTGAAAACTTCCTATTCAAATTCAACGCAAGGGTGTAACGATAAAAAATAGTCGATTTGGTTTAATTTAATCAGACCACCAAAAGGTTAATTTAACTGTTTAAGATGTAGTGGATTGGCTCAGCGGCTCAACTGAAACATTATGAGGGTTCATTAAGTATCGTATCAGAGGAATCAAGGTCTGAACAGTATGCTTGAGGTGACTTTGCTGAATTAGTTAATGTTTTGAAGATATTACACAAATGTGAACAAAACACAGTTTTGTGCTTCCAGATCTTTGACTCAATACGTCCTATCTTATCTATATATACTGTATGTCTTTTGTGTGCAGGCCCTTGCTGAGTAAGATGATGACGTGCACGGAGCAGTCACTGTACTATCGGCAGTGGACAATCCCCCGCTCCTACCACATGGACTGCAGCAATCGCACTGAAGGACGAAGTGACAACTTCCACCCTCGCAGGCTGCTGCTCAGTGGACCCCCACAGGTACTTTCTGTCTTCATTTCTTTCTTTTATTCAACCTCATGCTGTGCTGTATATTTACATTAATATCCCTTTTGTTCTTTCCATGGTCAGGTGGGTAAGACTGGAGCGTACCTGCACTTCCTGGGTATTCTGTCTCGGATGCTGATCAGGCTGATGGAGGTGGATATCTACGATGAGGAAGACATCAACTACAGTCAGTATATTTGCAGCAGTAGCCTCCATTTCTCACCTACATTATGTACATTATGGACACAAGCTTTCTAAACAACTTTTATTTTCTATATTTTCTGTTCTACTATTATTGCTGCTAAGATCATATGATTGTATCTAGGATTTCTTTCAGAATGAGTCCAGAATAGATTATAATCTTCAGTATTCATCGTGCTGTAAACTCCTTTGTAATGTATACACTTTTAAATGTGTGTTTTTAGGTGCACAGGCGGAGGGGGTGCTGTACCACCCACACAATGCTTCCTGGCCAAACCCAGACATTGTGAAGACGATGCCCTTTGACTACACCATCCACGATCCCAAATATGATGACATCAGCTCTGTCTATAGCCCTGGATATAAACCCAGTGCTGAGGGTAAGCACAGTTAGGAAACACACACACACTATTCAATAAATCAACACACAACCAAAACTATATTCTCAGAACATTCATCTTCCTTAGTGTTTGTTGCTTGTAAAAACAAGTCTTAAGAAGTTATCTGTATATTATCTTATCTTATATCTTGAATTTCCCTCGGGATCAATAAAGTTACTATCTATCTATCTATCTATCTATCTATTGTTCTGATTTGTCTTTGCCCTTGTTGTCTTTCGTAGGAAACCCTGTGCGCCAGGAGGATGTTTACCTACGCAGGCGAACATCTAGGATCAAGCTGTCTAAATACGCGGCGTACAACACATACCACCACTGTGAACAGTGTCATCAGTACTTGGGCTTCAACCCCAGATACCAGGTCAGCAGAACACAACGAACACACAACCTGATAACTGACACTCACTCAATGTCACGGCTGATAATGTTTATCCCCTTTAATCTTATATCCAGATGTATGAGTCAACACTGCATGCCTTCACATTCACCCATCTGCTGCTCGGGGAAGAGATCCAGCTCTACTTCATCATCCCAAAGTCTAAAGAGCACTACTTCAGCTTCAGCCAACCAGGAGGCCAGCTGGAGAGCATGCGGCTGCCTCTCACCTCTGATTGGGTGAGTCCTTCCTTAGTGAAACCTGAACGACTGAATCAGTAGATCCAGAAAACTGGATCAGTAGTTTATGATGGTCAGAGTCACCATGACAGTAAATCTTCTGTTAATGTTAATCTCACAATATAGAGAACAGAAATAATAAATAAAAACAAAAAATTAAACTAGATAGAAGGTGATGTGCATCACTCATTGAGCCTTATTACATTGCAAAAGAACATTTATTATGAAATATTGATTTCCTGTTTAGAAACATACCTACCACAACACATTACCATTGAATTTATAAAAGTGGTTATTTGCAGGGTTGAGCACAGTGCAGCACCCCGGAGCTCCACTAGGTGGTGCTGCAGGATAGACTATTGCTAAAATTATCCCTTATAGGAAGATGGATTATTGTAGTCCAGTGGTTCATCTTAATTTTCATAAAGATATCTGCACAGCAGATTTCTGTTTGAGAGGATATTTTGTAAGTTTAGTGAAGCAAACACACTATAAAAAAAAAGCTTCTGAGCCAGAAAACAACAGATCACATCATCGTTTATATGATGTTATTTAGATTTTTCAATTTTATTTTCTTCTCCCCTTCCAGAGCCCAGACTGCATCAAGAGTCCAATCTTCACCCCGACCACCGGTCGTCATGAGCACGGTCTGTTTAACCTGTACCACGCTATGGATGGAGCCTCACATCTTCACATCCTGGTGGTCAAAGAGTACGAGATGGCCGTGTACAAGAAGTACTGGCCCAACCACATCATGCTGGTACTGCCTACTGTCTTCAACGGAGCTGGGATAGGTGTGTTACTGCTACTACTGTTAGATATGGAGGGAGTCCTTTTAATACAGGCATTGTTAGCAGTTACACTGACACATACAGTATCTTCATAACTGTTCTTCTGCAGGTGCTGCTCACTTCCTGATTAAAGAGCTTTCGTATCACAACTTGGAGCTGGAGCGCAGTCGGCGTTTGGAGGGCGGCGGCCCGGCAGTCGACGTCTGGCCCTTCATCATCCTGGCTGATGACTCCTGTGTTATGTGGAACGCAGTGGATCTCGACGCACGCAAGTACATACAAGCACATTATTTACATAAATAAGTGTGTTGGATAAAATAGCTGTTGCTTGTATTATAAGTAATAATATGTTTATTACATGTTATAAGTGGGTTTTAACAAAGCTTCTGTTGGCTCTCTGCTGTCTTTAGTGGTCCAGTGGAGCACGCGGTGTCACTGAAGCAGATCTTACAGCACATGGAGGCCTGTCCAGACCTGACCCACTACGGACTGTGTGGCATCAGGAAGTGGAGCAGCCGGGGACTCACAGGTCAGAGGTCATCATGTCAGAAACCTTGAAAAGTCAAGAAGCATTTTGATAGTTTTTCAGTCTTTGTAAATACGGTACAAATTAACTTAAAATATATTTTTCTCACAGGGACAAAATATCAGTAATATCAATTACATATATTATCATATAACGAACTACAACCTCAAAAATGAAATGCAATCGAATAATAAGCCGCTACTATGCGTGTTCATAAAGTTCCCTTTAAACATTTAGGGGAGGTTCTACTTACTGTAGATGCCTCAGATCTCAACTGCAGATACAGATTGTTTTGTCTTCATCTCTTCAGGGTGTACTAAAGATCTTACAGATATTATTTTAAAGCATGATTAATATACTGTATGTCTGGCTCCAAGCTTTATCTCAGATTTTTCAATAACCCTCCATTAGCCTGAAGCTTCAGATAACCAACCACAGAGCCTCAGGACGTAAAGCTTACTGTAGGCTGACAGTCTTTTTAAATCATACATTTGAAGGGATTTCAAATAACAGAATGTTTTATCTACTTTATGAATCACTAAACATAATGAAGTGGAAACCAAAACAAACTTTTCTGCTTTAAAATAAATTTGGAGTTGCTTTTATTTTGTTGCATCCAGGTAATAAACAGAGGGAGCCCTTCTCCAGAGGTCACCTTCATGACTTCCTTCTCCTCAACGTCGACCGGAGCCAGAACGTCCAGTACGACCAGAACCGCTTCACCTGTCACGATGTGGACTTCACCCTGAGGCTGCACAGCGCCGGGCTGCTCGTCTGCCGGTTTAACAGCTTCAGCGTCATGAAGAAGCAGATCGCCATCGGAGGATACAGGACGTTTATCATCAAGACCAAGGTAGATGCTGAAGACTACACAAACACATATAACTCACAGAGCAGAATAAAGAAACAGAAACAGAAAATCAGACAATCAATACAACTATGAATATGTATATATCTATATATATATATATATATATATATATATATATATATATAGATATATACTCTGTGTATGCATTTAACCAGGAGTTAAAACCAGGGATATCCTCCCCAAGCTCCATTTTGATGCTTTTTTATGCACTCTGGCACCTTATTTACATTCAAAGTACATGACTTAATCATACATTATGATATATTATTATAGATTAAACCACCCA
Source organism: Sebastolobus alascanus (assembly GCA_916701645.2). Taxonomy (NCBI): domain Eukaryota; kingdom Metazoa; phylum Chordata; class Actinopteri; order Perciformes; family Sebastidae; genus Sebastolobus; species Sebastolobus alascanus. The sequence continues at coordinate 1,329,048 of CAKAOJ020000128.1, forward strand.
GCACTATATGAAGTAATTAAACATTAACATTCTGTATGATGAGTACTTTCACTTTTGGTACTTTAAGTATATGTTGATTGTAATACTTTTGTACTTTTACTTGAGTGATATTCTAAATGCAGGATGTTTACTTGTAACAGAGTATTTCTACACTGTAGTATTACTACTTTTACTTAAGTAGAGATCTGAATACTTCTTCCACCTCTGTATGTTAACATTAGTTTATTGAAATATTAAAAGTAAATATTAAATATGTTTTTCACTCACACACACACACACTTTTCAGATACAACGCATACAGTGTAGTGCATTTGCTGTTTAGGCCTAATTCTCCATCATCATCTGCTGTCTGTCTGTCTTTCTCTCTCTTCACGGTGACTTTAAGAAATTGTGTTCGCACAGTTTTCATCTCTAGTGAAATTAGTCGTTTTAGTTTGTTTAGGAGCCGTAAAGTAAAGTTAATGTTACGCAACGTGAGGTTTGTCAAATAAAATAAAACGGCACCTACAGTCATGATGAAGAGAGATGTATTTCATACTATAAATCATACTACATAGGTTAACTTCTTACCCTTAAAAAAAATACAAAAAGATTGTTTTATTTTTCCATCTGGACCTGTTCGCTCTGCCAGCATTTAAAATTAGATTTGGGGCTTCAGCCCCGACAAGATGACCTGGCAATGCCGACATAGAAGCGTGTTGGCCAGTTCATTAAAGATATTTTAGTTACAAAGCTTTATCACAACAAAGGTTATTCAACAAAAGTTTTGAAATATCTCCAGACGACAGACGTTCCCACCTCCGTCGGGCCGTCGCAGTACATCTGTGCACCCGACAGCAAGCACCTTTTCTTGGCTACACCAGCTCAGCTCCTCCTGGAAAAATACCTTCAACACACCAGCCAGAAGCTGTTTCCACTCAGCACCAAGAACCACGCACACCCTGTGCTGTCTGTGGACTGTTATCTCAACCTGGGACCTGAGGTACACACACACACACACACACACACACGCACACACACGCACACACACACACACACACACACACACTTTGTTTGTGGTGAATTATTAACCTCTGAACCGAAGTATAGGTTCATATCACTGTTCATTGTGTGCAATAGTACTTTCTCATTCTCATGTGCAATATCACTGTTCATTGTGTGCAATATTCAGGTACATCATGTGCAATATTACCTCTTTTCTGTTTTTTAGCTTACCGTACCTTCTTTCTATTTCACTTATCTTATCTTATTTACTCATTTTACTTAATGCAACTTACTTACTTAAATTGTCATTCTACTAGGCACAGGTGCTAGAAATAGTACGTTTTTACTTTTTATTTTATACACTTGTATTTTATACACTTGAAACTCGTTGTAATTTGTTGTATTTTTTGTATTTTTTGAGCAATCTCTGGCACAAGAATTTCCTTCGGGATTAATAAAGTTCTATCTTATCTTATCTTATCTTATCTTATATACCCACAGAGTATAAAAGTCTCTCTCTTCTTGCCTCCTGCAGGTGACGGTGTGTTTCGTGAGCTCCAGACCTCACTCTGTGAACATCAGCACCACGGGGCTGCTGTTCAGCGGCCTTCTTCTCTGTTTCGCCGACTCCTTCGTGACTCCTGGCTTCCTCAAGAAGTTCACCTTCCTCAAAGGTACAAAGGCAGACCAAATACAGACAATGAAAAAAATATACCGGTATGTGTGTTACAGATGGCGCATTTGCAATGATGTATCTTTGAGTACTGTACAGAGCCTTTGTTGCATGTCATAACCCTCTCCCCCTTATCGTCTACTAAATAAAGTCGGAAAATGTGATGATTTCCCTGTAGGTGCGACTCTGTGCGTCATCAGTGCAGACCGTAGCTCTTTGAGGCAGACGGTGGGCAGGCTGGAGCTCGAGGAGGAGTGGAGGTTCAGGCTCAGCGATGAATTCCAGACTGCCAACGCCAAGGAGGACCGACCGCTCTTCTTCCTGACTGGAAAACATATATGACTGAAACACATGTGTACAGTAGGCCACAAAGAGCCACTGTCAGGACTGAAATCACGTTAACTGCCGAAAAGAAATGTACTAGAATGTTTTTTATAGAATGACAGTAACATACTGTAGGCTCTGAATGGACGTTTTGCAGAATATATCTTTTATGTGGCCTTTATTGAGTCATGGTCATCCTGTGAGTTAGTAAAAGATTGTGCAGGAAACATTAAAGGTACAGTGTGTAGGATTTGGCGGCATCTAGTGGTGTTTTTGCAGATTGCAGCTGAATACCCCTCCGCTGACTCCTCTCTTTCCAAAACTGCAGTAACCTGAGCCGCAGAGTGCAAAACTGTGGTCATCCATACCATAATAACACAACTTTAGGCGCAACGAAAGTCAGACGGCGGCTGGCGGTACCAAGATTTTGCACTCTGCGGCTCACGTTACCGCAGTTTAACAAGCGTGTCGGAGAACGTAAAAGGAGGTAACGTAAAAACGTGAAAGTCTCTCTCTAGAGTCTGAGTTTGGTTTGTCTGTTCTGGGCTACTGTAGAAACATGAAGGACTCTGTGAAGAGGAACCGCTCCCTATGTAGATATAAACGGCTCATTCTGAGTTAACGAAAACACAACGATTCTTAGTTTCAGGTGATTATACATTAAAGAAAGCATAGTTATGAATATTCTATTATTTATATCCCACGAAATGTTACACACTGTTCCTTTAAGGGTTTTTCAGGTAATTAAATGGTGTTTACACGTGGTGTTGTTTAACTATCACTCCATAAATCTCTTTCACGGTTACCTTTTTGTTCCACGATAATTTGTTTTCCTATAATAAAAAATACACGTTATCTTAAAAACAAACATTGTAGAGTAACATGGTGATAAAAAAGTTAAAGGATTCATCTTGTAAAAAAGCCTCTTGATAGATTCACACTGTGTCTTGATTGTATTTTTGAAAGAGGATGAAACTCACGAGACTCAGTAATTACAGGTATTGCTTTTGTATTTCTTCATTATGTGTTTGCAGGTTTAGCTGCGTTCAAGTTTGTATTGCAATAGCACAGTGTTCTGCACACTTTCCTTGCAGGTGCACACAATATGAGAAACTTTAAAAAAAGGGTAGACACAATCATTTGTGTGCAATGGTAGCCGATTTTTGGCAACAAACTTTTTTATTGGCCGAATTTTGTTGAGTTTTTTTTTTGCATGTCTGTTTTGACATGTGAAATATTTTGAATATATTTTTTCAGATTTGCATTTTGTAAAAAGAGTACTTATTCACTGTGTGTACAAGAGATGGTTTTGTGTTTGGATGTAGAACATATGTTATTCTTTATGCTCCATAGACTGTGTGAGGATTTTATTTGTAACTGACGAAACACGAATCCGCTGTGTGTTGGAAGCATTTTACAATGTACAGTTATGTTTGCTTTAATTGTATAAATGTACAGACATTTTACATTTCTGTTGTGTGTGTTTGTATGTCCCTTGTATCTTTCAAAGTGTGTGTGTGGAGACGGTGACGTCAGACGGCCACCTGAAGCAGCAGTAGAGTCCAGCAGCTCCGGACCTTCTCAGATTTCCTCCAAGTACTCCATTCCCAGAACAACACTTGTTGATAAATTTAGTCTAAAACGCTCGCTGCATGTTGCAAAAGCATCACCTACTCAGATTTAGGAGTCAAAGGACTCATCCAGGACCACCCAGAAGAGCTTTGGCACCATCTTGGAGAGTTTAAATCAGAATTGGGAGAGTAGGATCTTCAAACAGCAGCATCTGTGAAGACATGGAGCCATGACCCATGTGGAAGAGCGACACTTCAGCAGTGAGGATAACAGCCTCAACGGCAGCTGGTCCTGGGTAACAACACTAAAACTATAATATAAACTGTATAGTTTTGTATTTAAATCAGTAAGGATTAATTGTTTTAATCAATAACTACAATGAAATGTTAAAATTTGTTAATTTAAGAATACATTTGTAAGAGCGCATCAATGGTAGGCGATGATTTCAAACTAATTATGTTGTCTTTTTTCATTTTTTATTGCCTTTACCAATCCATATTTTGCTATAGACATAACTATCCTATTACTTATACACCCATAAAAGGGCTCCAAACGCCATTACTGTACTTCTACTAAGTGTAGATAAAAACAGCAACAACTAAGACTGCAAACAACCAGCTGCAGGAAAGAAGGCCTTGATTGCCCATAAGGCAGCAGTGTATGAAAATACTGAGCTTAATAACAGCTATATAGAAAGGTGGAAGCATTTCCAAAGGTAATGATTGAATGGCCTTCATATGGAGAGGAGAATAGTTCCAAAAAGTGCACTGAAACATCAACTTCTTACTGAGAATAATCTGTAATAGACTTTGACATGAAGGCCTGTTTGAAGAGGCAGAGATGGACGTGAGGAGGGACAACCTGACGGGTCAGAGGGTCCTCCTTAAAAAGACTGATCAAATAACACTCTCATTCTCTGCGTGTGTTTGTATTTTAGGGAGAAAGTGTATGTCTTTGTGTGCGTCCTTCTGCTGTACTTAGTTCTCAGTGTGCTGGTTCATAGAGTAGGTGAGCTTTTGCTTGTGTGCCGTATAACCATGTGCTAGATCAACAGCTCATATCTCGTCTCATGACCTCAAGCCCACACGGGTACTTACTTATAAAGGCACATTACAACACAGCCAGCCAAGCTATTACATAACAGTCGCACAATGCAGAAGCCTGTGAGCACCTCCACATTCCCTCCACCTCCTTCAGATGATATCTGCCTGAAGTTCACCTTTAACTGAAGTTAACAGTTGCCATTATTTTGTCCCTCTGGTTACCCGAGGCCTCTGTCGAGATATGTTCATTTATATCAAATTGTTTTGGAGGGAGAGACTGTATTGTGTGTCACGTTTACTTTAGATTCCTCATGTCCATTTGGCTACGTGTTTATGATCAAACCATCCCTTCGTGGTGTCAGGCAGTGGATCAACGTGCTTCATGCTCTAATTAGAGCGATGCACCTACAGTACACATATAATTTATCAAAGCTTTATCGTTCACAGCCTCTGGTTGAATACAAGATCAGCTTCCATAAATCTACACCACCACCTGTTGTATATTGCTAAAGTCAAGGTCACACAATGTCTATATGCGCTGTATAGACAAAATGATGACATATTTATGATGCTAATAACCTTTGGAATCTAACAGCTACTCCACGTTATATAAGAGGATTTGTTCCTCCAGTTTGTCAGCCGGTGTTCACACAGACAGCATGTGCTTTTCCCTCTATAGGTGAAGAGTTGGGAAGAAATGTCCTTCTATGGAGTCAATTTAATGAGACAGCCTTGCTGCTCTTTTACTAATAAATCATAAGGGAGATGTTTGTTCCAGCATTGATTGATGGCAGTGGTAGGAAAGCTTTAAGCAGCCATGTCTGGCCCTGGAAACCAAACTAATTAGATGTTTCTTAAGACCTGAAGCTAGCCTGTTAGGACTCCACCTTGAGGGGCGGGTTCAATAGTTCAGTTGTGATGTGTGTCTCAGGCAGCCTTCTGATTGGCTCATGCAGCCCATCCCCCTGAAAAACACCCCCGTCCCCGTGGCGATGAAAAGAAGACATTCTTGACCTCAGAGAGAGTTCCTGGGAGAGATCAGGCTATCCCTGTCACAGCAAACCGCCTCCTTCCTTCCTCTCTCTCCCTCTCACGTGTCTGCAGGAGGTGACACTGCAGGGCGGCGGCTGGAGCGAGAGAGGACACAAACACACACACACATCCTGTAAACAGGCAGACACATGCGTAGACATGCAAGCAAATATGCTTCTGTTTGATTCAATGATACCCCTTTTGAATTCAAAGACATGCAGCCAATGTGATGCTCTAAATAGTAAATGAGTTAAACCCTAGAAGGAACTAAATATCTCATTGACCAGCTGTCAAAATTAAATTAAATGTAATGTAATAATGTAATACTGCGCTCGGCGGCTCACATTACCACAGTCTTGGAAAGGGAGGAGTGAGCGGAGGGATACTCAGTTGGTTGCAAACTGCAACCACACCGCTAGATGTCGCCAAATCCTACACACTGTACCTTTAAAGGAATAATTCACATTTGGGGAAATACTGCATTGTCGCTTTCTTGCCAAGAATTACACGAGAAGATTGAGATCACTCTCTGTATGTGACTATGAAGCTGTAGCCAGTTAGCTTAGCTTAGCATAAAGACTGGAAACAAAAGGAAACAGCTAGCCCAACTTTGTTTTTTGTACGGATTTAGCAAACGAGACGTAACATGCTAATTAGGGAGCTTTAACAGTGTTGGTAGGTGGATTTTGTTACCATTGGACTGAGCCAGGGCAAGCTTTTCCCCCGTTCCAGTCTTTATGCTAAGCTAAGCTAACCGTATTTACCATACCTATAATATATCCTAGTAGTATCCATCTCCTTATCTAACTCTAATCTATTTCTCAAAATGTTGAAGAGATTTTAGGGTCATGTCTAGAAGTAAGGTGACACGAAAATTGCAAAACTCTCGCGAGATGGTTAGGCATTGACCTTGAATAGTTAAGGTTAGGCATTGACCTTGAATAGTAAAGGTTAGGCATTGACCTTGAAAAGTTAAGGTTAGGCATTGACCTTGAAAAGTTAAGGTTAGGCATTGACCTTGAATAGTTAAGGTTAGGCATTGACCTTGAAAAGTTAAGGTTAGGCATTGACCTTGAATAGTTAAGGTTAGCATTGACCTTGAATAGTTAAGGTCAGGATTGGTCGTCGGGCAGCGAGTCGCGCAAGAGTTTTTGCAATTTTTTGCAAATTTTGGCAAGTTACCTTCGAGACACAATCAGATTCTTGGATGGATAAAAATTAAAGTGAAAACAGTGAAGATAAAGAGATAGCAGATAAATACAATTAGATATAAAATATTATTTTGCTAATCCATTTATAAATCCATGATAGACTTGTAGGACTTTGAATATAGATATTACTGCAAAGTTTAAAGCCTCAGTAAATCCACCTGCTGCATAATGGAGTAAATAAACCAGTTCTTCTCCTGTCACACTTCTACAACGTTGTCTCTCTGTCACACATCAACACAAACATTAACATTCTGCAAATTCCCTCTCTCGCCTACTCTCCTATCTCCATATTCTCTCTGTCTGTGTCCCCCTCTCCCCTCCCTCCCCTCCCTCCTCTCCCCCTCTAGTGGGATACTTGTTGCTCCCTGATGAATGACTCAGTTCTTAGAAAACCCAACACGTGTTTCGTTGTTCCCTCTCCGGCTGCCTAGTGCTGATTGTGTGTGTGTGTGTGTGTGTGTGTGTGTGGTCCATCAGCGGCTCTGACAAAGTGAGTAGTCACATGTTCAACAGTTACACAGTGTAAATGTGTGTTTATATTGATTGACAGCAGAAATTGATTCAGAGAGTCATGAACTGTATTTCATGTTGTGACCCATTCTCTCACATTCCTCGAAAGATGTTCAAGCTACTTCTCCTTTAGGGCTCACATGTTGAGAAAGTCTGTGTGCACTGTGTGTGGGTGTGGGTGTGCGTGTGTGTGTAAATGTGTCGTATTACGTTGTCATGTTGTGAGTGTAACTCGTGGGGCGAGTTCTCAGAATCATTGAGCAACAACAACCAGCCAGAGGAGGTATAGACTTTTGTGTTTGTTTCTCTAAAGTTGGAACTCTGTGTCCAGACTCCACTCTGAGGTCAGAGAATAGCACTTTACATAATCTTCCTATAATCTGATTACAGAAATCAGGAACGTATAATAACATTAAGTCAAGAAGAACACTAGAAATTGTATAATTTGATGTAATTTTCTAATGGAAGTGACTCGGTTGTGTTTGTTTGTGCAGCAGCAATCTTTCTATCTTTAACTTTGTTGTTATCCTGAAGGAATTTTTGGTTTTCAGCCATGCATTAAACCTATAAATACTATGATGACAGGATGTCCTGCACACTATGCTCGGGAGCTTATTCTGTTTTTGCAGCATCATAGATGTGAGTGAACATTTGCATGTTTATCTGAGCAGATCTAAGCATGTCTGGAATCATTTGCCTGTTCATAGATCATAGAACTGATGCCATTATTTATTTTGCTCTGGTTCATCTGACTGATCTCCTGTCATCATCATCGTATTCGGCTGCACTCTGTAAAGGAAAGAGACAGACGCAGAGAGAGAAGTTGATTAACACACATACATTTTCATGACCTCTTTCTGTTTACCATTACAGTGCTTGTATCTCTGCCAGTCTGCAGCCTCCCTCTATTTCTGTAAAGGGCATATTTAAATATGTATATGCACATATGTCAGGAGCACTCTAGCAATTACTATATATATCCTTCTCAGGCTTCTCTCTGTCTCTAATCCATATTTTTATTGTTTTACTTTCTTTTTTCTTTTTTTATCGAGGTTATAGCAACAATTACATATATGTCCAATTCCAAATATGGACAGAACCAATTTTTTCATAGTTTTCATAATGAGGCAACTACATTACAGGCTATATACTGTACATACATATACATATGTGTTAAATAACACTGATATTTTCCTCTCTAGTTTGAGCTTTCTTTGTCGAGAGTTAGATGAGAAGATCGATACCACTATTAGGAGTGTGATATCAATCTTCTCATCTAATGGCCTCAGCAAGAAGGCAAATGAGTGTATTTCTAAAAATGTCCCAAACTGGAACCTCGTGAAAAAAACACATTATTCCACAAAGATAGGGCACGGTGTTACAGCTGCAGAGTTGTGGTAATTATGGTTTCTACATCAGAACAGTTCAATAAGTATAACCTTCATATGCTATATTTAGTTTAAAAAACAGCGTGAGCTTTACATTCTTAATTTGATAGAGTGACGTAATGAACAATAACTTGGATCCGGCCTCGACGTGTCACTCAGGGCCGGTGGGTAAATTTACATTTTGAAAACTGAGACATCGTCAGTACGTTGCACAACTACAGATGCCTTAAAGTCTTCTGAAGGTCACTGCTATTCTTGTCTCCTCCGCTCAACATACTACATTTGTATTTCTTTAGAATAAGGACAAGATGCTGTTTACTGTTGCTCTTCTCTCAGTTATACATAGGAAGATAGGAAGATGCCCAAACATAAAGTATACTATTCAGCATGTGCTTTTTAAGATTTAGCCAACTCTGTGGAATCTAAGATTGTTATATTTGTCTTATAGACTAGTATGTTGTTTTGGTAACTTCACAGGTTGTGTGCTATTCTGCTCATAGTTAAATAATGGAAATGATAGAGAATGTATTTATTTATAGCATTAACATTAAGAGGAATGTAATGCTGTAATCACACTTAAGCATCACAGCAGTAAACTTGTCATCCATATGGAAGAGTTTACTGACCTCATTTAACCTCATGCCTTTAACTTATTGTACTGTATGACAGCACTTGGATTGATGTCCAGAAAAAAACAAGCTGAAAGATTGGAATGATATAATGATATATTTTTATCATCCACCTTGAATTACACAATTAATGAGACAGAGATAAGAAATTTAACCTTCAGAGAAACACTTGGAAGACTGCTAAAATAAAACATCAGAGCTTTAATCTGCAGCTTTGCAGCATATTACCTGCTCAGAACCTCATTTTACAGCTAAACAGTAACTACAAGATGTTTTTTGAAAACATTTTATGTGAAAATAGACATTAAAATAACAGAATAATGATTCATATTTGATCAGCGCTGCCTAGTTTGACCATTTGATCAGAGTTTGTGAGTGATTGACAGCTGCTCAGCAGGCTCCAGCTCGGCTCTGATTGGTTGTTTTCCTCCGGTCAGTGACATCTTGCAGATGCCGTTAGGAGCACCGGAGGACACAGAGGCACATGATGTTTTTCAGATGACCTGTCTCATGCACTACTGTCAGGATATAGTGACCGTTTTATTAAAAATATCTTTTTTTTAATCATATTTGCTCCATTTCTACCCACTGGTGCTTTAAGTTTAAAAAAAAAAAAAATAGAAACCAAGTATTCAAAATCAGAATCAGAATCAGAAAATTGTTTATTTCCAGGTGTATCAGGTTTACACTAGGAATTTGTTTTGGTTTGTTGGTGCAAATAAGCAGTAAAAAATAAGAGTAGAATAATTAAAATGTTAGAATAAAATAAGAATAAAAAATTGAAATCTACCAATATACAATAATATTAATAGTAAATACAGAAATAATATAAAATCACATACAGTCATAATAAATCATAAATAAATAAAATATAATTGATTTCAATAGGGACATTTTCAGTCAACAAAGTGTGACGTCAGCGCCGGCTCAGCCAACCGGATCGCTCCGTGCCAGCAGTCAGTGGGAGGAGGAGAGAGGAATATTTTAACTGTGGTTTAAATAGCGAAGCAGCTTCGAGGAGACGAGTGAAGATCAGCTGTCAGTGAAGCGTTACAGACAATAATGTGTGATGTGAAGACTGACAGGTAACGGACTATAACCGCTGCACAGCTCGAGTCGGAGGAACATTTGCATGGCGGAAGGATTTCAGAGCGAAGAGCGACATAAATAAATAATGTGAGTAGATCTGCTGGACTGTAAACTGGAATATGAAACATCTAAATAACCTATTTATTCAGCGTTTTATGATGCTCTAATGTGTTTGAATGAAGCTCGTCTGCAGACTGCAGAGCCCCCCCCCCCCCCCCCCCCCGTGTGCAGATGTTTACATGTCGCCTCACATGATAATACAACCACAGGATGAACCTCATGTTTATCTCGTCTGGTATTCAGCTTCAACATGGGCGTTTTCATGTCAACATTAAAGGCATTTTCTTCTATTTATGTTGCCTATTTATAGAGGATAAGGTCAGGCAGGATTAGAAATATATAGCATGAAAAAAATGATAAATGCATTGATGTTTTTGTCCTTTTGGTTGTAACAGTCAGTAATCCCAGAGTGTCAGACTGCTGCTCCAGTCACATTTAATTGATGTTAATTGGATAATTGTTCACATCATCTGTCTGTAAATCCCTCTGTCTGTGTCTGTGCTGTAGACAGACTGACATTGGAGTTTTATATTGACTAACTTTTAATGAAGAAGCCTCTGTGGGGTTTAGGTGTTGTTGCCCACTCACCTCACAAATAACGGCAGGTTCCTTTACTGTTGTTTCTTTAGTAAAACTATACAGAAATCTCATTATATTGAATGACCCTATAAGCTGTCTCGTGATTGGCTATTACATAATGGGGAAGCCTTGTGATTGGCTGTTAAACAGAGATTTCATGGAACAGTGGGGCTTGGTTGGTTGTGTGTGTGTGTGTGTGTGTGAGTGTGAGGTCCCATCCGTGTGCACGTGCTCTATGTTGACAGTGATATCAGGTCTTTAGCATGTCGTACATGTGCATGTACATGTGTGTGTTTATGAGACAAAGACCATAAAGAGCAAGGGGTCAAATAATTATGTAATCCTTTTCGAACAGTCCCCCTCCCAGTTATTGAGCAATAAGTCACAGAGATTAAAGGGCCACCCAAATGACAGACATATTTTCACTGGTACAGTTACTTTTGAGTTCATAGCATTGAAAAACATTTTATTTCCCAGAAACAGTGTCTTGGTTACTGTGGGTAACCTTCTGTGAATAGTTTAATCGGAATTAATTTCTACTGTAGTAGAAAATGAATATAGGAAACCCCAAACTTTCTGCATGGATAGATATCATTTAAAGCTGCAGTAGGCAGAATGTTTTTGGCATCATTGGGCAAAAATTCCATAATAACCTTTCAGCATATTGTAATTCAAGTGTTCTGAGAGATAACTAGACTTCTGCTCCTCCTCATGTTTCTGTTTTCAGGGCTTTAAAACATCTAGCACGGGACGGGAGACTGATGGGCGGTGCTTGCTATTTCCTCAACTGATCCAAGGCCTATGGGGAGGAGGCTGGGTCACGCGTCCTCAAAGCGTCATATCTTTGGGGGTACAACACATGCGCAGTAAAATCTGGCCTGCACTCGCCGAAATTGAGGCAATCGCAACGCACGACCGCAGCTTCAGTTACACTGCGCAGGTGTTATACCCCATACGAGACCCATGTCCGCCTGTGACCCAGCCTCCTTTCCATATAGGCATTGAACTGATCTCAACATGGCTGCCGGGTCACAACCTTTCTCATTTTACAGCTAAACAGTAACTACAAGATGATTCTGAGAACATCTGAGGAGAGAAATAGTCATTACAGTAACAGTAACAAGTCTACGTTGCCACTGAATGTCACACTCGGGTCGGATGTACAACAGAATAATGCTGAGTCATTAGAGTCCCATTCTGAGATTCACAGTAATTGATGGGTGTTAATAGATCGTCCTCGTCATACGAATGTTGTCACATGGTCTGACAAGATATTGAGCCATCTGTCCCCTAAGCATGCTGTAATAATGTGTATGTGTGTGTGTGTGCTGTAGGTGTGTGTGTGTGCAGACAGAGAGATAGAGGATGCCAGTATCTGAGTCAGCATAAGCAGGTGGCAGGTGGAGATTTGAAGGGACAGTTTGTTATATAGATAAGACAGTGATGTCACATATCATCTGCCTGTGTGTGTCCTTTTACATTTCATCCTTTCTTTCTGCCTCATTCCTCCTCACTTTCCCTCCTATGATCTGCCTCTTTCTTTCTTTCTTTCTTTCTTTCATGACCATTATATCATCACCTTTCTTCCTCTCTCCTTAAGTGTATTGTTTCCTTTCTATCCAAGTCATTTAGCAGAATCTGATGTGATGCTCTCACCCTGGTTTGAAGCCACAGAAACACTATTGGCGCGTACTTTGCTGAATAAATAATGACATGTGTTTTCCGTGATCAGGCACATCATCGATTCGGTTGCATTGCACAACAGATGAAAAGTGGCTTTAGATATTTTTGCAATGCACTCTATAAAATATGTTAACCCTGTACTCTCACTGATGTCTGCAGTTGCTCCCACAGGACCATTAGCTGGTGTATAATGTAGTCTAACATATAAATACTCACATAGTCTTTCTAGGTTTAAATATTTGTCTGAAATATCTATTTATCTATTAATAAGTATAGAAAGTGGAATTGATTTCTCCTGGATGCTGAATGTATTTCCTGTATTATTCTCTCTCTCTGTAACCACCCATCTCTCGGCCCAGTGAATGTGTTTCCCTCTCTCTCTCTCTCTCTCTCTCTCTCTCTGTCTCTCTCTCTCTCTCTCTCTCTCTCTCTCTCAGGGCCGTGTTTGGCATTCTCGACAGAGAGCATTAGAGGCTGTGGATCAGAGACACTGGCACAGCACCACACGATTACTCTCGTCCCCAATGGAGTGTATTAGCATTACAAAAACATACAAAACATCTTTTTTTTTTTAGGAAAAGCTGAATGTTTTAACATCCGTGCACCCACATCCAAATCACAACCACAAACACCACGCTCAGCAACGCCACAAGAACACAGTCACTGTTTATGGTTTCAGCAGGGATTGGCCTGCATGTGGTGGCAGTAGTTGGACTCGGAGGATCAATAATGTATTTTAGTGTGGCAGGGAGGCCTTGTGGTTTGATCCCCGACAGCCAATAGGTCCATTAAAGGTCATTTGTCCTGCCAGTGTGTGATGCTGTGCAAACGTTAAAGGCCGGAAATGTAAATAAAATCTCATTTAATGGACAAAAAAAAGTAGAGATGTCTTTGTGGGAAAGTAATCAACTAAAACTCTCCCTCTTTCCTTCCCTGTCTGTCTCCAGTTACAGACCATGAACTATGTGGGTCAGTTGGCGGGCCAGGTGTTTGTGCAGGTCAAGGAGCTTTACAGAGGACTCAACCCTGCAACGCTGTCTGGATGTATAGATGTGATCGTGGTCCAGCAGCCCGATGGCTCCCTGCAGTGCTCTCCCTTCCACGTCCGCTTCGGCAAGATGGGCGTGCTGCGCTCCCGTGAGAAAGTGGTGAGATAATAGGTTGCTGCCTCCGTCACGCTTTCACTATCTTTTCTTTTCTTTTTCATCGGCAGCTCAGAGACTGTTGCTCACACTTGCATTTTGACAACAGCATAAAAGCAAAGTTTTAATCAGTGGTGCAAGAAGTATTCAGGCCTTTTATGTGAGTAAAAAATAACCTTTTACAAGTAAAAGCCTGGAATTCAAAATCGTGGTTACTTTTCATGACAAATTCACACGTTGCAACAAAATTCTGATGACATTTTATGTGTAATGCAGTAATGTATTTCAGCAGGCCAGAAACCATGTTGTACTTACTGAAAATGAAACAGTAGTGCATTACATTCTGCATTACAGTACATTATAAATGACAGCACATCACCCAAACACTGTGTGAATTAATTTCTACATCTTTGTGGATAATTTACACACTCAAATACAGTAATTGTTATCAGTTAGATGAGATGGCTAATTATTTACAAAAGTAATAGTCACTAAATATTTCAACACAAAATCCTGTTAATCATGTTAATTTAAAGGACTATTATTGTGTCCTGCAGGTGGACATTGAAATTAATGGAGAGCCGGTGAGTTTGCAGATGAAGCTGGGAGAGAACGGAGAGGCCTTCTTCGTCGAAGAGACCGAGAACACAATGGTGAGTAATGATTGACAGAGTCGTTGCTCTGAGTCAGTGAGCACACACACAAATATAGGACGGAACATAACTTAGTGACATGAAGGTCGTACAGGCTGAACTAAAATTATCTAACAAGTGCTTGAATTGGACTGGTAGTCATAGCGAATACATTCAATTCTTGCCCTCTTGCAGTACGACAGTTTTAACTGATTTCACCACTTCAAATACATGTCATTGTCATTTTAATTATCAGGTTTAGATCTCTAGTTTTACCGCCCAGACAAGCCCAGAGGAAGCAGAATTGTGCTCCTGATCTCGAGACTGCCGGGCAGCTGCTGGTGGAGGCTTCAGAATCTTTTAATAGTGACCGGCCTGTTATCACCATACGGTACCAGTGTGATGTTTGGCCAAAAAAATCAAAACAGAATGATCTAAAGGTCATTTTTCTATGAATTCAATAAGTGCAAAATCAAGAGTGTCCCGTCCTTGATAACACAAAATATGCCATAAGATCAGAATTAAACAGAAATGCAATATTACGATCATGAATAACGTTTCTAATAAAATCATGTAAAAGATTTCACTGTAAAAATAACTGAATAAATGGCACCTTAAAACAACCCGAGTTGTCTGAAACCATAAAAATAATCAACACCTGACTGATATAGACTTATATATCAAGATCTTGAAATACTCCCAAAACATCGGCAGCCAGAAGAGAAGGCACCAAGTTTCTGCAACAATTATTCAATTTCACACAGATGGACCAATTTTTACAATTTGATGTCTAATTGTAGAGGTTCCAGTGATGCAGCTCACATACAAGTTATTTTACTTCAGGAGGACTTTGGGAACTGGGAATGAAGAGCATAGATGTTAAATATATATTGTGTTATATATAAGTGTAATGCATTCACTTGAGAAAAAAAAAATATTTGCCCTGTTTCTTTCTGAATTAAGGAGATTATTATCTCAGAACTCAGAAAAGTTTTCATGGGAAATTTACCAAACACCTCAAAATCCCAAGAGAAGTTCTCATTTACTCGAGAGCTTGACTTCATGGAGGCAAACGTGTCCCGTCTGTTTAGTTTAATCCAGCGCTGAGAAACCTATGAATGATGTGAGTGCAACTGAGGCACAATTGCTTGATTATGTCTTGAGTCACCACATAACCAGCATGAATGCATTTCAGATGCATCATCTTATATCCGTGAAGCACGCCATATAGGTTCAACTGATCCTGGAGAAACATCGCAATGTCCAGCAGATCAGAGTGGACTTTATGTCTAAACAACTGCAAGGTCCTGAGCTGCCTGTACAAAGTCGACAAACTGATAACAATACCATCTCTAGGCTATTACTTACTTAAAGACATTAGTATCTTCCAATGTCTCAAACCCAAACCAAAATATATGAAACTAAACAGGCGGGACATGTTTGCTTCCATGCAAGCAAGCTCTCAAGTAAATGAAAGCTTCTCTTGGGATGTTGAGGTGTCTCGTTAATTCAGAAAAACAGAGCAGAATTGTTTTCTCAAGTGAATGCATTACACTTCCGTATAAATGTGTCTGGAAATTAGAAATTATAATCTTCAGGCTTTTTCAACAGCAGCCTGGCTGCACAACTCATGTGATTTGAGTGTGTTTATACATTGTAATGGTAGAAAATGAAGTATAAGAACAAGCAAGTCCAGTTTGAAAGCTTATCAAACACTAAAGCTACAGCTGTTTATACTGCTTAGAGGCTGAATTTTACAACCCTGGAGAGTTAGTCATGGCAGCACTAATATTTTACTTCATCAAGATGCCACAAGGTGCACGTTTTAAATGTATTCTACTGAAAAATAAGCTTGATCCATTAAAACCCTGCAGTGCAAGTGCAGATTTAGAGCATCCATACTGTGTTGTAGCCGTACAGTGAGACAAGCAAACAATAACAAAGTACAAAGTGTACCAGGGAGGAAGTGTATGGATGGAAGAGACAGCAAGAGAATGATGTGATCATATGGGGGAACAGATCCTGGCAGAGAGATGGATGACCTTATCAGTCAAAGGACACATGGACAATCTATTTTTGAAATTTTGGAAAACAATCTGATGATATGAGATTCTGTTTTTACAAAAGCAGATAAAGACGTCAGCACATCAGCCGAAATATAAGATGAAGAACAAGAGGAAACAAGAGCTTCTCTCCCTGTGTGGCATCCTGTTGGTCAGCATGACTTTAGTTTCCTGGATATGAACCATCAGGATCTTTTTTTCTCTGTCAGACAACAACTGAGCGACATCTTGTTATATGCTGTTTTCCTATGCATTGCCAATAGTAACTCAGCAGCCACCGTGGTTATTGTCTTCTAATGCAAACCACCTCTTCTCATCTTCTGTTTTATTCATGTGCACGTGACCTGCGCTGCTGGTATCAGCGCCAGAGTTCAGGGTTCAGTCCTCAATAGAGATGCAGAAACTAAAAATGCATGCACTTATAACGCACTTTAAATAAAGCATCCTCCATGTGCGTCACCGTGTGTGCTATGAGGTATGCACCGAGGAAACACATCACCCATTCATCATCTGGAGTCCTGTGACAATGTGACAATGTCACTGACAATGTGAGTAGTATGTTGGTTGCGTGTGAACAGATAGGATTAGGAAAAGGTACATGACGTCATACGTCATTTGGGTAACTGTTCAAAACAATACAAAAGTCCTCGCTAAATAGCTTCCCATGTATCCGTAATAGGTCATGTTACATGGAAGTATGTGCCGCACAAATGCAAATGGAGCAGAAAACAATCTGACCTGGGAACATTTGGTTTTGTGTTGACAACTGAGTCTGTAAAGGGATAGGCGAGGATTCATGGGAAGTCGGAGGGTCAGGGACATGAGGGGGAGCGCTCGTCTGAGCGAAACAAGGATGAGTGGTGAGCATGATGAGAGTTGGCTACGTTTCCCAGTTAGGAATTAAGAGGAATATGTCAAAATCTGAGAGGATCTAATTTCTAATCTGAGAGATTACATTGGTCTAAATCTGCTTTCAATACTCACTGTATCTGTCAAAGATTGGGAGCCTTTTTGTCATATCAGTTAATCCATTGATAGGTGCCATAGGTGCTCTTTAGAGTGGGTCCTGCAAGGATATCGTAATGCCTCAGTCCTTAATGGATGGGGAAATAAAGTATGTTTTAATGCCTTAGACGCTTTTTGAAATTCAAACAAACGCTGGCAATTATTTGCAAATTCTCTTTGGCCATGTCCGTCCCACTGTTTGGGTCAAAATTTCTCCTTGACATAACATTTCCTCCCCAGAGTGGAAAACCACCAGAGAGCTATTTATAGCTCTGCCAAATTCACCTTCCCCACAGTCGGTTGCACACAGACTGCACTCAGAAACTGTCTGTCACTGATCTGTGTGCTGTCCAGACAGACGACACGGTCACACAGATAGTGAAAGAGGAGCAGATAGGCGGACAGCACATACAACATATACCGTACTGTACACCACTAAAGCACGGATAAACATGCACGGATGGTTGCCGTACTGTAGTACGGTCTGTTTCAGTTTCAAATGATTTATCTTCCATCAGTGTTTTTGTTCCGTCTGTCAGTAAAGTAATCGTCTCACCGCTTTGAATGGAAAAAGATCAACAACATTTTTAAGGAACTATTTGGCATCAAGCCAGATCTTCTGTGCCTCTTCTACCCAACCTCCCTCGACTCCCTCTCTGTTCCTCGGGGGGTAAAAGTTAAATTTGAGGATTTGTCGGGGCTTGTGTATTGTCAAATAGATCCCGCATGCGAAACATTAACCAAATGTTCCAGCAGAAATTCATCTTCAGGCTAGAACATCTCTGAATACCTGTGGTAATAAAACCCACATGATTTATCTTCATGTGGTTACATTGAGACGCCTCTCTAATAATCTCAGTTATTACATCATGTCATCTAATTTTTGCAGTGTATAAACAAACATTGTGTTGCTGGTCTGGTTCATGGGTGAAGTGGGTTTGTCTCAAAAGATTAACAGAATTCATACAGTATGTCATTATTTCCTTGATGCAGGTAGATTCAGTTTTGTGTAAAAAATCGTATTCACAGAAATAACACGTCTACTTTTCAGAGGAAGTTAATAGATTAGTTAATATATTGAGAATGAGGCATCCAAAAACATTTAAAGGTCCCATATTGTAAAAAGTGAGATTTTCATTTCTTTTACATTATAAAGCAGGTTTAAGTGCTATATAAATACTTTTAAACTATCAAAACGCTCAATATACAGAGAAATACACACAGCCCGTATTCAGAAATTGTGCATTTGAAACAAGCCGTTAGGATTTCTGTCCATTTGTGATGTCAAAAATATACAATATTTAGACCATTGCACGGTTTTAAACGTAAACATTCTAAATGTGTCTCAGTTTATTTCCTGTTGCAGTGTATGTAAATAACATCAGCTGACAGGAAGTAAACATGGACCCAAACTGTTGCCTAGCAACGCAATTCCATTGAAATTCACTAAAACGGAGCGTTTCAGACAGAGGGTGAATACAGGTTTATTCAGGCAGACAGTATGAGGAAAGTAAAGTTTTTTTTGAAAATTACAGCATGTAAACATGTTCTAGTAGAAACACAAAATACAAGTATGAACCTGAAAATGAGCAGGATATGGGACCTTTAAATGAACTAAAAGTGCTTTGAGGGTGGATGTTTCCAGCAAGGTTAGAGCTCTGAGCAGATGAGCTGTGACCTGGTATAGTGCACATCCTGAGCACTGTCCCCTTTACTCTCCCATCAAAATGAATTGGGCTACGATGGACGTGTGTCATGACACGTGCACTGCAAGGCATGTGTCAGTCTGCACTCTTTGGATCATCTCTTTATCTTCCCCTCTCTGTCTCTCTGTTTCTCTTTCTGTCTTACAGTAGCCTATAGTCATTGTGGTGAGACTGTGAATCCTTGTGATTTTACTAATCTGAGCTCAAACCCAAATTCCCACCAGATTATGTTATGATTATGTAGACCTGAATGTCAATCAGCAACACTCAGTTTCTACTCGACAATACTGTGTTGTTATGTTAACATATGTTAGCATTGTCATTGGGAGCATAGCTCAAAGTAGCGAGCAGCTGTAGACTCTTTATCTTCTTGCCCACTTTATCCTCGCACTCACTTTCCCACAAGATTCTATAAATTTCAATTATTTTACATCAATTACCGTTAATTTCGGAAGTTAATCATGATTTTTTTTTTTTTTTATCATAGCAATGACCTCTTATGATCACGTCATGTTTCTGTGTTGACAGGAAATATTTCCGTCCTACCTGGCAACGTCACCCATCATGTCAACCGGGGCTGAGTTAATGGAGTCCCAGCTGGGAAGGGGCAGTTCTCGTCACCACGGTACGCCCTCTGGAAAAAACACATTTGGGAATTTGTGAAGATGTGTGTGTGCTTTTTCAACAGTTTTCACGCTACTCTCTCACATCACATAGACACCATGCCCTGCGGCTCACTTCCTGTCATGAGCCTGGGACCGCAGCAAGGTGATGGAGGGATGATGAAGAAGAGGAGGAAGAGGAGGAAGAAGGCACGGCCAGAGGCGGGCAGCGGAGGAGGAGGGAGGAGAGAGGAGAGCGGGGAAGAGTTCTCGGAAGACCAGGACATGTTTACTATTGACCTGAGCTCGGATGAGGAGAGAGAGGCTGACAGCAGGTGTGTATGTGTCTGTACACACAATTAACTGTTTGATTGAGTGTTTCAATTTGAACATTTTAGACTCTCAGGACTGACCGAAAAACAGAAAATACCGTAGTAAACCTACAGTAGTATATCTGAGCCAGCAGCTTGTGGGTTTTTGGTTCTGTTTGAATTGTTGTAGACTGTTAGAGGAGTTTGAAAAGGCCTTCCCTCCATGTCATTATGTTGATATTTGTGTGTGTGTGTGTGTGAGAGAGAGAGAGAGAGAGAGAGAGAGAGTGGGGTTATTAAATGCCAGTAAGTCTCTTCCATTGCTGTGGTAAACAACCTTCGTCAGCAGTCACAATGCTGATGAACCACTGCCAATAACACCTCTGATTTTGTTAAGCGGAGAGACTGTGTGTGTTTGTGTGTTTATGATTTTCAGGCACGAATGAGTGTGTAAGTGGTTGTTCTCACTATCTAAATAAGGGGAACATGATTCAGAAGAACAGGAATACAAAAAAAAGGACATTCGGTTAATGCTCAAATTGGAATTTGTCCATTTATAGCAGTGCGGCTCTGTGGGTGGGAACGTCGAACCACTTTGGTCCAGACTGAAATATCTCAACAGCTATTGGATGGATGCCATTACATTTTGAACAAACAACAATGTCCCCCTTAGGATGAGATTTAATGACTTTGGTGATACCCTCACTAATCATCTAGCGCCATCATCAAGTCCAATACTAAGCTAATGATAATCCACCTATTTTTTTTAGGGCTGTCAAAGTTAACGCGACAATAACACATTTAGGCAAATTCGTTTTAACGCCACTAATTTCTTTAACGCAACTTGCGATTTTTAGGTTGTAGCGGGTTCTGTGTTAAAGCTTTAAATGAATATAGTGAGTGAATATGAAACTAGAAAACCTAAAGAATCCATCGGTACCAACCATGTCATACTAGCTTGTCACAAAGGAGGATAAATAACGCTCCAAACGTATGCTAAATTTTGGCGAGGAAAAACTGACATGGTCATTTTCAAAGGGGTCCCTTGACCTCTGACCTCAAGATATGTGAATGAAAATGGGTTCTATGGGTACCCACGAGTCTCCCCTTTACAGACAAGAGGGGGTGAGGGTTTCTGGACAATATTCGTCATTGTTTTGTGTTGTTAATTGATTTCCAGTAAAAATATATACATACATTTGCATAAAGCAAGAATATTTGAGTGTTAAATACTTGACAAATCTCCCTTTAAGGTAAATTTTGAACAGATAATAAATGTAATTAATTTGCGATTAATCGATAACCCTAATTTTTTTATATTCTTCTGTCTCAATTCAGTAGAGTCATTTTAGTGATTCAAATTAAATTCTTAGGATCAAATTAGGGAGATAAAATAAATTGTCTGCATGTGTGTGCATGTTTGTGTTTACGTATGTTTGTGTGTGAAGCTTTGAAAACCAGCTCTGTTTGTGGGACGCGCTCCAGGGATTTGTTCCAACAGATTTCTCTCTGTCTCTTTGAAATAATTGCTCTTTTTTTTAAGAAGTCAACCACATGTTAGTGCTGGAAAAATTCCAGAAACCCTTAAAGACATGAAAGAATGTGTATCTACCTCATGTCAGGCTTAATACTGGTGTTGGAACATTTTATTAGCATAAACAAATCACTTGTTTTACTTTATTTGGATTTGCAGAGACACTATTTATACAGTATGGTGTGTGCACAGGCTGTGAAATAATGTGTGTGTGCATATGACTGACATCTCTCTGCATGTGTGTGTTTGTGTTCAGATCTGTGTACGGTGATCAGGGGTCGACAGCCAACACGCACACACACACCAGCACTGACTGGATCCGTCCACAGAGGTATTACTGACACAAAACACACACAGATACACACTTAAACTTATTCTAACTGTCTAGTAAACTCTTCTGGACCTTTATTCAGTTCTTTTTTACTCTGTTGATATTGTACAAAGCATATTTGATACGTTTACTGAGTAGATGATAATCATTCACTCTGTCTCTCTCCTCATCTTCTTTTTTTTCTGTTTTTGTGTATCTTTCTGTGTCTTTTTATCTTTCCGTAGTCATGTGATGAAGGAGCTTCTCTCCATTCCTCATCCCTGTGGTCTGTCCATCTCCTGTCCTCAGCAGATTTCTCACCTCTCCTCTATTAGGTATCACCTTCAAGTTTACCTTTTCTGAATGCTGGAAATGAAATAATGCACTAATGAAGGAAAACTCAGGAAAGTTTACAGGAAACAGAAAACAATATTTGGAAATTATTCAAATATTCTGCTTTATTTTATGCTAGTATTTTGAAGTCAATTATATTAAAGGTACTTTGTAAGAAATATTGAGTACAAACTGATTTAACTCAAGTGTCTTTCACTTTCCCAGCAACCCCGATGATTCTAGGTCATCAACGCCGAAGAGCGACTCGGAGCTAACCAATCAGAACAAAGACAATCCTGAGATGTTGTGGACCTGGGGGGAGCTGCCACAGGCTGCCCAGGTATCTACACACACACACACACACACACACACACACACACACACACACACACACACACACACACCCCTGCAGAAAGTACAAATTTTATGCAGATTTCAAAACCATATGCATGATGTATTGGTTCTACACATTAGTATTATAAACATTTCACTACCATTAAAGGAATAGTTAAGTTTAGGGCAAAACATCGATTGTGAACACAAAGACGACTACACATTGTTGATTTCCCAAAATAGAGAAATAAATGGAGATAAGGAAAGTAAGGGTAGAAATGAGCAAACACTAAAAATATTGTGCAACAACTTTGATCTCTCTCTCTCTTCCATAGCCGTCCTTCCTGACTTCCCACCAGAAGCAGGACTCTGTCACAGCCGTCTCCATCCCGGTGTCTGCCAGCACTCACTTCAGAGCCATCAGTGACACTGGAACCCCCTCCCTCACTCTCTATGCTCCCCAGCCGGGGGAGACCGCTGCTCATGGTGGGGACAAGGACACTGAAGAAAGCAAAAATGGAGCCGGGGTCGGACTAACCACTGGGGACAGGGCTGGAGGTGAGCTAGTGCTAGTTATATGGAAGACAAAATTAATGTTAATGTGCAAAGTGTTCTCTACAAGTTACTAGAATGACATTATGGCCTAAAATAATCATATAATCAATAATTATAGAAAGTGTATTATTACTCATTTATCAAGGTAATTTATCATGTATTGCTAACATAGACTGTATATAAGAAGCAGACGTAGTCACCGTCATTGGTTTGTGGACTGCCATTTTGAAGCCTCCATTTCGGCATAAATGATAAAATAGTGTTGATCTGGATTTTAACTTTTCACTTAAAGACAAGAAGATACAGGAAGAAAAATTAAATATAAAAATAATAATAAAAAATAAAAAATAAAATAGTGTGGATCAGGTTTTTAACTTTTCACTTAAAGACAAGAAGATACAGGGAGAAAAATTAAATATAAAATAAAAATGAAAAAAAAACATAAAAAAATAAAACAGTGTGGATCTGGATTTTTTTACTTAAAGACAATAAGATACAGGGAGAAAAGTTAAATATAAAAATAATGATAAAAAATTAAAAATTAAAAAAATAAAATAGTGTTGATCTGGATTTTAACTTTTCACTTAAAGACAAGAAGGTACAGTGAGGAAAATTAAATTAAAAAAAATTAAAATTAAAAATTAATAAAAATATAGTGGTGTGGATCTGGATTTTAACTTTTCACTTAAAGACAATAAGATACAGGGAGAACAATTAAATGTGAAAATAATAATAAAAAAAAAAATTAAAAAAATAAAATAGTGTGGATCTGGATTTTAACTTTTCACTTAAAGACAAGAAGATACAGGGAGAAAAATGAAATATAAAATAATAATAAAAAAAAACATAAAAAAATAAAGTAGTGTGGATCTGGATTTTAACTTTTCACTGAAAGACAAGAAGATACAGGGAGAAAAATAAAAAATAAAAATAATAATAAAGAATAAAAAATAAAATGGTGTGGATCTGGATTTTAACTTTTCACTTAAAGAGAATAAGATACAGGGAGAAAAATTAAATATAAAAAATAAAATTAAGAATAAAAAATGAAATAGTGTGGATCTGGATTTTAACTTTTCACTTAAAGACAAGAAGATACAGGGAGGAAAATTAAATAAAAAAATAAAAAATTAATAATTTATAAAAATATAGTGGTGTGGATCTGGATCTTAACTTTTCACTTAAAGACAAGAAGATACAGGGAGAAAAATTAAATATAAAAATAATAATACAAATTAAACAAAATAAAATAGTGTGGATCTGGATTTTAACTTTTCACTTAAAGACAAGAAGATATGGGGAGGAAAATTAAATATAAAATAATAATAAAAACAAAACATAAAAAAATAAAATAATGTGGATCTGGATTTTAACTTTTCACTTAAAGACAAGAAGATACAGGGAGAAAAATAAAATATAAAATAATAATAATAAAAAAAACATAAAAAAATAAAATAGTGTGGATCTGGATTTTAACTCTTTTTTACTTAAAGACAATAAGATACAAGGAGAAAGTTAAATATAAAAATAATGATAAAAAATAAAAAATAAAATAGTTTGGATCAGGTTTTTAACTTTTCACTTAAAGACAAGAAGATACAGGGAGAAAAATTAAATATAAAATAAAAATAAAAAAAAAACATAAAAAATAAAATAGTGTGGATCTGGATTTTAAGTTTTTTTTACTTAAAGAAAATAAGATACAGGGGGAAAAGTTAAATATAAAAATAATAATAAAGAATAAAAAATAAAATGGTGTGGATCTGGATTTTAACTTTTCACATAATGACAAGAAGATACCAGGAGGAAAATTAAATAAAAAAAAATAAAAATTAAAAATTAAAAATTAATAAAAATATAGTGGTGTGGATCTGGATTTTAACTTTTCACATAATGACAAGAAGGTACAGGGAGAAAAATTAATACGATTTAAAAAAGTTATTTTTAGAAAACGGCCGCTATATCGTGACAGTAGTACATGGAACAGGTAACCAAAAAAAATCATGTTCCTCTGTGTCCTACTGTGTCCTCCGGTGCTCCTAACGGCATCTGAAAGGTTTCACTTACCGGAGGAAAACAAGGTCCGCTGTCCAGCAGCCGGTTGTCAATCCCTCGCGAACTCCGACCAAACGGTCAAACTAGGCAGCGCTGCTCAAATATGAATCAATATTCTGTTACTGTAATGACTATTTCTCACCTCAAATGTTCTCAGAATCATCTTGTAGTTACTGTTTAGCTGTAAAATGAGAAAGTTTGTGACGCCGCCGTCATTGTAAAATCTGGTGAAGGAAAGCCAAGTTCCGCTCACATGACCGGAGCACAGCCAATAGGAACGCTCTCTCTCTCTGAAATGACCTGTGATTGGTCAAAGTCTGCCGTCACGGGCTAGATTTTCTAAAGCCTGAAAACAGAGCCATGATGAGGAGCAGAAGTCTAGTTTTCTCTCAGAACACTTGGTTTACAAAATGTTGAAAGATTATTATGGAATTTTTGCCCAATGATGCCAAAAATATACTGCCTACTGCCCCTTTAAATTAACTTTCATGAAGTGAAAACACACTGTGAAAGGGTTAAAGTTCTAAAGAAGGAAACGCTGAAAACACCCATACAACAATGCCGTGGTAGCGACCTGTCAATCACAAGGTAGCCCCGCCCTAAAGCGTTTCCTGCTTTATGGTCCATCTGACTCTAAATGGGACCATAATTTACTAAATGAACATCATGCTGTATTGAAGAAGACTTGAAACTAGTGATTGAGACCATAAACTCATGTTTACAATGTTTACTGAGGTAATAAATCAAGAGAGAAGTAGGCTCATTTTCTCACAGACTTCTATACAACCAGAGGAGTCGCCCCCTGCTGGCTGGTAGACAGAACATATTGGCTTCGCCTTTCAAACCCAGAGGTAGCCCAATGATTGCTCAACTCTCTGTCAGACTTGCAGCACTGGTGACCTCCAGTGGTGCTTTTTTATTTAAGTTTTGCAAATGTGTCTTTTCAATGAATCAGATGTAACTAGTTACCTTTCCATGGATGAATCATTAATCAAGAAGACATCCTGATTCAAGTGGTAAACAAAGTGATTGCAGAATCCTAGTGGAAAAGTTAACAGTATCTATCAGTATATCCTGGTGACACACAAGCTTGTTTTTATGCATCAGTTGACTCTTTATTGTGTGTTTTTATTTCTGTAGGGAGAGAGGTGGAAAGTGTTGGGCCATCATGTGCAGAGATTGAGGGTTTAACAGCCTGCTCAGTGTCTCCCAGGATTCTCCACGATCATCTTGAAGAAGGCGGGAATAGAGGAAGTCCCATCAGAAGAACTGATTCACCATCCAAGAGGAAAGGTATCAGTGCTCTACCTCAAACAATACAAAGGATTGTCTTGAACTCAAAGTGTCTATATGCTTCATTATCATGCTACAGCTACTGATGATGTGTAATATTGTCTCTGATTAGAAAAGAGAAGCCAACACCTTGGTGCTGATGGCGTATACCTGGATGACATTACAGAGCTGGAGCCTGAAGTAGCTGCTCTCTACTTCCCTAAAAGGTTCAGTAACGAACATATACATGTATCGAACATGTTTGTGCATGCTTTCAAATATACTCCACCCCAAACACACACACACCTACTGTATAGAGGGCTTTCATTTGGTGTAATTCACCCTCTGGTGGCCACCATGGAGGTCCTCAGCAGGATTCAAAAGAGTTGAGAAGACTTTTATTATTTCAGAAGTAATCAATTACTTTTTGACTATTTCTGTGATTTATGGCTATATCTAACCACCACTGCATTACATTACATTTATTCAGCTGATGCTTTTATCCAAAGTGACTTACAATAAGTGCATTCAATCATGTGGGTACAAGAAAAGAAAGTGCAACAATCAATCAACTTCATCCAATATGATGATTTAGTAGAGAGAAAATGGGAGATAGAGAAAAGTTTTTTTTGTTTGTTTTTATGGGCCGAGGTGCAGTCTGAACAGATGAATTTTTTCGTCCGCGACTTTTTGTAAATTAATTATCACAGTTACATAATTTTGGTGGCCGTAGTTGGCTGATGTGAACATTAACATTGCTGCTTTTCAAAACTCTTTAGGTACTTTAATTCACTTTAGGCTAGTGTTTATTTGACCTGCACCATCACAACAATATGTTTCAGAGATGTTTGTGTGTTTCTCTCTGTCCTCAGTGACGGAGGCAGTAGCTCAGTGAAAGCGGACTCCGAGATGATGATGATGGGAGTGCGGAGCGCCGATCAGTCCCCACAGTCAGTAGGCAGCAGCGGGATGGACAGCGGCGTGGACAGTTTGTCCGACCACGTGGGGGATCTGCCTCATGTTACCATCTCTTTGTGCGGAGGACTCACTGACAACAAGGAGATCACAAGAGGTAGGATGAGGAATGTGACAGAAGGACAAAAAATAAGAATTACAGTGCTTTTCAATTTTAACTTCTTTCCTCTTCTTAAAACAAGTCTGTCGATCTGTGTGTGTTCTTGCCTCTGTATGTACCGTGTGTGTGTGTGTGTGTGTGTGTGTGTGTGTGTGTGTGTGTGTGTGTGTGTGTGTGTGTGTTTCATGCCACAGAGCAGTTCCAGGAGAGGGCAATTTCCTACCAGCAGTTCTCTGATAACCCTTCTATTATCGATGACCCTAACCTGGTGGTCAAGATAGGAAACAAGTATGTACTGCTTTACTATTCAATATACAAGAAGTGTGATACACATTTAGACTGGCACCATGTTGCAATAAAAATTGAGCTTTCAAAGGAATAGTTCGACAGTTTGGGAAGTACGCTTATTTGCTTTCTTGCTTGACGTAAGATGAGAGGATCGATAGCGCCAGCAGCTGGTTAGCATAGTTTAGCACAAACACTTTAAAAGGGGAGAAACAGCGAGCCTGCTTCTATCCAAACTAAGGTAACAAAATCTCTTTACCAGCTCCTCTTAAACTGTCAGATTAACATGTCAACAAGTTGTTGTTTTCACGTGGGATTATGTGCTGGACTATTTCTTGGCTGGTCGCAGCAACTTCCTGGAGTCTTGTCGTCATTGTAAGGTTGCTAGGCAACCAGCTGAGACTCCAGAAGGTTACTGTGCTTCATATTTAACGTTCACACATGAGAGTGATATTGATCTTCTCATCTATCTCTCAGCAAGAAAGTGAATAAGCGTCACAAGAGTCATAATTCCTGCTTCATCATCAAATATGTCAGCTCTCTGTGTCAGATAGATGTGATGTCTGAGGTGTAAAGAAGCGCTTACAGCTCCCTCTGTCGTCTGTTTTAGGTACTACAACTGGAACACAGCCGCTCCTGTCATGTTGGCCATGCAGGTCTATCAGAAACCACTGCCGCAGGTAAGACCACCACAGTGATATACAAATATATACTCACGTGTGTTTTATTCTATGAGTTTATGGCATCAGTGGTGGAAGAAGTATTCAGATATATTTAAGTTAAAGTAGCCAACATTCACCAAAAGTAAAAGTACTCATTATGCAACAGAATGGACCCTCTCAGTTCTATATTATTATATATTATATTACTGTATTACTATTATTATTATTACTGCTGTGTCAGCAGCATTTTCATGTTGTAGGGCTTTACATACTGTTGAGTAATTTAATCTGTAAAATGGATCTTATTTGTAACTGTTTTGTATTTAAAATCTAAATGTGCAAAGTAAGTAGTAACTACAGCTGTCAGATACATGTAGTGAAGTAAAATGTACAATACTTCTTTCTGAAATGTAATTTAGTAAAAGTATAAAGTACTTTAGCATGAAATAGAAATACTCAAGTAAAGTACAAATACCTCAAATTGTACTTGAGTAGATTTACTCAGTAACATTCAACTAGTTGTTATCATTATTACTAATATACACTAATATATTCTACTTTTTTTTAATTGCATTTTTGATATTCATCATGTAAAAGTGTGGTGTCCCAGTCCCTGTAGGCTGAAAACAAGAAGGAACTAAAAAATTATGTCCAGAACTACGTTAATGCTGCACAAGGCAAACTCTGGTGTGTTGCACTCCTCTTAAAATCTTGGAGTTGAAGCAGAAAAGAGCGCTCCATCCCCCAAGTTGCATAGTTATTTGTCGTTGCTGTGCCATGAACATTCGACAATAACACTCAAACCTGCCATGTGTCACAGTTTGCGTCATGTAGAGCTCTTTTCATCACAGTAAATGGAGAGAGGTTTTTTTGTTTTACGTTGTTTTTGGTCCGGCACAAGGTCTCTAGCCCCATTTTTTTCCATTCTGTTATCTCCTCTTTCGGCTACAACATACTTGTCCTTCAGGGTAAAGTTATACAGCATATAATGATTATTTAAAATATCAAAATAACCATATTATGTTCTTAAAATATTTTAATTTATTTGAATTTGATTATATTATCATTATATTTGTTAGGTGGTGTTTGGTGTCTTTTAGTGTTCTGCAACCCCGTGCATCACTTTCTCCTGTGCACTCCCAGCATTTTGCAATTATTAATTTTTATTAATTCTCCCTAATCTGATGTGACACTTCAGTGTTGTCATTTGCCAGCGTTCTCTCATTATTTCATGAAAAAGCTACCAGATAATGTGCGTTCACATTTTTTTCTGGCTCTAATGATAATCAATATTCAACCATTTCAGTTATGGTTGTACAGTACATTGATATTTGATTATTTACACTAACTACGTTGGACAAAGCTGACAGCGTTGCCGTGGATACTCAGTCTGATACCAACATGAGGAAGCTCACATCAAAGCTGCTAGTCTTATACCACAATGGCTTCAAATCTAACTGTTTTCCTAACACTTTAATAATGTCATGTCTTTATCCTCTTCCTTATTTTTTTTCCTTTTATTTACATATTTTCTTTCTCCCGCCATCCATCCGATGTTTGTGTGTACTAAGTGTTGGTGTCTGAGTTACGTGTTTTCTGCTTTTGGCCTCTTCTCATACTGCCTCCCTGGTCTGTTTGGCTCCAGTCCTTCCCAACCTGTATGATGTTTTCTTGCTTTGCTTGGGTGTTGGTCAGGGCATGCCTTTGTCTGTCTGCCTGTTTTTTTGCCATCATTTCCCACAACTCTCAACCTCCTTGTGATGTGTCTTGTTGCATTTTTCTCCACTGCTACCCAGTCAAAATCTTCAGAAGTCTCTTGTTTGTGTGCCATCGAATTTCCACCTGTAACCGCCTTTACTTTTGGTGATTTAGTTGGAGTTCAGTGTGGTTTGAAATGTGCTGTTTGTTATTTTTACTTTTTTTGTGCTTCCTGTTCATTTGTTTTCTGGGTTTACCTGTGTTTTCTGCTTCACCTCTTTTTTTTTCTGTCAGTTTTGATTTACATTTTCAGTCAGTTTTGAGTTGTATGTGCATGCTTGTCTCCAGGCCTCAGTGGAGAATATCATGAAGGAGAAGATGCCAAAGAAAGGAGGACGCTGGTGGTTCTCATGGAGGAGCCGGAACAGCGACTCCAAATCAGTAAGTACAGAGATGCACACATTATTGGTGAGATTTTTTTTAAACTATATTTGTCCTTACCCTTCATTATCTACACAGTAAAGAGTGTCAGAGAGGGGAAAGGATAGGAGGCGAAGGCTGGGAGCCATATTTGTTCCTCACAACAACACATGCAACAATGTTTCAGTCGATTAAGCCAGTTGTGACCTTTGACCTTTGTGCGCTTCAGGAATCAGTGACAGATGCAGGTGGAGACAGTGGAGATAGCTCACTCACCATGCCGTCGGTGAACAGGTGATGCTTTTTTTTTTTTTTTTTTACTCTTTAAAACACCATATTTCTCTCTCAACACTCCCATTTTCATCAGTTTTCGTAGTTTCACCAGTTTCAAAGTTTGATCTTTGATTTTTCAGGATGAAGGATGAGTCATCCTCCAGCGATGAAGACCACAGATCGTCCAATCAGGTGTCAGGATCCTGCCAGTCAGAGCTCCTTGTGAGTTCTGGCAGTGTCTGTTATAAGAAGACTCTTCGGCTCACCTCAGAGCAACTGGTATGTATTACTACAGTTGGTTTTATTGGCCTCAATGGCGATAAAACATAAAAGTACATACTTTACTTACATAACAATCATGGATACATTGTCTTCCCTTGGACCAGTTTATCTCAATCTCAAAACGGTCACCAAGAATGGAAACATGTGGCTTTATGGATTACACTTTCTATCACTGCAAACACTGGAATGAAATATAGTTGGCAACATTTAGTGTATTTTAAATGAAGGGTGTTTTTCTCACATTTTGCTTACAGGAATGCCCCGTACATTTTTTTGTGTTTTTGCAGGTGTTCCTTACCTGGAGTGTATAACAAGCCTAACACTGAATAAACCACTTTTTTTTTAACCTTCCTTCTAACAATCTGTGTGTGTCTGTGCTTGTGTGTTTACAGGCTAGCCTGCAGCTGAAGGACGGTCCTAATGAGGTGGTGTTCAGTGTGACCACTCAGTATCAGGGCACCTGTCGCTGCCATGGCACAATCTATCTTTGGAGCTGGGATGACAAGATAGTCATCTCCGATATAGATGGAACCATCACCAGGTAAGGGAAAGCAAAACAGTCTCGCTGTCACTGTTATTAGCCAATGGGAAATTCACAAACCAGCCTATAACAGAGGGCAGTTCAGTTTCAACTTTTCACCAGTAGATGTCAGGCTTTACCCAGATTTGGTGTTGGTGGTTTGTCTATATAAGTGTATCTTTATTGATCGTGTGATGTTGCCTCTCTCGTGTCACATTGTAGGTCAGACACTCTGGGTCATATCCTCCCCACACTGGGTAAAGACTGGACTCACCAGGGTATCGCACGGCTCTACCACAAAGTCAGCCAGTGAGTGCTACCTTACAGTTTGCTCACAGTGTACAGAGTGCAGTTGTAAAGCTAAGGGAATCTAGCGAAGTCAGCATTTATAATACAAATATCACAATTATTTGTTTGGTTCAGAGGTCAGCAACATTTTTTATATGAAATGCTATTTCTTAATTTTCTTCTTAATCAGTGTGCCATATCAAAATTAACTTTAATTATGACAACACATACACGTTTGAATCTCCAACAGATCTGTAATTAATTGGCATTTGAAAAGTCATGGTATAGTATGCCATAAAATGTCATAAAGATAGAATAGCATAGTATGTTACAAAAAAGGCCAAAAGAAATGCCATAAAAAAGTCAGAGTATAGTATCCCATAAAACTTGTTGTAAAAAACAAATCATAATAGCCTATAGTATGCCATAAAAATGTCATAGTATAGTTTAGTCAGTGTAGTATGGCATAAAAAATTAAAAAAATAAAGTCATAGTATACTATGCCATAAAACATTGTCGTAAGAAAATCTGTATAGTATGGCATAAAAAGTCATACAAAAGTCATAGTATAGTGTGCCATTAAAAATTACATAAAAAATACTGGTATATTTGCCATAAAAATGTCATGAATCATTAATAGTATGGTATGCCATAAAAATGTTGTAAAAATTTCATAGTATAGTATGTCGAAAAACGTCGTAAAAAAAGTCTTAGTGTGTAGTATATCATAAAAAGTCATAGTATAGTGTGTCGAAAAATGTAATGAAAAAAATTATAAAATCGTATTTTGAAAAATATCATGAAAAAAGTCAGTGTATTATGTCAAAAAAAAGTCATATTATAGTATGTTGAAAAATGTCACCAAAAAATTCATAGTATAGTATATTGTAAAAAGTCATAGTATAGTGTGTCGAAAAAATGTTCAGAAAAAAGGCATACGATGTAGTATGTCGAAAAATTACATGACAAAAAGTCATAGTATACTGTAGTATGTCAAAAAATGTCATGAAAAATTCATAGTATAGACTACACTATTTTTCAAAATGGACAGATGGCATGAAAAAAGTCATAAAAAAAAAAAATTTCATGAAAAAAAGTCATAGTATAGTATGTTCAAAGATTTCATGAAAAAAAGTCATAGTATATTATTTTGAAAAATTTTATGAAAAAAGTAATAGTATAGTATGTTCAAAAATTTCATGAAAAAAGTCATACCAAAGTATGTCGAAAAAATTTCATAAAAAAAAGTCATAGAATTGTATCTCAAAAAAATTTAATGAAAAAAAGTCATAGTATAGTATGTTAAAAATTTCATGAAAAAAAGTCATAGTATAGTATGTTCAAAAATTTCATGAAAAAAAGTCATAGTATATTATTTTGAAAAATGTTATGAAAAAAAGTAATAGTATAGTATGTTCAAAAATTTCATGAAAAAAGTCATACTATAGTATGTCGAAAACATTTCTTAAAAAAAAGTCATAGTATTGTATCTCAAAAAATTTCATGAAAAAAAGTCATAGTATAGTATGTTAAAAATTTCATGAAAAAAAGTCATAGTATAGTATGTCGATTAATTTTGTGGAACAAAAAATCATAGTATGGAATGTCGATTAATTTTGTGGAAAAAGAAGTCATAGTATAGTATGTCGAAATTTGTTGCAAAAAAAAGTCAGTGTACTATGTCGAAATTTTTTGCAAAAAAATGTCATAGTATACTATATCGAAATTTTATGAAAAAAAAGTCATAGTATTGTATGTCAAAAATGTTTTTGGAAAAGAAGTCATGGTATAGTATGTTGAAAACTTTCATGAAAAAATGTCATCGTATAAAATATTGAAAATTTTCATGAAAAAAGTCATAGTATAGTATGTTGAAATTTGTTGCAAAAAAAAGTCAGAGTATAGGATGTCTAAATTTTTGCGAAAAAAAAAAAGTCATAGTATAGCATGTTGAAAAATTTTAATGGAAAAAAGTCATACTATAATTTTTGGCGAAAAAAAAATCATTCTATGGTATGTAAATTTTTTAGCGAAAACAAAGTCATAGTATAGTATGTCGAAATTCTTTGAAAAAAACAGTCAGAGTATAGTATGTCGAAATTCTTTGAAAAAAAAAGTCATAGTATAGTATGTCAATTTTGGCGAAAAGAAGTCATAGTATAGTATGTTGAAATTTTTTAATAAAAAAAAGTCATAGTATAGTATGTCGACATTTTTTGCGAAAAAAAGTCATAGTATAGTATGTCGAAATGCTTTGCAAAAAAAAAGTCATAGTATAGTATGTCGAATTTTTTGCGAAAAATCAGTCATAGTATAGTATGTCGAAAAATTTTATGAAAAAAAGTCATAGTATAGTATGTTGAAAAATTTTATGAAAAAAAGTCATAGTATAGTATGCCGAAATGCTTTTCGAAAAAAAAGCCATAGTATAGTATGTCGAAATTTTTGCGAAAAAAAGTCATAGTATAGTATGTCAAAATTTTTTTGAAAAAAGTCATAGAATAGTATGTCGAAATTTTTTCGAAAAAAAAGCCATAGTATAGTATGTCGAATTTTTTTATCAAAAAAAAGTCATAGTATAGTATGTCGAAATTTTTTCGAAAAAAAAGCCATAGTATAGTATGTCGAAATTTTTTGCAAAAAAAAGTCATAGTATAGTATGTCGAAATTTTTTTGAAAAAAGTCATAGAATAGTATGTCTAAATTTTTGGCGAAAAAAAGTCATACTATAGTATGTTGAAAGCTTTTGCAAAAAAGTCATAGTATAATATGTCGAAATTGTTTGCGAAAAAAGTCATAGTAAAGTATATCGAAAAATTTTGCGAAAAAAAGTCATAGTATAGCATGTCGAAAAATGTTATGAAATAAAAGTCATAGTATAGTATGTTGAAATTTTTGCGAAAACAAAGTCATAGTATAGTATGTCGAAATTTTTTGCGAAAGAAGTCATAGTATAGTAGGTCGAAACTTTTGCGAAAAAAAAGTCATGTATAGTATGTCGAAATGTTTTTGAAAAAAAGTCATAGTATAGTATGTCGAAATTTTTTGCGAAAAAAAGTCATAGTATAGTATGTCGAAACTTTTGCGAAAAAGTCATAGTATATTATGTCAAAATTTGTGCGAAAAAAAAGTCATAGTATAGTATCTCGAAATGTTTTTGAAAAAAAAGTCATAGTAAAGTATGTCGAAATTTTTTGCGAAAAAGTCATCTTATAGTATGTTGAAAAATGTTATGAAAAAAAAGTCATAGTATAGTATGTCAAAATTTTTTGCGAAAAAAAGTCATAGTATAGTATGTCGAAATTTTTTGCGAAAAAAAGTCATAGTATAGTATGTCGAAATTTGTGCGAAAAAAAAGTCATAGTATAGTATCTCGAAATGTTTTTGAAAAAAAAGTCATAGTATAGTATGTCGAAATTTTTTGCGAAAAAAAGTCATCTTATAGTATGTTGAAAAATGTTATGAAAAAAAAGTCATAGTATAGTATGTCGAAATTTTTTGCGAAAAAAAGTCATAGTATAGTATGTCGAAATTTTTTGCGAAAAAAGTCATAGTATAGTATGTCGAAATTGTTTGCGGAAAAATGTCATAGTATAGTATGTCGAAATTTTTTGCAAAAAAAAACTCATAGTATAGTATGTCGAAGGTTTTTCCGAAAAAAAGTCATAGTATAGTATGTCAATTTTTTGCGAAAAATTTCATAGTATATGTCGAAATTTTTTGCAAAAAAAGTCATAGTATAGTATGTCGAAATTGTTTGCGGAAAAATGTCATAGTATAGTATGTCGAAAAATGTTATGAAAAAAAAATCATAGTATACTATGTCGAAAAATGTTAAACGAAAAAAAGGCATAGTATAGAATGCCGAAATTTTTTGCGAAAAAAGCCAAACTATAGTATGTCGAAATTTTTTGCGAAAAAAGTCATAGTATAGTATGTCGAAAATTTTGCGAAAAAAAGTCATAGTATAGTATGTCGAAATTTTTTGCGAAAAAAAGTCATAGTATAGTATGTTGAAATTTTTTGCGAAAAAAGTCATAGTATAGTATGTCGAAATTTTTTGCGAAAAAAAGTCATAGTATAGTATGTCGAAATTCTTTGCAAAAAAAAGTCATAGTATAGTATGTCAAAATTTTGACGAAAAAAAATCATAGTATAGTATGTTGAAAAATGTTATGAAAAAAAAGTCATGGTATAGTATGTCGACTTTTTTTGCGAAAAAAAGTCATATGTCGAAATTCTTTACAAAAAAAAAGTCATAGTATAGTATGTCGATTTTTTTGCGAAAAAACAGTCAGTGTAGTATGTCGAAATTTTTGCGAAAAAAAAGTCATAGTATAGTATGTTGAAAAATGTTATGAAAAAAAAGTCAGAGTATAGTATCTCGAAATGTTTTTGAAAAAAAAGTCATAGTATAGTATGTCGAAATTTTTTGCGAAAAAAAGTCATCTTATAGTATGTTGAAAAATGTTATGAAAAAAAAGTCATAGTATAGTATGTCGAAATTTTTTGCGAAAAAAAGTCATAGTATAGTATGTCAATTTTTTGCGAAAAAAAGTCAGTATAGTATGTCGAAATTTTTTGCGAAAAAAAGTCATAGTATAGTATGTCGAAATTTGTGCGAAAAAAAAGTCATAGTATAGTATCTCGAAATGTTTTTGAAAAAAAAGTCATAGTATAGTATGTCGAAATTTTTTGCGAAAAAAAGTCATAGTATAGTATGTCGAAATTTTTTGCGAAAAAAGTCCTAGTATAGTATGTCGAAATTTTTTGCGAAAAAAGTCAGTATAGTATGTCGAAATTGTTTGCGGAAAAATGTCATAGTATAGTATGTCGAAAAATTTTATGAAAAAAAATCATAGTATAGTATGTCGAAATTTTTTGCAAAAAAAAATCATATGTTTGAAATTTTTCCGAAAAAAAGTCATAGTATAGTATGTCGAATTTTTTGCGAAAAAAAGTCATGTATAGTATGTGAAATTTTTTGCGAAAAAAGTCATAGTATAGTATGTCGAAATTTTTTGAAAAAAAGTCATAGTATAGTATGTCGAAATTTTTGCAAAAAAAGTCATAGTATAGTATGTCAAATTTTGCGAAAAAAAATCATAGTATAGTATGTTGAAAATGTTATGAAAAAAAAGTCATAGTATAGTATGTCGAAATTTTTTGCGAAAAAAAGTCATAGTATAGTATGTCAATTTTTTGCGAAAAAAAGTCAGTATAGTATGTTAAAATTTTTTGCGAAAAAAAGTCATAGTATAGTATGTCGAAATTTGTGCGAAAAAAAAGTCATAGTATAGTATCTCGAAATGTTTTTGAAAAAAGTCATAGTATAGTATGTCGAAATTTTTTGCGAAAAAAAGTCATCTTATAGTATGTTGAAAAATGTTATGAAAAAAAAGTCATAGTATAGTATGTCGAAATTTTTTTGCGAAAAAAAGTCATAGTATAGTATGTCGAATTTTTTTGCGAAAAAAGTCCAAGTATAGTATGTCGAAATTTTTTGCCAAAAAAAGTCATAGTATAGTATGTCGAAATTGTTTGCGGAAAAATGTCATAGTATAGTATGTCGAAAAATTTTATGAAAAAAAAATCATAGTATAGTATGTCGAAATTTTTTGCAAAAAAAAAACTCATAGTATAGTATGTCGAAAGTTTTTCCGAAAAAAAGTCATAGTATAGTATGTCGACATTTTTTGCGAAAAAAGTCATAGTATAGTATGTCGAAATTGTTTGCGGAAAAATGTCATAGTATAGTATGTCGAAAAATTTTATGAAAAAAAAATCATAGTATAGTATGTCGAAAAATGTTACGAAAAACTCATAGTATAGTATGTCGAAATTTTTTTCCGAAAAAAAACTCATAGTATAGTTTGTCGAAAATTTTTGCGACAGTCATAGTATAGTATGTCGATAGTTTTTGCGAAAAAAAGTCATAGTATAGTATGTCGAAAAATGTTAAACGAAAAAAAGGCATAGTATAGTATGCCGAAATTTTTTGCGAAAAAAGCCAAACTATAGTATGTCAAAATTTTTGGCGAAAAAAGTCATAGTATAGTATGTCGAAAATTTTGCGAAAAAAAAGTCATAGTATAGTATGTCGAAATTTTTTGCGAAAAAAAGTCATAGTATAGTATGTCGAAATTTTTTTGCGAAAAAAAGTCATAGTATAGTATGTCGAAATTTTTTGCGAAAAAAGTCCAAGTATAGTATGTCGAAATTTTTTGCGAAAAAAGTCATATTATAGTATGTCGAAATTGTTTGCGGAAAAATGTCATAGTATAGTATGTCGAAAAATTTTATGAAAAAAAAATCATAGTATAGTATGTCGAAATTTTTTGCAAAAAAAAAACTCATAGTATAGTATGTCGAAAGTTTTTGCGAAAAAAAGTCATAGTATAGTATTTCGAAATTCTTTGCAAAAAAAAGTCATAGTATAGTATGTCAAAATTTTGACGAAAAAAAATCATAGTATAGTATGTTGAAAAATGTTATGAAAAAAAAGTCATGGTATAGTATGTCGACTTTTTTTGCGAAAAAAAGTCATATGTCGAAATTCTTTACAAAAAAAAAGTCATAGTATAGTATGTCGATTTTTTTGCGAAAAAACAGTCAGTGTAGTATGTCGAAATTTTTGCGAAAAAAAATCATAGTATAGTATGTTGAAAAATGTTATGAAAAAAAAGTCAGAGTATAGTATCTCGAAATGTTTTTGAAAAAAAAGTCATAGTATAGTATGTCGAAATTTTTTGCGAAAAAAAGTCATCTTATAGTATGTTGAAAAATGTTATGAAAAAAAAGTCATAGTATAGTATGTCGAAATTTTTTGCGAAAAAAAGTCATAGTATAGTATGTCGAAATTTGTGCGAAAAAAAAGTCATAGTATAGTATCTCGAAATGTTTTTGAAAAAAAAGTCATAGTATAGTATGTCGAAATATTTTGCGAAAAAAAGTCATAGTATAGTATGTCGAAATTTTTTGCGAAAAAAGTCCTAGTATAGTATGTCGAAATTTTTTGCGAAAAAAGTCAGTATAGTATGTCGAAATTGTTTGCGGAAAAATGTCATAGTATAGTATGTCGAAAAATTTTATGAAAAAAAACTCATAGTATAGTATGTCGAAATTTTTTGCAAAAAAAAACTCATAGTATAGTATGTCGGAAGTTTTTCCGAAAAAAAGTCATAGTATAGTATGTCGACATTTTTTGCGAAAAAAGTCATAGTATAGTATGTTGAAATTTTTTGCGAAAAAAGTCATAGTATATTATGTCGAAATTTTTTGCGAAAAAAAGTCATAGTATAGTATGTCGAAATTCTTTGCAAAAAAAAGTCATAGTATAGTATGTCAAAATTTTGACGAAAAAAAATCATAGTATAGTATGTTGAAAAATGTTATGAAAAAAAAGTCATGGTATAGTATGTCGACTTTTTTTGCGAAAAAAAGTCATATGTCGAAATTCTTTACAAAAAAAAAGTCATAGTATAGTATGTCGATTTTTTTGCGAAAAAACAGTCAGTGTAGTATGTCGAAATTTTTGCGAAAAAAACGTCATAGTATAGTATGTTGAAAAATGTTATGAAAAAAAAGTCAGAGTATAGTATCTCGAAATGTTTTTGAAAAAAAAGTCATAGTATAGTATGTCGAAATTTTTTGCGAAAAAAAGTCATCTTATAGTATGTTGAAAAATGTTATGAAAAAAAAGTCATAGTACAGTATGTCGAAATTTTTTGCGAAAAAAAGTCATAGTATAGTATATCAATTTTTTGCGAAAAAAAGTCAGTATAGTATGTAAAAATTTTTTGCGAAAAAAAGTCATAGTATAGTATGTCGAAATTTGTGCGAAAAAAAAGTCATAGTATAGTATCTCGAAATGTTTTTGAAAAAAGTCATAGTATAGTATGTCGAAATTTTTTGCGAAAAAAAGTCATCTTATAGTATGTTGAAAAATGTTATGAAAAAAAAGTCATAGTATAGTATGTCGAAATTTTTTGCGAAAAAAAGTCATAGTATAGTATGTCGAAATTTTTTGCGAAAAAAGTCCAAGTATAGTATGTCGAAATTTTTTGCGAAAAAAGTCGTAGTATAGTATGTCGAAATTGTTTGCGGAAAAATGTCATAGTATAGTATGTCGAAAAATTTTATGAAAAAAAAATCATAGTATAGTATGTCGAAATTTTTTGCAAAAAAAAACTCATAGTATAGTATGTTGAAAGTTTTTCCGAAAAAAAGTCATAGTATAGTATGTCGACATTTTTTGCGAAAAAAGTCATAGTATAGTATGTCAATTTTTTGCGAAAAATTTCATAGTATATGTCGAAATTTTTTGCGAAAAAAGTCATAGTATAGTATGTCGAAATTGTTTGCGGAAAAATGTCACAGTATAGTATGTCGAAAAATTTTATGAAAAAAAAATCATAGTATAGTATGTCGAAAAATGTTACGAAAAACTCATAGTATAGTATGTCGAAATTTTTTGCGAAAAAAAACTCAGTATAGTTTGTCGAAAATTTTTGCGACAGTCATAGTATAGTATGTCGATAGTTTTTGCGAAAAAAAGTCATAGTATAGTATGTCGAAAAATGTTAAACGAAAAAAAGGCATAGTATAGAATGCCGAAATTTTTTGCGAAAAAAGCCAAACTATAGTATGTCGAAATTTTTGGCGAAAAAAGTCATAGTATAGTATGTCGAAAATTTTGCGAAAAAAAAGTCATAGTATAGTATGTCGAAATTTTTTGCGAAAAAAAGTCATAGTATAGTATGTCGATTTTTTTGCGAAAAAACAGTCAGTGTAGTATGTCGAAATTTTTGCGAAAAAAAAGTCATAGTATAGTATGTTGAAAAATGTTATGAAAAAAAAGTCAGAGTATAGTATCTCGAAATGTTTTTGAAAAAAAAGTCATAGTATAGTATGTCAAAATTTTTTGCGAAAGTCATCTTATAGTATGTTGAAAAATGTTAAGAAAAAAAAGTCATAGTATAGTATGTCGAAATTTTTTGCGAAAAAAAGTCATAGTATAGTATGTCAATTTTTTGCGAAAAAAATTCAGTATAGTATGTCGAAATTTTTTGCGAAAAAAAGTCATAGTATAGTATGTCGAAATTTGTGCGAAAAAAAAGTCATAGTATAGTATCTCGAAATGTTTTTGAAAAAAAAGTCATAGTATAGTATGTCGAAATTTTTTGCGAAAAAAAGTCATAGTATAGTATGTCGAAATTTTTTGCGAAAAAAGTCCTAGTATAGTATGTCGAAATTTTTTGCGAAAAAAGTCATAGTATAGTATGTCGAAATTGTTTGCGGAAAAATGTCATAGTATAGTATGTCGAAAAATTTTATGAAAAAAAACTCATAGTATAGTATGTCGAAATTTTTTGCAAAAAAAAACTCATAGTATAGTATGTCGAAAGTTTTTCCGAAAAAAAGTCATAGTATAGTATGTCGACATTTTTTGCGAAAAAAGTCATAGTATAGTATGTCGAAATTTTTTGCGAAAAAAGTCCTAGTATAGTATGTTGAAATTTTTTGCGAAAAAAGTCATAGTATAGTATGTCGAAATTGTTTGCGGAAAAATGTCATAGTATAGTATGTCGAAAAATTTTATGAAAAAAAACTCATAGTATAGTATGTCGAAATTTTTTGCAAAAAAAAACTCATAGTATAGTATGTCGAAAGTTTTTCCGAAAAAAAGTCATAGTATAGTATGTCGACATTTTTTGCGAAAAAAGTCATAGTATAGTATGTTGAAATTTTTTGCGAAAAAAGTCATAGTATAGTATGTCGAAATGTTTTGCGAAAAAAAGTCATAGTATAGTATGTCGAAATTCTTTGCAAAAAAAAGTCATAGTATAGTATGTCGAAAAATGTTAAACGAAAAAAAGGCATAGTATAGAATGCCGAAATTTTTTGCGAAAAAAGCCAAACTATAGTATGTCGAAATTTTTTGCGAAAAAAGTCATAGTATAGTATGTCGAAAATTTTGCGAGAAAAAAGTCATATTATAGTATGTCGAAATTTTTTGCGAAAAAAAGTCATAGTATAGTATGTTGAAATTTTTTGCGAAAAAAGTCATAGTATAGTATGTCGAAATTTTTTGCGAAAAAAAGTCATAGTATAGTATGTCGAAATTTGTGCGAAAAAAAAGTCATAGTATAGTATCTCGAAATGTTTTTGAAAAAAAAGTCATAGTATAGTATGTCGATTTTTTTGCGAAAAAACAGTCAGTGTAGTATGTCGAAATTTTTGCGAAAAAAAAGTCATAGTATAGTATGTTGAAAAATGTTATGAAAAAAAAGTCAGAGTATAGTATCTCGAAATGTTTTTGAAAAAAAAGTCATAGTATAGTATGTCAAAATTTTTTGCGAGTCATCTTATAGTATGTTGAAAAATGTTAAGAAAAAAAAGTCATAGTATAGTATGTCGAAATTTTTTGCGAAAAAAAGTCATAGTATAGTATGTCAATTTTTTGCGAAAAAAATTCAGTATAGTATGTCGAAATTTTTTGCGAAAAAAAGTCATAGTATAGTATGTCGAAATTTGTGCGAAAAAAAAGTCATAGTATAGTATCTCGAAATGTTTTTGAAAAAAAAGTCATAGTATAGTATGTCGAAATTTTTTGCGAAAAAAAGTCATAGTATAGTATGTCGAAATTTTTTGCGAAAAAAGTCCTAGTATAGTATGTCGAAATTTTTTGCGAAAAAAGTCATAGTATAGTATGTCGAAATTGTTTGCGGAAAAATGTCATAGTATAGTATGTCGAAAAATTTTATGAAAAAAAACTCATAGTATAGTATGTCGAAATTTTTTGCAAAAAAAAACTCATAGTATAGTATGTCGAAAAATTTTATGAAAAAAAACTCAAAGTATAGTATGTCGAAATTTTTGCAAAAAAAACTCATAGTATAGTATGTCGAAAGTTTTTTCCGAAAAAAAGTCATAGTATAGTATGTCGACATTTTTTGCGAAAAAAGTCATAGTATAGTATGTTGAAATTTTTGCGAAAAAATTCATAGTATAGTATGTCGAAATGTTTTGCGAAAAAAGTCATAGTATAAGTATGTCGAAATTCTTTGCGAAAAAAGTCATAGTATAGTATGTCGAAAAATGTTAAACGAAAAAAAGGCATAGTATAGAAATGGCCGAAAATTTTTTGCGAAAAAAGCAAACTATAGTATGTCGAAATTTTTTGCGAAAAAAGACATAGTATAGTATGTCGAAAATTTTGCGAGAAAAAAGTCATAGTATAGTATGTCGATAGTTTTTGCGAAAAAAAAGTCATAGTATAGTATGTAGAAAATTTTTTGCGAAAAAAGTCATAGTATAGTATGTCCGAAATTTTTTGCGAAAAAAAGTCATAGTATAGTATGTCGAAATTTGTGCGAAAAAAAAGTCATAGTATAGTATCTCGAAATGTTTTTGAAAAAAAAGTCATAGTATAGTATGTCGAAATTTTTTGCGAAAAAAGTCATCTTATAGTATGTTGAAAAATGTTATGAAAAAAAAGTCATAGTATAGTATGTCAATTTTTTGCGAAAAATTTCATATGTCGAAATTTTTTGCGAAAAAAGTCATAGTATAGTATGTCGAAATTGTTTGCGGAAAAATGTCATAGTATAGTATGTCGAAAAATTTTATGAAAAAAAAATCATAGTATAGTATGTCGAAAAATGTTAAACGAAAAAAAGGCATAGTATAGAATGCCGAAATTTTTTGCGAAAAAAGCCAAACTATAGTATGTCGAAATTTTTTGCGAAAAAAGTCATAGTATAGTATGTCGAAAATTTTGCGAAAAAAAAGTCATAGTATAGTATGTCGAAATTTTTTGCGAAAAAAAGTCATAGTATAGTGTGTTGAAATTTTTTGCGAAAAAAGTCATAGTATAGTATGTCGAAATTTTTTGCGAAAAAAAGTCATAGTATAGTATGTCGAAATTCTTTGCAAAAAAAAGTCATAGTATAGTATGTCAAAATTTTGACGAAAAAAAATCATATTATAGTATGTTGAAAAATGTTATGAAAAAAAAGTCATGGTATAGTATGTCGACTTTTTTTGCGAAAAAAGTCATATGTCGAAATTCTTTACAAAAAAAAAGTCATAGTATAGTATGTCGATTTTTTTGCGAAAAAACAGTGTAGTATGTCGAAATTTTTGCGAAAAAAAAGTCATAGTATAGTATGTTGAAAAATGTTATGAAAAAAAAGTCAGAGTATAGTATCTCGAAATGTTTTTGAAATAAAAGTCATAGTATATTATGTCGAAATTTTTTGCGAAAAAGTCATCTTATAGTATGTTGAAAAATGTTATGAAAAAAAAGTCATAGTATAGTATGTCGAAATTTTTTGCGAAAAAAAGTCATAGTATAGTATGTCAATTTTTTGCGAAAAAAAGTCAGTATAGTATGTCGAAATTTTTTGCGAAAAAAAGTCATAGTATAGTATGTCGAAATTTGTGCGAAAAAAAAGTCATAGTATAGTATCTCGAAATGTTTTTGAAAAAAAAGTCATAGTATAGTATGTCGAAATTTTTTGCGAAAAAAAGTCATAGTATAGTATGTCGAAATTTTTTGCGAAAAAAGTCCTAGTATAGTTTGTCGAAATTTTTTGCGAAAAAAGTCATAGTATAGTATGTCGAAATTGT
Organism: Sebastolobus alascanus; assembly: GCA_916701645.2. Lineage (NCBI taxonomy): Eukaryota > Metazoa > Chordata > Actinopteri > Perciformes > Sebastidae > Sebastolobus > Sebastolobus alascanus. The sequence continues at coordinate 1,373,814 of CAKAOJ020000128.1, forward strand.
TTGCGGAAAAATGTCATAGTATAGTATGTCGAAAAATTTTATGAAAAAAAACTCATAGTATAGTATGTCGAAATTTTTTGCAAAAAAAAACTCATAGTATAGTATGTCGAAAGTTTTTCCGAAAAAAAGTCATAGTATAGTATGTCGACATTTTTTGCGAAAAAAGTCATAGTATAGTATGTTGAAATTTTTTGCAAAAAAAGTCATAGTATAGTATGTCGAAATTTTTTGCGAAAAAAAGTCATAGTATAGTATGTCGAAATTCTTTGCAAAAAAAAGTCATAGTATAGTATGTCAAAATTTTGACGAAAAAAAATCATAGTATAGTATGTTGAAAAATGTTATGAAAAAAAAGTCATGGTATAGTATGTCGACTTTTTTTGCGAAAAAAAGTCATATGTCGAAATTCTTTACAAAAAAAAAGTCATAGTATAGTATGTCGATTTTTTTGCGAAAAAACAGTCAGTGTAGTATGTCGAAATTTTTGCGAAAAAAACGTCATAGTATAGTATGTTGAAAAATGTTATGAAAAAAAAGTCAGAGTATAGTATCTCGAAATGTTTTTGAAAAAAAAGTCATAGTATAGTATGTCGAAATTTTTTGCGAAAAAAAGTCATCTTATAGTATGTTGAAAAATGTTATGAAAAAAAAGTCATAGTACAGTATGTCGAAATTTTTTGCGAAAAAAAGTCATAGTATAGTATGTCATTTTTTTGCGAAAAAAAGTCAGTATAGTATGTTAAAATTTTTTGCGAAAAAAAGTCATAGTATAGTATGTCGAAATTTGTGCGAAAAAAAAGTCATAGTATAGTATCTCGAAATGTTTTTGAAAAAAGTCATAGTATAGTATGTCGAAATTTTTTGCGAAAAAGTCATCTTATAGTATGTTGAAAAATGTTATGAAAAAAAAGTCATAGTATAGTATGTCGAAATTTTTTGCGAAAAAAAGTCATAGTATAGTATGTCGAAATTTTTTGCGAAAAAAGTCCAAGTATAGTATGTCGAAATTTTTTGCGAAAAAAGTCATAGTATAGTATGTCGAAATTGTTTGCGGAAAAATGTCATAGTATAGTATGTCGAAAAATTTTATGAAAAAAAAATCATAGTATAGTATGTCGAAATTTTTTGCAAAAAAAAACTCATAGTATAGTATGTCGAAAGTTTTTCCGAAAAAAAGTCATAGTATAGTATGTCGACATTTTTTGCGAAAAAAGTCATAGTATAGTATGTCAATATTTTGCGAAAAATTTCATAGTATATGTCGAAATTTTTTGCGAAAAAAGTCATAGTATAGTATGTCGAAATTGTTTGCGGAAAAATGTCACAGTATAGTATGTCGAAAAATTTTATGAAAAAAAAATCATAGTATAGTATGTCGAAAAATGTTACGAAAAACTCATAGTATAGTATGTCGAAATTTTTTGCGAAAAAAAACTCATAGTATAGTTTGTCGAAAATTTTTGCGACAGTCATAGTATAGTATGTCGATAGTTTTTGCGAAAAAAAGTCATAGTATAGTATGTCGAAAAATGTTAAACGAAAAAAAGGCATAGTATAGAATGCCGAAATTTTTTGCGAAAAAAGCCAAACTATAGTATGTCGAAATTTTTGGCGAAAAAAGTCATAGTATAGTATGTCGAAAATTTTGCGAAAAAAAAGTCATAGTATAGTATGTCGAAATTTTTTGCGAAAAAAAGTCATAGTATAGTATGTCGATTTTTTTGCGAAAAAACAGTCAGTGTAGTATGTCGAAATTTTTGCGAAAAAAAAGTGATAGTATAGTATGTTGAAAAATGTTATGAAAAAAAAGTCAGAGTATAGTATCTCGAAATGTTTTTGAAAAAAAAGTCATAGTATAGTGTGTCGAAATTTTTTGCGAAAGTCATCTTATAGTATGTTGAAAAATGTTAAGAAAAAAAAGTCATAGTATAGTATGTCGAAATTTTTTGCGAAAAAAGTCATAGTATAGTATGTCGAAATTGTTTGCGGAAAAATGTCATAGTATAGTATGTCGAAAAATTTTATGAAAAAAAAATCATAGTATAGTATGTCGAAATTTTTTGCAAAAAAAAACTCATAGTATAGTATGTCGAAAGTTTTTCCGAAAAAAAGTCATAGTATAGTATGTCGACATTTTTTGCGAAAAAAGTCATAGTATAGTATGTCAATTTTTTGCGAAAAATTTCATAGTATATGTCGAAATTTTTTGCGAAAAAAGTCATAGTATAGTATGTCGAAATTGTTTGCGGAAAAATGTCACAGTATAGTATGTCGAAAAATTTTATGAAAAAAAAATCATAGTATAGTATGTCGAAAAATGTTACGAAAAACTCATAGTATAGTATGTCGAAATTTTTTGCGAAAAAAAACTCATAGTATAGTTTGTCGAAAATTTTTGCGACAGTCATAGTATAGTATGTCGATAGTTTTTGCGAAAAAAAGTCATAGTATAGTATGTCGAAAAATGTTAAACGAAAAAAAGGCATAGTATAGAATGCCGAAATTTTTTGCGAAAAAAGCCAAACTATAGTATGTCGAAATTTTTGGCGAAAAAAGTCATAGTATTGTATGTCGAAAATTTTGCGAAAAAAAAGTCATAGTATAGTATGTCGAAATTTTTTGCGAAAAAAAGTCATAGTATAGTATGTCGATTTTTTTGCGAAAAAACAGTCAGTGTAGTATGTCGAAATTTTTGCGAAAAAAAAGTGATAGTATAGTATGTTGAAAAATGTTATGAAAAAAAAGTCAGAGTATAGTATCTCGAAATGTTTTTGAAAAAAAAGTCATAGTATAGTGTGTCGAAATTTTTTGCGAAAGTCATCTTATAGTATGTTGAAAAATGTTAAGAAAAAAAAGTCATAGTATAGTATGTCGAAATTTTTTGCGAAAAAAAGTCATAGTATAGTATGTCAATTTTTTGCGAAAAAAATTCAGTATAGTATGTCGAAATTTTTTGCGAAAAAAAGTAATAGTATAGTATGTCGAAATTTGTGCGAAAAAAAGTCATAGTATAGTATCTCGAAATGTTTTTGAAAAAAAAGTCATAGTATAGTATGTCGAAATTTTTTGCGAAAAAAAGTCATAGTATAGTATGTCGAAATTTTTTGCGAAAAAAGTCCTAGTATAGTATGTCGAAATTTTTTGCGAAAAAAGTCATAGTATAGTATGTCGAAATTGTTTGCGGAAAAATGTCATAGTATAGTATGTTGAAAAATTTTATGAAAAAAAACTCATAGTATAGTATGTCGAAATTTTTTGCAAAAAAAAACTCATAGTATAGTATGTCGAAAGTTTTTCCGAAAAAAAGTCATATTATAGTATGTCGACATTTTTTGCGAAAAAAGTCATAATATAGTATGTCGAAATTTTTTGCGAAAAAAGTCCTAGTATAGTATGTCGAAATTTTTTGCGAAAAAAGTCATAGTATAGTATGTCGAAATTGTTTGCGGAAAAATGTCATAGTATAGTATGTCGAAAAATTTTATGAAAAAAAACTCATAGTATAGTATGTCGAAATTTTTTGCAAAAAAAAACTCATAGTATAGTATGTCGAAAGTTTTTCCGAAAAAAAGTCATAGTATAGTATGTCGACATTTTTTGCGAAAAAAGTCATAGTATAGTATGTTGAAATTTTTTGCGAAAAAAGTCATAGTATAGTATGTCGAAATTTTTTGCGAAAAAAAGTCATAGTATAGTATGTCGAAATTCTTTGCAAAAAAAAGTCATAGTATAGTATGTCAAAATTTTGACGAAAAAAAATCATAGTATAGTATGTTGAAAAATGTTATGAAAAAAAAGTCATGGTATAGTATGTCGACTTTTTTTGCGAAAAAAAGTCATATGTCGAAATTCTTTACAAAAAAAAAGTCATAGTATAGTATGTCGATTTTTTTGCGAAAAAACAGTCAGTGTAGTATGTCGAAATTTTTGCGAAAAAAACGTCATAGTATAGTATGTTGAAAAATGTTATGAAAAAAAAGTCAGAGTATAGTATCTCGAAATGTTTTTGAAAAAAAAGTCATAGTATAGTATGTCGAAATTTTTTGCGAAAAAGTCATCTTATAGTATGTTGAAAAATGTTATGAAAAAAAAGTCATAGTACAGTATGTCGAAATTTTTTGCGAAAAAAAGTCATAGTATAGTATGTCAATTTTTTGCGAAAAAAAGTCAGTATAGTATGTTAAAATTTGTTGCGAAAAAAAGTCATAGTATAGTATGTCGAAATTTGTGCGAAAAAAAAGTCATAGTATAGTATCTCGAAATGTTTTTGAAAAAAGTCATAGTATAGTATGTCGAAATTTTTTGCGAAAAAAAGTCATCTTATAGTATGTTGAAAAATGTTATGAAAAAAAAGTCATAGTATAGTATGTCGAAATTTTTTGCGAAAAAAAGTCATAGTATAGTATGTCGAAATTTTTTGCGAAAAAAGTCCAAGTATAGTATGTCGAAATTTTTTGCGAAAAAAGTCATAGTATAGTATGTCGAAATTGTTTGCGGAAAAATGTCATAGTATAGTATGTCGAAAAATTTTATGAAAAAAAAATCATAGTATAGTATGTCGAAATTTTTTGCAAAAAAAAACTCATAGTATAGTATGTCGAAAGTTTTTCCGAAAAAAAGTCATAGTATAGTATGTCGACATTTTTTGCGAAAAAAGTCATAGTATAGTATGTCGAAATTGTTTGCGGAAAAATGTCACAGTATAGTATGTCGAAAAATTTTATGAAAAAAAAATCATAGTATAGTATGTCGAAAAATGTTACGAAAAACTCATAGTATAGTATGTCGAAATTTTTTGCGAAAAAAAACTCATAGTATAGTTTGTCGAAAATTTTTGCGACAGTCATAGTATAGTATGTCGATAGTTTTTGCGAAAAAAAGTCATAGTATAGCATGTCGAAAAATGTTAAACGAAAAAAAGGCATAGTATAGAATGCCGAAATTTTTTGCGAAAAAAGGTCATAGTATAGTATGTCGATTTTTTTGCGAAAAAACACAGTGTAGTATGTCGAAATTTTTGCGAAAAAAAAGTCATAATATAGTATGTTGAAAAATGTTATGAAAAAAAAGTCAGAGTATAGTATCTCGAAATGTTTTTGAAAAAAAAGTCATAGTATAGTATGTCGAAATTTTTTGCGAAAAAAAATCATAGTATAGTATGTCGAAATTTTTTGCGAAAAAAGTCCTAGTATAGTATGTCGAAATTTTTTGCGAAAAAAGTCATAGTATAGTATGTCGAAATTTTTTGCGAAAAAAAGTCATAGTATAGTATGTCGAAAAATTTTATGAAAAAAAACTCATAGTATAGTATGTCGAAATTTTTTGCAAAAAAAAACTCATAGTATAGTATGTCGAAAGTTTTTCCGAAAAAAAGTCATATTATAGTATGTCGACATTTTTTGCGAAAAAAGTCATAATATAGTATGTCGAAATTTGTGGCGAAAAAAGTCATAGTATAGTATGTCGAAATTTTTTGCGAAAAAAGTCATAGTATAGTATGTCGAAATTGTTTGCGGAAAAAAGTCATAGTATAGTATGTCGAAAAATTTTATGAAAAAAAGTCATAGTATAGTATGTCGAAATTTTTTGCAAAAAAAAACTCATAGTATAGTATGTCGAAAGTTTTTCCGAAAAAAAGTCATAGTATAGTATGTCGACATTTTTTGCGAAAAAAGTCATAGTATAGTATGTTGAAATTTTTTGCGAAAAAAGTCATAGTATAGTATGTCGATTTTTTTGCGAAAAAACAGTCAGTGTAGTATGTCGAAATTTTTGCGAAAAAAAGTCATAATATAGTATGTTGAAAAATGTTATGAAAAAAAAGTCAGTTTAGTATCTCGAAATGTTTTTGAAAAAAAAGTCATAGTATAGTATGTCGAAATTTTTGCGAAAAAGTCATCTTATAGTATGTTGAAAAATGTTATGAAAAAAAAGTCATAGTATAGTATGTCGAAATTTTTTGCGAAAAAAAGTCATTGTATAGTATGTCAATTTTTTGCGAAAAAAATTCAGTATAGTATGTCGAAATTTTTTGCGAAAAAAAGTCATAGTATAGTATGTCGAAATTTGTGCGAAAAAAAAGTCATAGTATAGTATGTCGAAATTTTTTGCGAAAAAAAGTCATAGTATAGTATGTCGAAATTTTTTGCGAAAAAAGTCCTAGTATAGTATGTCGAAATTTTTTGCGAAAAAAGTCATAGTATAGTATGTCGAAATTGTTTGCGGAAAAATGTCATAGTATAGTATGTCGAAAAATTTTATGAAAAAAAACTCATAGTATAGTATGTCGAAATTTTTTGCAAAAAAAAACTCATAGTATAGTATGTCGAAAGTTTTTCCGAAAAAAAGTCATAGTATAGTATCTCGAAATGTTTTTGAAAAAAAGTCATAGTATAGTATGTCGAAATTTTTTGCGAAAAAAAGTCATAGTATAGTATGTCGAAATTTTTTTGCGAAAAAAGTCCTAGTATAGTATGTCGGAATTTTTTGCGAAAAAAGTCATAGTATAGTATGTTGAAATTTTTTGCAAAAAAAAACTCATAGTATAGTATGTCGAAAAATTTTATGAAAAAAAACTCATAGTATAGTATGTCGAAATTTTTTGCAAAAAAAAACTCATAGTATAGTATGTCGAAAGTTTTTCCGAAAAAAAGTCATAGTATAGTATGTCGACATTTTTTGCGAAAAAAGTCATAGTATAGTATGTTGAAATTTTTTGCGAAAAAAGTCATAGTATAGTATGTCGAAATGTTTTGCGAAAAAAAGTCATAGTATAGTATGTCGAAATTCTTTGCAAAAAAAAGTCATAGTATAGTATGTCGAAAAATGTTAAACGAAAAAAAGGCATAGTATAGAATGCCGAAATTTTTTGCGAAAAAAGCCAAACTATAGTATGTCGAAATTTTTTGCGAAAAAAGTCATAGTATAGTATGTCGAAAATTTTATGAGAAAAAAGTCATAGTATAGTATGTCGAAATTTTTTGCGAAAAAAAGTCATAGTATAGTATGTTCAAATTTTTTGCGAAAAAAGTCATAGTATAGTATGTCGAATTTTTTTGCGAAAAAAAGTCATAGTATAGTATGTCGAAATTTGTGCGAAAAAAAAGTCATAGTATAGTATCTCGAAATGTTTTTGAAAAAAAAGTCATAGTATAGTATGTCGAAATTTTTTGCGAAAAAAAGTCATCTTATAGTATGTTGAAAAATGTTATGAAAAAAAACTCATAGTATAGTATGTCAATTTTTTGCGAAAAATTTCATAATATGTCGAAATTTTTTGCGAAAAAAGTCAAGTATAGTATGCTCGAAATGTTTTGCGAAAAAAAAGTCATAGTATAGTATGTCGAAATTTTTGCGAAAAAAGTCATAGTATAGTATGTGAAAAATTTCATGAAAAAAAAGTCATAGTATAGTATGTCGAAATTTTTTTGCGAAAAAAAGTCATAGTATAGTATGTCAATTTTTTGCCAAAAAAGTCATAGTATAGTATGTCGAAATTTTTTTGCGAAAAAAAGTCATAGTATAGTATGCTGAATTTTTGACGAAAAAAAAGTCATAGTATAGTATGCTCGAAATTTTTTGCGAAAAAAGTCATACTATAGTATGTCGAAATTTTTTGCGAAAAAAAAGTCATAGTATAGTATGTCGAAATTTTTTGCGAAAAAAAGTCAGTATAGTATGTCGAAATTTTTTGCGAAAAAAAGTCATAGTATAGTATGTCGAAATTTTTTGCGAAAAAAGTCATAGTATAGTATGTCGAAATTTTTTGCAAAAAAAAGTCATAGTATAGTATGTCGAAATTTTTTGCGAAAAAAGTCATAGTATAGTATGTCGAAATTTTTTGCGAAAAAAGTCATAGTATAGTATGTCGAAATTTTTTGCGAAAAAAGTCATAGTATAGTATGTCGAAATTTTTTGCGAAAAAAAGTCATAGTATAGTATGTCGAAATTTTTTGCGAAAAAAGTCATAGTATAGTATGTCGAAATTTTTTCGAAAAAAAGTCATAGTATAGTATGTCGAAATTTTTTGCGAAAAAAAGTCATAGTATAGTATGTCGAATTTTTTGCGAAAAAAGTCATAGTATAGTATGTCGAAATTTTTTGCGAAAAAAAGTCATAGTATAGTATGTCGAAAAAAAGTCATACAATAGTATGTCGAAATTTTTTGCGAAAAAAAGTCATAGTATAGTATGTCGAAATTTTTTGCGAAAAAAAAAGTCATAGTATAGTATGTCGAAATTTTTGCCGAAAAAAGTCATAGTATAGTATGTCGACATTTTTTGCGAAAAAAAGTCATAGTATATGTATGTCGATTTTTTTGCGAAAAACAGTCATTGTAGTATGTCGAAATGTTTGCGAAAAAAACGTCATAGTATAGTATGTCGAAATTGTTTTGACAAAAAAAGTCAGAGTATAGTATCGGCGAAAATGTTTATCGAAAAAAAGGGCATAGTATAGTATGTCGAAATTTTTGCGAAAAAGTCAGCTATAGTATGTCGAAAATTGTTTTGCGAAAAAAAGTCATAGTACAGTATGTTGAAAATGTTATGAGAAAAGAAAGTCATAGTATAGTATGTCGAACTTTTTTGCGAAAAAAAGTCATTATAGTATGTGGAAAATTGTTGAGAAAAAAAGTCATAGTATAGTATGGCGAATTTGTGTGCGAAAAAATGTCATAGTATAGTATCCTCGAAATGTTTGGCGAAAAAAGTCATAGTATAGTATGTCGATAATTGTTTGCGGAAAAAATGAATAGTATAGTATGTCGAAAATTTTATGAAAAAAAATCATAGTATAGTATGTCGAAAATGTTAAACGAAAAAAAGGCATAGTATAGAATGCCGAAATTTTTTGCGAAAAAGCCAAACTATAGTATGTCGAAATTTTTTGCGAAAAAAGTCATAGTATAGTATGTCGAAATTTTGCGAAAAAAAGTCATAGTATAGTATGTCGAAATTTTTTGCGAAAAAAAGTCATAGTATAGTGTGTTGAAATTTTTTTGCGAAAAAAGTCATAGTATAGTATGTCGAAATTTTTTGCGAAAAAAAGTCATAGTATAGTATGTCGAAATTCTTTGCAAAAAAAAGTCATAGTATAGTATGTCAAAATTTTGACGAAAAAAAATCATATTATAGTATGTTGAAAAATGTTATGAAAAAAAAGTCATGGTATAGTATGTCGACTTTTTTTGCAAAAAAAAGTCATATGTCGAAATTCTTTACAAAAAAAAGTCATAGTATAGTATGTCGATTTTTTTTGCGAAAATCATAGTATAGTATGTCGAAATGTTACGAAAACTCATAGTATAGTATGTCGAAATTTTTTGCGAAAAAAAACTCATAGTATAGTTTGTCGAAAATTTTTGCGACAGTCATAGTATAGTATGTCGATAGTTTTTGCGAAAAAAAGTCATAGTATAGCATGTCGAAAAATGTTAAACGAAAAAAAGGCATAGTATAGAATGCCGAAATTTTTTGCGAAAAAAGGTCATAGTATAGTATGTCGATTTTTTTGCGAAAAAACACAGTGTAGTATGTCGAAATTTTTGCGAAAAAAAAGTCATAATATAGTATGTTGAAAAATGTTATGAAAAAAAAGTCAGAGTATAGTATCTCGAAATGTTTTTGAAAAAAAAGTCATAGTATAGTATGTCGAAATTTTTTGCGAAAAAAAGTCATAGTATAGTATGTCGAAATTTTTTGCGAAAAAAGTCCTAGTATAGTATGTCGAAATTTTTTGCGAAAAAAGTCATAGTATAGTATGTCGAAATTGTTTGCGGAAAAATGTCATAGTATAGTATGTCGAAAAATTTTATGAAAAAAAACTCATAGTATAGTATGTCGAAATTTTTTGCAAAAAAAAACTCATAGTATAGTATGTCGAAAGTTTTTCCGAAAAAAAGTCATATTATAGTATGTCGACATTTTTTGCGAAAAAAGTCATAATATAGTATGTCGAAATTTTTTGCGAAAAAAGTCCTAGTATAGTATGTCGAAATTTTTTGCGAAAAAAGTCATAGTATAGTATGTCGAAATTGTTTGCGGAAAAATGTCATAGTATAGTATGTCGAAAAATTTTATGAAAAAAAACTCATAGTATAGTATGTCGAAATTTTTTGCAAAAAAAAACTCATAGTATATTATGTCGAAAGTTTTTCCGAAAAAAAGTCATAGTATAGTATGTCGACATTTTTTGCGAAAAAAGTCATAGTATAGTATGTTGAAATTTTTTGCGAAAAAAGTCATAGTATAGTATGTCGATTTTTTTGCGAAAAAACAGTCAGTGTAGTATGTCGAAATTTTTGCGAAAAAAAAGTCATAATATAGTATGTTGAAAAATGTTATGAAAAAAAAGTCAGTTTAGTATCTCGAAATGTTTTTGAAAAAAAAGTCATAGTATAGTATGTCGAAATTTTTGCGAAAAAGTCATCTTATAGTATGTTGAAAAATGTTATGAAAAAAAAGTCATAGTATAGTATGTCGAAATTTTTTGCGAAAAAAAGTCATTGTATAGTATGTCAATTTTTTGCGAAAAAAATTCAGTATAGTATGTCGAAATTTTTTGCGAAAAAAAGTCATAGTATAGTATGTCGAAATTTGTGCGAAAAAAAAGTCATAGTATAGTATGTCGAAATTTTTTGCGAAAAAAAGTCATAGTATAGTATGTCGAAATTTTTTGCGAAAAAAGTCCTAGTATAGTATGTCGAAATTTTTTGCGAAAAAAGTCATAGTATAGTATGTCGAAATTGTTTGCGGAAAAATGTCATAGTATAGTATGTCGAAAAATTTTATGAAAAAAAACTCATAGTATAGTATGTCGAAATTTTTTGCAAAAAAAAACTCATAGTATAGTATGTCGAAAGTTTTTCCGAAAAAAAGTCATAGTATAGTATCTCGAAATGTTTTTGAAAAAAAGTCATAGTATAGTATGTCGAAATTTTTTGCGAAAAAAAGTCATAGTATAGTATGTCGAAATTTTTTTGCGAAAAAAGTCCTAGTATAGTATGTCGGAATTTTTTGCGAAAAAAGTCATAGTATAGTATGTTGAAATTTTTTGCAAAAAAAAACTCATAGTATAGTATGTCGAAAAATTTTATGAAAAAAAACTCATAGTATAGTATGTCGAAATTTTTTGCAAAAAAAAACTCATAGTATAGTATGTCGAAAGTTTTTCCGAAAAAAAGTCATAGTATAGTATGTCGACATTTTTTGCGAAAAAAGTCATAGTATAGTATGTTGAAATTTTTTGCGAAAAAAGTCATAGTATAGTATGTCGAAATGTTTTGCGAAAAAAAGTCATAGTATAGTATGTCGAAATTCTTTGCAAAAAAAAGTCATAGTATAGTATGTCGAAAAATGTTAAACGAAAAAAAGGCATAGTATAGAATGCCGAAATTTTTTGCGAAAAAAGCCAAACTATAGTATGTCGAAATTTTTTGCGAAAAAAGTCATAGTATAGTATGTCGAAAATTTTGCGAGAAAAAAGTCATAGTATAGTATGTCGAAATTTTTTGCGAAAAAAAGTCATAGTATAGTATGTTGAAATTTTTTGCGAAAAAAGTCATAGTATAGTATGTCGAAATTTTTTGCGAAAAAAAGTCATAGTATAGTATGTCGAAATTTGTGCGAAAAAAAAGTCATAGTATAGTATCTCGAAATGTTTTTGAAAAAAAAGTCATAGTATAGTATGTCGAAATTTTTTGCGAAAAAAAGTCATCTTATAGTATGTTGAAAAATGTTATGAAAAAAAACTCATAGTATAGTATGTCAATTTTTTGCGAAAAATTTCATAATATGTCGAAATTTTTTGCGAAAAAAGTCATAGTATAGTATGTCGAAATTGTTTGCGGAAAAATGTCATAGTATAGTATGTCGAAAAATTTTATGAAAAAAAAATCATAGTATAGTATGTCGAAAAATGTTAAACGAAAAAAAGGCATAGTATAGAATGCCGAAATTTTTTGCGAAAAAGCCAAACTATAGTATGTCGAAATTTTTTGCGAAAAAAGTCATAGTATAGTATGTCGAAAATTTTGCGAAAAAAAAGTCATAGTATAGTATGTCGAAATTTTTTGCGAAAAAAAGTCATAGTATAGTGTGTTGAAATTTTTTGCGAAAAAAGTCATAGTATAGTATGTCGAAATTTTTTGCGAAAAAAAGTCATAGTATAGTATGTCGAAATTCTTTGCAAAAAAAAGTCATAGTATAGTATGTCAAAATTTTGACGAAAAAAAATCATATTATAGTATGTTGAAAAATGTTATGAAAAAAAAGTCATGGTATAGTATGTCGACTTTTTTTGCAAAAAAAAGTCATATGTCGAAATTCTTTACAAAAAAAAAGTCATAGTATAGTATGTCGATTTTTTTGCGAAAAAACAGTGTATGTCGAAATTTTTGCGAAAAAAAAGTCATAGTATAGTATGTTGAAAAATGTTATGAAAAAAAAGTCAGAGTATAGTATCTCGAAATGTTTTTGAAAAAAAAGTCATAGTATAGTATGTCGAATTTTTTTGCGAAAAAAAATCATATTATAGTATGTCGAAAAAAAGTCATACAATAGTATGTCGAAATTTTTTGCGAAAAAAAGTCATAGTATAGTATGTCGAACAAAAGTCAGTATAGTATGTCGAAATTTTTTGCATAAAAAAGTCATAGTATAGTTTGTTGAAATTTTTTCCGAAAAAAAGTCATAGTATAGTATGACGACATTTTTTGAAAAAAAAGTCATAGTATAGTATGTCGAAATTTTTTGCGAAAAAAAGTCAGCATAGTATGTCGAAATTTTTTGCGAAAAAAGTCCTAGTATAGTATGTCGAAATTTTTTGCGAAAAAAGTCATAGTATAGTATGTCGAAATTGTTTGCGGAAAAATGTCATAGTATAGTATGTCGAAAAATTTTATGAAAAAAAACTCATAGTATAGTATGTCGAAATTTTTTGCAAAAAAAAACTCATAGTATAGTATGTCGAAAGTTTTTCCGAAAAAAAGTCATAGTATAGTATGTCGACATTTTTTGCGAAAAAAGTCATAGTATAGTATGTTGAAATTTTTTGCGAAAAAAGTCATAGTATAGTATGTCGAAATGTTTTGCGAAAAAAAGTCATAGTATAGTATGTCGAAATTCTTTGCAAAAAAAAGTCATAGTATAGTATGTCGAAAAATGTTAAACGAAAAAAAGGCATAGTATAGAATGCCGAAATTTTTTGCGAAAAAAGCCAAACTATAGTATGTCGAAATTTTTTGCGAAAAAAGTCATAGTATAGTATGTTGAAAAATGTTATGAAAAAAAAGTCATAGTATAGTATGTCGAAATTTTTTGCGAAAAAAAGTCATCTTATAGTATGTTGAAAAATGTTATGAAAAAAAAGTCATAGTATAGTATGTCAATTTTTTGCGAAAAATTTCATAATATGTCGAAATTTTTTGCGAAAAAAGTCATAGTATAGTATGTCGAAATTGTTTGCGGAAAAATGTCATAGTATAGTATGTCGAAAAATTTTATGAAAAAAAAATCATAGTATAGTATGTCGAAAAATGTTAAACGAAAAAAAGGCATAGTATAGAATGCCGAAATTTTTTGCGAAAAAGCCAAACTATAGTATGTCGAAATTTTTTGCGAAAAAAGTCATAGTATAGTATGTCGAAAATTTTGCGAAAAAAAAGTCATAGTATAGTATGTCGAAATTTTTTGCGAAAAAAAGTCATAGTATAGTGTGTTGAAATTTTTTGCGAAAAAAGTCATAGTATAGTATGTCGAAATTTTTTGCGAAAAAAAGTCATAGTATAGTATGTCGAAATTCTTTGCAAAAAAAAGTCATAGTATAGTATGTCAAAATTTTGACGAAAAAAAATCATATTATAGTATGTTGAAAAATGTTATGAAAAAAAAGTCATGGTATAGTATGTCGACTTTTTTTGCAAAAAAAAGTCATATGTCGAAATTCTTTACAAAAAAAAAGTCATAGTATAGTATGTCGATTTTTTTGCGAAAAAACAGTGTATGTCGAAATTTTTGCGAAAAAAAAGTCATAGTATAGTATGTTGAAAAATGTTATGAAAAAAAAGTCAGAGTATAGTATCTCGAAATGTTTTTGAAAAAAAAGTCATAGTATAGTATGTCGAAATTTTTTGCGAAAAAGTCATCTTATAGTATGTTGAAAAATGTTATGAAAAAAAAGTCATAGCATAGTATGTCGAAATTTTTTGCGAAAAAAAGTCATAGTATAGTATGTCAATTTTTTGCGAAAAAAAGTCAGTATAGTATGTCGAAATTTTTTGCGAAAAAAAGTCATAGTATAGTATGTCGAAATTTGTGCGAAAAAAAAGTCATAGTATAGTATCTCGAAATGTTTTTGAAAAAAAAGTCATAGTATAGTATGTCGAAATTTTTTGCGAAAAAAAGTCATAGTATAGTATGTCGAAATTTTTTGCGAAAAAAGTCCTAGTATAGTATGTCGAAATTTTTTGCGAAAAAAGTCATAGTATAGTATGTCGAAATTGTTTGCGGAAAAATGTCATAGTATAGTATGTCGAAAAATTTTATGAAAAAAAACTCATAGTATAGTATGTCGAAATTTTTTGCAAAAAAAAACTCATAGTATAGTATGTCGAAAGTTTTTCCGAAAAAAAGTCATAGTATAGTATGTCGACATTTTTTGCGAAAAAAGTCATAGTATAGTATGTTGAAATTTTTTGCAAAAAAAGTCATAGTATAGTATGTCGAAATTTTTTGCGAAAAAAAGTCATAGTATAGTATGTCGAAATTCTTTGCAAAAAAAAGTCATAGTATAGTATGTCAAAATTTTGACGAAAAAAAATCATAGTATAGTATGTTGAAAAATGTTATGAAAAAAAAGTCATGGTATAGTATGTCGACTTTTTTTGCGAAAAAAAGTCATATGTCGAAATTCTTTACAAAAAAAAAGTCATAGTATAGTATGTCGATTTTTTTGCGAAAAAACAGTCAGTGTAGTATGTCGAAATTTTTGCGAAAAAAACGTCATAGTATAGTATGTTGAAAAATGTTATGAAAAAAAAGTCAGAGTATAGTATCTCGAAATGTTTTTGAAAAAAAAGTCATAGTATAGTATGTCGAAATTTTTTGCGAAAAAAAGTCATCTTATAGTATGTTGAAAAATGTTATGAAAAAAAAGTCATAGTACAGTATGTCGAAATTTTTTGCGAAAAAAAGTCATAGTATAGTATGTCAATTTTTTGCGAAAAAAAGTCAGTATAGTATGTTAAAATTTTTTGCGAAAAAAAGTCATAGTATAGTATGTCGAAATGGTTTGCGGAAAAATGTTATAGTATAGTATGTCGAAAAATGTTTTGAAAAAAAAATCATAGTATAGTATGTCGAAAAATGTTACAAAAAAAACTCATAGTATAGTATGTCGAAATTTTTTGCGAAAAAAAACTCATAGTATAGTATGTCGAAATTCTTTGCAAAAAAAAAGTTATAGTATAATATGTCGAATTTTTTGCGAAAAAGCAGTCATAGTCTAGTATGTCGAAATTTTTTGCAAAAATAAGTCATAGTATAGTATATCGAAAAATTTTATAAAAAAAACAGTGATAGTATAGTATGTCGAAATTTTTGGCGAAAAAAAGTCATAGTATTGTATGTCGAAATTGTTTGCGAAAAAAAAGTCATAATATAGTATGTCGACATTTTTTCGAAAAAAAGTCATGGTATAGTATGTCGACTTTTTGTGCGAAAAAAAATCATATGTCGAAATTCTTTACAAAAAAAAAGTCATAGTATAGTATGTCGATTTTTTTGCGAAAAAACAGTCAGTGTAGTATATCGAAATTTTTGCGAAAAAAAAGTCATAGTATAGTATGTTGAAAAATGTTATGAAAAAAAAGTCATAGTATAGTATGTCGAAATTCTTTGCAAAAAAAAAGTTATAGTATATGTCGAATTTTTTTCGAAAAAACAGTCAGTCTAGTATGTCGAAATTTTTTGCGAAAATAAGTCATAGTATAGTATATCGAAAAATTTTATAAAAAAAACAGTGATAGTATAGTATGTCGAAATTTTTGGCGAAAAAAAGTCATAGTATTGTATGTTGAAATTGTTTGCGAAAAAAAAGTCATAATATAGTATGTCGAAATTGTTTATGAAAAAAAAGTCATAGTATAGGATGTCGACATTTTTGCGAAAAAAAAGCCATTCAATAGACATTTTTTGAGAAAAAAAATAAATAAATAGTATAGTATGTTGAAAAATTTTAATGGAAAAAAGTCATACTATATTTTTTGCGAAAAAAAACTCATAGTATAGTATGTCAAAACTTTTCGTGAAAAAAGGCATAGTATAGTCTGTTGATTAATTTGGTGGAAAAAAAACTCAGTTTAAAATTTCGAACATTTTCATGAAAAATGTCATACTATAGCATGTCGAACATATTCGTAAAAAAATTTCATAGTATAGAATGTCCAAAATTTTCATGAAAAAAGGCATAGTATAGTCTGTCGATTAATTTGGTGGAAAAAAAACTCAGTTTAAATTTTCGTCAATTTTCATGAAAAGTCATAGTATAGTATGTCTTTTTTCATGAAAATTTCGAAATTTTAAAGTGAGTTTTTTTTTCCACCAAATGAATCGACAGACTATACTATGCCTTTTTTCATGAAAATTTTCGACATTCTATACTATGACATTTTTTTACGAATATTTTCGACATGCTATAGTATGACTTTTTTCATGAAAATTTTGAAATTTTAAACTGAGTTTTTTTTCCACCAAATGAATCGACAGACTATACTATGCCTTTTTTCATGAAAATTTTCGACATTCTATACTATGACATTTTTTTACGAATATTTTCGACATGCTATAGTATGACTTTTTTCATGAACATTTTCGAAAATATTCGTAAAAAAATGTCATAGTATAGAATGTCGAAAATTTTCATGAAAAAAGGCATAGTATAGTCTGTCGATTAATTTGGTGGAAAAAAAACTCAGTTTAAATTTTCGTCAATTTTCATGAAAAGTCATAGTATAGTATGTCTTTTTTCATGAAAATTTCGAAATTTTAAAGTGAGTTTTTTTTCCACCAAATGAATCGACAGACTATACTATGCCTTTTTTCATGAAAATTTTCGACATTCTATACTATGACATTTTTTTACGAATATTTTCGACATGCTATAGTATGACTTTTTTCATGAAAATTTTCTAAAATATTCTTAAAAAAATGTCATAGTATAGAATGTCGAAAATTTTCATGAAAAAAGGCATAGTATAGTCTGTCGATTAATTTGGTGGAAAAAAAACTCAGTTTAAATTTTCGTCAATTTTCATGAAACGTCATAGTATAGTATGTCTTTTTTCATGAAAATTTCGAAATTTTAAAGTGAGTTTTTTTTCCACCAAATGAATCGACAGACTATACTATGCCTTTTTTCATGAAAATTTTCGACATTCTATACTATGACATTTTTTTACGAATATTTTCGACATGCTATAGTATGACTTTTTTCATGAAAATTTTCGAAAATATTCTTAAAAAAATGTCATAGTATAGAATGTCGAAAATTTTCATGAAAAAAGGCATAGTATAGTCTGTCGATTAATTTGGTGGAAAAAAAACTCAGTTTAAATTTTCGTCAATTTTCATGAAAAGTCATAGTATAGTATGTCTTTTTTCATGAAAATTGTCGAAATTTTAAACTGAGTTTTTTTTCCACCAAATGAATCGACAGACTATACTATGCCTTTTTTCATGAAAATTTTCGACATTCTATACTATGACATTTTTTTACGAATATTTTCGACATGCTATAGTATGACTTTTTTCATGAAAATTTTCGAAATTTTAAACTGAGTTTTTTTTCCACCAAATGAATCGACAGACTATACTATGCCTTTTTTCATGAAAATTTTCGACATTCTATACTATGACATTTTTTTACGAATATTTTCAACATGCTATAGCATGACTTTTTTCATGAAAATTTTCGAAAATATTCGTAAAAAAATGTCATAGTATAGAATGTCGAAAATTTTCATGAAAAAAGGCATAGTATAGTCTGTCGATTAATTTGGTGGAAAAAAAACTCAGTTTAAATTTTCGTCAATTTTCATGAAAAGTCATAGTATAGTATGTCTTTTTTCATGAAAATTTCGAAATTTTAAAGTGAGTTTTTTTTCCACCAAATGAATCGACAGACTATACTATGCCTTTTTTCATGAAAATTTTCGACATTCTATACTATGACATTTTTTTACGAATATTTTCGACATGCTATAGTATGACTTTTTTCATGAAAATTTTCGAAAATATTCTTAAAAAAATGTCATAGTATAGAATGTCGAAAATGTTCATGAAAAAAGGCATAGTATAGTCTGTCGATTAATTTGGTGGAAAAAAAACTCAGTTTAAATTTTCGTCAATTTTCATGAAAAGTCATAGTATAGTATGTCTTTTTTCATGAAAATTGTCGAAATTTTAAACTGAGTTTTTTTTCCACCAAATGAATCGACAGACTATACTATGCCTTTATTCATGAAAATTTTCGACATTCTATACTATGACATTTTTTTACGAATATTTTCGACATGCTATAGTATGACTTTTGTCATGAAAATTTTCGAAATTTTAAACTGAGTTTTTTTTCCACCAAATTAATCGACAGACTATACTATGCCTTTTTTCATGAAAATTTTCGACATTCTATACTATGACATTTTTTTACGAATATTTTCAACATGCTATAGTATGACTTTTTTCATGAAAATTTTCGAAAATATTCGTAAAAAAATTTCATAGTATAGAATGTCCAAAATTTTCATGAAAAAAGGCATAGTATAGTCTGTCGATTAATTTGGTGGAAAAAAAACTCAGTTTAAATTTTCGTCAATTTTCATGAAAAGTCATAGTATAGTATGTCTTTTTTCATGAAAATTTTGAAATTTTAAACTGAGTTTTTTTTCCACCAAATGAATCGACAGACTATACTATGCCTTTTTTCATGAACATTTTCGACATTCTATACTATGACATTTTTTTACGAATATTTTCGACATGCTATAGTATGACTTTTTTCATGAAAATTTTCGAAAATATTCTTAAAAAAATGTCATAGTATAGAATGTCGAAAATTTTCATGAAAAAAGGCATAGTATTGTCTGTCGATTAATTTGGTGGAAAAAAAACTCAGTTTAAATTTTCGTCAATTTTCATGAAAAGTCATAGTATAGTATGTCTTTTTTCATGAAAATTTCGAAATTTTAAACTGAGTTCTTTTTCCACCAAATGAATCAACAGTCTATACTATGCCTTTTTTCATGAAAATTTTCGACATTCTATACTATGACATTTTTTTACGAATATTTTCGACATGCTATAGTATGACTTTTTTCATGAACATTTTCGAAAATATTCGTAAAAAAATGTCATAGTATAGAATGTCGAAAATTTTCATGAAAAAAGGCATAGTATAGTCTGTCGATTAATTTGGTGGAAAAAAAACTCAGTTTAAATTTTCGTCAATTTTCATGAAAAGTCATAGTATAGTATGTCTTTTTTCATGAAAATTTCGAAATTTTAAAGTGAGTTTTTTTTTCCACCAAATGAATCGACAGACTATACTATGCCTTTTTTCATGAAAATTTTCGACATTCTATACTATGACATTTTTTTACGAATATTTTCGACATGCTATAGTATGACTTTTTTCGTGAAAATTTTCGAAATTTTAAACTGAGTTTTTTTTCCACCAAATGAATCGACAGACTATACTATGCCTTTTTTCATGAACATTTTCGACATTCTATACTATGACATTTTTTTACGAATATTTTCGACATTCTATAGTATGACTTTTTTCAAGAAAATTTTCGAAATTTTAAACTGAGTTTTTTTTCCACCAAATTAATCGACAGACTATACTATGCCTTTTTTCATGAAAATTTTCGACATTCTATACTATGACATTTTTTTACGAATATTTTCGACATGCTATAGTATGACTTTTTTCATGAAAATTTTCGAAAATATTCTTAAAAAAATGTCATAGTATAGAATGTCGAAAATTTTCATGAAAAAAGGCATAGTATAGTCTGTCGATTAATTTGGTGGAAAAAAAACTCAGTTTAAATTTTCGTCAATTTTCATGAAAAGTCATAGTATAGTATGTCTTTTTTCATGAAAATTTCGAAATTTTAAAGTGAGTTTTTTTTCCACCAAATGAATCGACAGACTATACTATGCCTTTTTTCATGAAAATTTTCGACATTCTATACTATGACATTTTTTTACGAATATTTTCGACATGCTATAGTATGACTTTTTTCATGAACATTTTCGAAAATATTCGTAAAAAAATGTCATAGTATAGAATGTCGAAAATTTTCATGAAAACAGGCATAGTATAGTCTGTCGATTAATTTGGTGGAAAAAAAACTCAGTTTAAATTTTCGTCAATTTTCATGAAAAGTCATAGTATAGTATGTCTTTTTTCATGAAAATTTCGAAATTTTAAAGTGAGTTTTTTTTTCCACCAAATGAATCGACAGACTATACTATGCCTTTTTTCATGAAAATTTTCGACATTCTATACTATGACATTTTTTTACGAATATTTTCGACATGCTATAGTATGACTTTTTTCATGAAAATTTTCGAAATTTTAAACTGAGTTTTTTTTCCACCAAATGAATCGACAGACTATACTATGCCTTTTTTCATGAACATTTTCGACATTCTATACTATGACATTTTTTTACGAATATTTTCGACATGCTATAGTATGACTTTTTTCAAGAAAATTTTCGAAATTTTAAACTGAGTTTTTTTTCCACCAAATGAATCGACAGACTATACTATGCCTTTTTTCATGAAAATTTTCGACATTCTATACTATGACATTTTTTTACGAATATTTTCGACATGCTATAGTATGACTTTTTTCATGAAAATTTTCGAAAATATTCTTAAAAAAATGTCATAGTATAGAATGTCGAAAATTTTCATGAAAACAGGCATAGTATAGTCTGTCGATTAATTTGGTGGAAAAAAAACTCAGTTTAAATTTTCGTCAATTTTCATGAAAAGTCATAGTATAGTATGACTTTTTTCATGAAAATGTCGAAATTTTAAACTGAGTTTTTTTTCCACCAAATGAATCGACAGACTATACTATGCATTTTTTCATTAAAATTTTCGACATTCTATACTATGACATTTTTTTACGAATATTTTCGACATGCTATAGTATGACTTTTTTCATGAAAATTTTCAAAAATATTCTTAAAAAAATGTCATAGTATAGAATGTCGAAAATTTTCATGAAAACAGGCATAGTATAGTCTGTCGATTAATTTGGTGGAAAAAAAACTCAGTTTAAATTTTCGTCAATTTTCATGAAAAGTCATAGTATAGTATGACTTTTTTCATGAAAATTTCGAAATTTTAAACTGAGTTTTTTTTCCACCAAATGAATCGACAGACTATACTATGCCTTTTTTCATGAAAATTTTCGACATTCTATACTATGACATTTTTTTACGAATATTTTCGACATGCTATAGTATGACTTTTTTCATGAAAATTTTCGAAAATATTCTTAAAAAATGTCATAGTATAGAATGTCGAAAATTTTCATGAAAAAAGGCATAGTATAGTCTGTCGATTAATTTGGTGGAAAAAAAACTCAGTTTAAATTTTCGTCAATTTTCATGAAAAGTCATAGTATAGTATGTCTTTTTTCATGAAAATTTCGAAATTTTAAACTGAGTTTTTTTTCCACCAAATTAATCGACAGACTACTATGCCTTTTTTCATGAAAATTTTCGACATTCTATACTATGACATTTTTTTACGAACATTTTCGACATGCTATAGTATGACTTTTTTCATGAACATTTTCGAAAATATTCGTAAAAAAATGTCATAGTATAGAATGTCGAAAATTTTCATGAAAAAAGGCATAGTATTGTCTGTCGATTAATTTGGTGGAAAAAAAACTCAGTTTAAATTTTCGTCAATTTTCATGAAAAGTCATAGTATAGTATGTCTTTTTTTATGAAAATTTTGAAATTTTAAACTGAGTTTTTTTTCCACCAAATTAAGCGACAGACTACTATGCCTTTTTTCATGAAAATTTTCGACATTCTATACTATGACATTTTTTTACGAATATTTTCGACATGCTATAGTATGACTTTTTTCATGAACATTTTCGAAAATATTCGTAAAAAAATGTCATAGTATAGAATGTCGAAAATTTTCATGAAAAAAGGCATAGTATAGTCTGTCGATTAATTTGGTGGAAAAAAAATTCAGTTTAAATTTTCGTCAATTTTCATGAAAAGTCATAGTATAGTATGTCTTTTTTTATGAAAATTTTGAAATTTTAAACTGAGTTTTTTTTCCACCAAATTAAGCGACAGACTACTATGCCTTTTTTCATTAAAATTTTCGACATTCTATACTATGACATTTTTTTACGAATATTTTCGACATGCTATAGTATGACTTTTTTCATGAACATTTTCGAAAATATTCGTAAAAAAATGTCATAGTATAGAATGTCGAAAATTTTCATGAAAAAAGGCATAGTATAGTCTGTCGATTAATTTGGTGGAAAAAAAACTCAGTTTAAATTTTCGAAAATTTTCATGAAAAGTCATAGTATAGTATGTCTTTTTTCATGAAAATTTCGAAATTTTAAAGTGAGTTTTTTTTCCACCAAATGAATCGACAGACTACACTATGCCTTTTTTCATGAAAATTTTCGACATTCTATCCTATGACATTTTTTTACGAATATTTTCGACATGCTATAGTATGACTTTTTTCAAGAAAATTTTCGAAATTTTAAACTGAGTTTTTTTTCCACCAAATGAATCGACAGACTATACTATGCCTTTTTTCATGAAAATTTTCGACATTCTATACTATGACATTTTTTTACGAATATTTTCGACATGCTATAGTATGACTTTTTTCATGAAAATTTTCGAAAATATTCTTAAAAAAATGTCATAGTATAGAATGTCGAAAATTTTCATGAAAAAAGGCATAGTATAGTCTGTCGATTAATTTGGTGGAAAAAAAACTCAGTTTAAATTTTCGTCAATTTTCATGAAAAGTCATAGTATAGTATGTCTTTTTTCATGAAAATTTCGAAATTTTAAAGTGAGTTTTTTTTCCACCAAATGAATCGACAGACTATACTATGCCTTTTTTCATGAAAATTTTCGACATTCTATACTATGACATTTTTTTACGAATATTTTCGACATGCTATAGTATGACTTTTTTCATGAAAATTTTCAAAAATATTCTTAAAAAAATGTCATAGTATAGAATGTCGAAAATTTTCATGAAAAAAGGCATAGTATAGTCTGTCGATTAATTTGGTGGAAAAAAAACTCAGTTTAAATTTTCGTCAATTTTCATGAAAAGTCATAGTATAGTATGTCTTTTTTCATGAAAATTTCGAAATTTTAAACTGAGTTTTTTTTCCACCAAATGAATCGACAGACTATACTATGCCTTTTTTCATGAAAATTTTCGACATTCTATACTATGACATTTTTTTACGAATATTTTCGACATGCTATAGTATGACTTTTTTCATGAAAATTTTCGAAAATATTCTTAAAAAATGTCATAGTATAGAATGTCGAAAATTTTCATGAAAAAAGGCATAGTATAGTCTGTCGATTAATTTGGTGGAAAAAAAACTCAGTTTAAATTTTCGTCAATTTTCATGAAAAGTCATAGTATAGTATGTCTTTTTTCATGAAAATTTCGAAATTTTAAACTGAGTTTTTTTTCCACCAAATTAATCGACAGACTACTATGCCTTTTTTCATGAAAATTTTCGACATTCTATACTATGACATTTTTTTACGAACATTTTCGACATGCTATAGTATGACTTTTTTCATGAAAATTTTCGAAAATATTCGTAAAAAAATGTCATAGTATAGAATGTCGAAAATTTTCATGAAAAAAGGCATAGTATTGTCTGTCGATTAATTTGGTGGAAAAAAAACTCAGTTTAAATTTTCGTCAATTTTCATGAAAAGTCATAGTATAGTATGTCTTTTTTTATGAAAATTTTGAAATTTTAAACTGAGTTTTTTTTCCACCAAATTAAGCGACAGACTACTATGCCTTTTTTCATGAAAATTTTCGACATTCTATACTATGACATTTTTTTACGAATATTTTCGACATGCTATAGTATGACTTTTTTCATGAACATTTTCGAAAATATTCGTAAAAAAATGTCATAGTATAGAATGTCGAAAATTTTCATGAAAACAGGCATAGTATAGTCTGTCGATTAATTTGGTGGAAAAAAAATTCAGTTTAAATTTTCGTCAATTTTCATGAAAAGTCATAGTATAGTATGTCTTTTTTTATGAAAATTTTGAAATTTTAAACTGAGTTTTTTTTCCACCAAATTAAGCGACAGACTACTATGCCTTTTTTCATGAAAATTTTCGACATTCTATACTATGACATTTTTTTACGAATATTTTCGACATGCTATAGTATGACTTTTTTCATGAACATTTTCGAAAATATTCGTAAAAAAATGTCATAGTATAGAATGTCGAAAATTTTCATGAAAAAAGGCATAGTATAGTCTGTCGATTAATTTGGTGGAAAAAAAACTCAGTTTAAAATTTCGAAAATTTTCATGAAAAGTCATAGTATAGTATGTCTTTTTTCATGAAAATTTCGAAATTTTAAAGTGAGTTTTTTTTCCACCAAATGAATCGACAGACTACACTATGCCTTTTTTCATGAAAATTTTCGACATTCTATCCTATGACATTTTTTTACGAATATTTTCGACATGCTATAGTATGACTTTTTTCATGAAAATTTTCGAAATTTTAAACTGAGTTTTTTTTCCACCAAATGAATCGACAGACTATACTATGCCTTTTTTCATGAACATTTTCGACATTCTATACTATGACATTTTTTTACGAATATTTTCGACATGCTATAGTATGACTTTTTTCAAGAAAATTTTCGAAATTTTAAACTGAGTTTTTTTTCCACCAAATGAATCGACAGACTATACTATGCCTTTTTTCATGAAAATTTTCGACATTCTATACTATGACATTTTTTTATGAATATTTTCAACATGCTATAGTATGACTTTTTTCATGAAAATTTTCGAAAATATTCGTAAAAAAAGTTCATAGTATAGAATGTCCAAAATTTTCATGAAAAAAGGCATAGTATAGTCTGTCGATTAATTTGGTGGAAAAAAAACTCACTTTAAATTTTCGTCAATTTTCATGAAAAGTCATAGTATAGTATGTCTTTTTTCATGAAAATTTTGAAATTTTAAACTGAGTTTTTTTTCCACCAAATGAATCGACAGACTATACTATGCCTTTTTTCATGAAAATTTTCAACAATCTATACTATGACATTTTTTTACGAATGTTTTCGACATGCTATAGTATGACTTTTTTCATGAAAATTTTCGAAAATATTCGTAAAAAAATGTCATAGTATAGAATGTCGAAAATTTTCATGAAAAAAGGCATAGTATAGTCTGTCGATTCATTTGGTGGAAAAAAAACTCAGTTTAAATTTTCGTCAATTTTTATGAAAAGTCATAGTATAGTATGTCTTTTTTCATGAAAATTTCGAAATTTTAAAGTGATTTTTTTTTCCACCAAATGAATCGACAGACTATACTTTGCCTTTTTTCATGAAAATTTTCGACATTCTATACTATGACATTTTTTTACGAATATTTTCGACATGCTATAGTATGACTTTTTTCATGAAAATTTTCGAAATTTTTGAGTTTTTTTTCCACCAAATGAATCGACAGACTATACTATGCCTTTTTTCATGAACATTTTCGACATTCTATACTATGACATTTTTTTACGAATATTTTCGACATGCTATAGTATGACTTTTTTCAAGAAAATTTTCGAAATTTTAAACTGAGTTTTTTTTCCACCAAATGAATCGACAGACTATACTATGCCTTTTTTAATGAAAATTTTCGACATTCTATACTATGACATTTTTTTACGAATATTTTCAACATGCTATAGTATGACTTTTTTCATGAAAATTTTCGAAAATATTCGTAAAAAAATTTCATAGTATAGAATGTCGAAAATTTTCATGAAAAAAGGCATAGTATAGTCTGTCGATTAATTTGGTGGGAAAAAAACTCAGTTTAAATTTTCGTCAATTTTCATGAAAAGTCATAGTATAGTGTCTTTTTTCATGAAAATTTCGAAATTTTAAAGTGAGTTTTTTTTCCACCAAATGAATCGACAGACTATACTATGCCTTTTTTCATGAAAATTTTCGACATTCTATCCTACGACATTTTTTTACGAATATTTTCGACATGCTATAGTATGACTTTTTTCATGAAAATTTTCGAAATTTTAAACTGAGTTTTTTTTCCACCAAATGAATCGACCGACTATACTATGCCTTTTTTCATGAACATTTTCGACATTCTATACTATGACATTTTTTTACGAATATTTTCGACATGCTATAGTATGACTTTTTTCAAGAAAATTTTCGAAATTTTAAACTGAGTTTTTTTTCCACCAAATGAATCGACAGACTATACTATGCCTTTTTTCATGAAAATTTTCGACATTCTATACTATGACATTTTTTTTGGGATATTTTCAACATGCTATAGTATGACTTTTTTCATGAAAATTTTCGAAATTTTTGAGTTTTTTTTCCACCAAATGAATCGACAGACTATACTATGCCTTTTTTCATGAACATTTTCGACATTCTATACTATGACATTTTTTTACGAATATTTTCGACATGCTATAGTATGACTTTTTTCAAGAAAATTTTCGAAATTTTAAACTGAGTTTTTTTTCCACCAAATGAATCGACAGACTATACTATGCCTTTTTTCATGAAAATTTTCGACATTCTATACTATGACATTTTTTTACGAATATTTTCAACATGCTATAGTATGACTTTTTTCATGAAAATTTTCGAAATTTTTGAGTTTTTTTTCCACCAAATGAATCGACAGACTATACTATGCCTTTTTTCATGAACATTTTCGACATTCTATACTATGACATTTTTTTACGAATATTTTCGACATGCTATAGTATGACTTTTTTCATGAAAATTTTCGACATTCTATACTATGACATTTTTTTACGAATATTTTCGACATGCTATAGTATGACTTTTTTCATGAAAATTTTCGAAAATATTCTTAAAAAAATGTCATAGTATAGAATGTCGAAAATTTTCATGAAAAAAGGCATAGTATTGTCTGTTGATTAATTTGGTGGAAAAAAAACTCAGTTTAAATTTTCGTCAATTTTCATGAAAAGTCATAGTATAGTATGTCTTTTTTCATGAAAATTTCGAAATTTTAAACTGAGTTCTTTTTCCACCAAATGAATCGACAGACTATACTATGCCTTTTTCATGAAAATTTTCGACATTCTATACTATGACATTTTTTTACGAATATTTTCGACATGCTATAGTATGACTTTTTTCATGAAAATTTTCGAAATTTTTGAGTTTTTTTTCCACCAAATGAATCGACAGACTATACTATGCCTTTTTTCATGAACATTTTCGACATTCTATACTATGACATTTTTTTACGAATATTTTCGACATGCTATAGTATGACTTTTTTCAAGAAAATTTTCGAAATTTTAAACTGAGTTTTTTTTCCACCAAATCAATCGACAGACTATACTATGCCTTTTTTCATGAAAATTTTCGACATTCTATACTATAACATTTTTTTACGAATATTTTCAGCATGCTATAGTATGACTTTTTTCATGAAAATTTTCGAAAATATTTGTAAAAAAATTTCATAGTATAGAATGTCGAAAATTTTCATGAAAAAAGGCATAGTATAGTCTGTCGATTAATTTGGTGGAAAAAAAACTCAGTTTAAATTTTCGTCAATTTTCATGAAAAGTCATAGTATAGTATGTCTTTTTTCATGAAAATTTCGAAATTTTAAAGTGAGTTTTTTTTCCACCAAATGAATCGACAGACTATACTATGCCTTTTTTCATGAAAATTTTCGACATTCTATACTATGACATTTTTTTACGAATATTTTCGACATGCTATAGTATGACTTTTTTCATGAAAATTTTCGAAAATATTCTTAAAAAAATGTCATAGTATAGAATGTCGAAAATTTTCATGAAAAAAGGCATAGTATAGTCTGTCGATTAATTTGGTGGAAAAAAAACTCAGTTTAAATTTTCGAAAATTTTCATGAAAAGTCATAGTATAGTATGTCTTTTTTCATGAAAATTTCGAAATTTTAAACTGAGTTTTTTTTCCACCAAATGAATCGACAGACTATACTATGCCTTTTTTCATGAAAATTTTCGACATTCTATACTATGACATTTTTTTACGAATATTTTCGACATGGTATAGTATGACTTTTTTCATGAAAATTTTCGAAATTTTAAACTGAGTTTTTTTTCCACCAAATGAATCGACAGACTATACTATGCCTTTTTTCATGAAAATTTTCGACATTCTATACTATGACATTTTTTTACGAATATTTTCGACATGCTATAGTATGACTTTTTTCATGAAAATTTTCGAAAATATTCGTAAAAAAATGTCATAGTATAGAATGTCGAAAATTTTCATGAAAAAAGGCATAGTATAGTCTGTCGATTAATTTGGTGGAAAAAAAACTCAGTTTAAATTTTCGTCAATTTTCATGAAAAGTCATAGTATAGTATGTCTTTTTTCATGAAAATTTTGAAATTTTAAACTGAGTTTTTTTTCCACCAAATGAATCGACAGACTATACTATGCCTTTTTTCATGAAAATTTTCGACATTCTATACTATGACATTTTTTTACGAATATTTTCGACATGCTATAGTATGACTTTTTTCATGAAAATTTTCGAAATTTTAAACTGAGTTTTTTTTCCACCAAATGAATCGACAGACTATACTATGCCTTTTTTCATGAACATTTTCGACATTCTATACTATGACATTTTTTTACGAATATTTTCGACATGCTATAGTATGACTTTTTTCAAGAAAATTTTCGAAATTTTAAACTGAGTTTTTTTTCCACCAAATGAATCGACAGACTATACTATGCCTTTTTTCATGAAAATTTTCGACATTCTATACTATGACATTTTTTTACGAATATTTTCAACATGCTATAGTATGACTTTTTTCATGAAAATTTTCGAAATTTTTGAGTTTTTTTTCCACCAAATGAATCGACAGACTATACTATGCCTTTTTTCATGAACATTTTCGACATTCTATACTATGACATTTTTTTACGAATATTTTCGACATGCTATAGTATGACTTTTTTCAAGAAAATTTTCGAAATTTTAAACTGAGTTTTTTTTCCACCAAATGAATCGACAGACTATACTATGCCTTTTTTCATGAAAATTTTCGACATTCTATACCATGACATTTTTTTACGAATATTTTCAACATGCTATAGTATGACTTTTTTCATGAAAATTTTCGAAAATATTCGTAAAAAAATTTCATAGTATAGAATGTCGAAAATTTTCATGAAAAAAGGCATAGTATAGTCTGTCGATTAATTTGGTGGAAAAAAAACTCAGTTTAAATTTTCGTCAATTTTCATGAAAAGTCATAGTATAGTATGTCTTTTTTCAGGAAAATTTCGAAATTTTAAAGTGAGTTTTTTTTCCACCAAATGAATCGACAGACTATACTATGCCTTTTTTCATGAAAATTTTCGACATTCTATCCTATGACATTTTTTTACGAATATTTTCGACATGCTATAGTATGACTTTTTTCATGAAAATTTTCGAAATTTTAAACTGAGTTTTTTTTCCACCAAATGAATCGACAGACATGAACATTTTCGACATTCTATACTATGACATTTTTTCTACGAATATTTTCGACATGCTATAGTATGACTTTTTTCATGAAAATTTTGAAATTTTAAACTGAGTTTTTTTTCCACCAAATGAATCGACAGACTATACTATGCCTTTTTTCATGAAAATTTTCGACATTCTATACTATGACATTTTTTTACGAATATTTTCGACATGCTATAGTATGACTTTTTTCATGAAAATTTTCGAAAATATTCGTAAAAAAATGTCATAGTATAGAATGTCGAAAATTTTCATGAAAAAAGGCATAGTATAGTCTGTCGATTAATTTGGTGGAAAAAAAACTCAGTTTAAATTTTCGTCAATTTTCATGAAAAGTCATAGTATAGTATGTCTTTTTTCATGAAAATTTCGAAATTTTAAACTGAGTTTTTTTTCCACCAAATGAATCAACAGTCTATACTATGCCTTTTTTCATGAAAATTTTCGACATTCTATACTATGACATTTTTTTACGAATATTTTCGACATGCTATAGTATGACTTTTTTCAAGAAAATTTTCGAAATTTTAAACTGAGTTTTTTTTCCACCAAATGAATCGACAGACTATACTATGCCTTTTTTCATGAAAATTTTCGACATTCTATACTATGACATTTTTTTATGAATATTTTCGACATGCTATAGTATGACTTTTTTCATGAAAATTTTCGAAAATATTCGTAAAAAAATGTCATAGTATAGAATGTCCAAAATTTTCATGAAAAAAGGCATAGTATAGTCTGTCGATTCATTTGGTGGAAAAAAAACTCAGTTTAAATTTTCGTCAATTTTCATGAAAAGTCATAGTATAGTATGTCTTTTTTCATGAAAATTTTGAAATTTTAAACTGAGTTTTTTTTCCACCAAATGAATCGACAGACTATACTATGCCTTTTTTCATGAAAATTTTCGACAATCTATACTATGACATTTTTTTACGAATGTTTTCGACATGCTATAGTATGACTTTTTTCATGAAAATTTTCGAAAATATTCGTAAAAAAATGTCATAGTATAGAATGTCGAAAATTTTCATGAAAAAAGGCATAGTATAGTCTGTCGATTCATTTGGAGGAAAAAAAACTCAGTTTAAATTTTCGTCAATTTTCATGAAAAGTCATAGTATAGTATGTCTTTTTTCATGAAAATTTCGAAATTTTAAAGTGAGTTTTTTTTCCACCAAATGAATCGACAGACTATACTTTGCCTTTTTTCATGAAAATTTTCGACATTCTATACTATGACATTTTTTTACGAATATTTTCGACATGCTATAGTATGACTTTTTTCATGAAAATTTTCGAAATTTTTGAGTTTTTTTTCCACCAAATGAATCGACAGACTATACTATGCCTTTTTTCATGAACATTTTCGACATTCTATACTATGACATTTTTTTACGAATATTTTCGACATGCTATAGTATGACTTTTTTCAAGAAAATTTTCGAAATTTTAAACTGAGTTTTTTTTCCACCAAATGAATCGACAGACTATACTATGCCTTTTTTAATGAAAATTTTCGACATTCTATACTATGACATTTTTTTACGAATATTTTCGACATGCTATAGTATGACTTTTTTCATGAAAATTTTCGAAAATATTCGTAAAAAAATTTCATAGTATAGAATGTCGAAAATTTTCATGAAAAAAGGCATAGTATAGTCTGTCGATTAATTTGGTGGAAAAAAAACTCAGTTTAAATTTTCGTCAATTTTCATGAAAAGTCATAGTATAGTATGTCTTTTTTCATGAAAATTTCGAAATTTTAAAGTGAGTTTTTTTTCCACCAAATGAATCGACAGACTATACTATGCCTTTTTTCATGAAAATTTTCGACATTCTATACTATGACATTTTTTTACGAATTTTTTCGACATGCTATAGTATGACTTTTTTCATGAAAATTTTCGAAATTTTAAACTGAGTTTTTTTTCCACCAAATGAATCGACAGACTATACTATGCCTTTTTTCATGAACATTTTCGACATTCTATACTATGACATTTTTTTACGAATATTTTCGACATGCTATAGTATGACTTTTTTCATGAAAATTTTGAAATTTTAAACTGAGTTTTTTTTCCACCAAATGAATCGACAGACTATACTATGCCTTTTTTCATGAAAATTTTCGACATTCTATACTATGACATTTTTTTACGAATATTTTCGACATGCTATAGTATGACTTTTTTCATGAAAATTTTCGAAAATATTCTTAAAAAAATGTCATAGTATACAATGTCGAAAATTTTCATGAAAAAAGGCATAGTATAGTCTGTCGATTAATTTGGTGGAAAAAAAACTCAGTTTAAATTTTCGTCAATTTTCATGAAAAGTCATAGTATAGTATGACTTTTTTCATGAAAATGTCGAAATTTTAAACTGAGTTTTTTTTCCACCAAATTAATCGACAGACTATACTATGCCTTTTTTCATGAAAATTTTCGACATTCTATACTATGACATTTTTTTACGAATATTTTCGACATGGTATAGTATGACTTTTTTCATGAAAATTTTCGAAATTTTAAACTGAGTTTTTTTTCCACCAAATGAATCGACAGACTATACTATGCCTTTTTTCATGAAAATTTTCGACATTCTATACTATGACATTTTTTTACGAATATTTTCGACATGCTATAGTATGACTTTTTTCATGAAAATTTTCGAAAATATTCGTAAAAAAATGTCATAGTATAGAATGTCGAAAATTTTCATGAAAAAAGGCATAGTATAGTCTGTCGATTAATTTGGTGGAAAAAAAACTCAGTTTAAATTTTCGTCAATTTTCATGAAAAGTCATAGTATAGTATGTCTTTTTTCATGAAAATTTTGAAATTTTAAACTGAGTTTTTTTTCCACCAAATGAATCGACAGACTATACTATGCCTTTTTTCATGAAAATTTTCGACATTCTATACTATGACATTTTTTTACGAATATTTTCGACATGCTATAGTATGACTTTTTTCATGAAAATTTTCGAAATTTTAAACTGAGTTTTTTTTCCACCAAATGAATCGACAGACTATACTATGCCTTTTTTCATGAACATTTTCGACATTCTATACTATGACATTTTTTTACGAATATTTTCGACATGCTATAGTATGACTTTTTTCAAGAAAATTTTCGAAATTTTAAACTGAGTTTTTTTTCCACCAAATGAATCGACAGACTATACTATGCCTTTTTTCATGAAAATTTTCGACATTCTATACTATGACATTTTTTTACGAATATTTTCAACATGCTATAGTATGACTTTTTTCATGAAAATTTTCGAAATTTTTGAGTTTTTTTTCCACCAAATGAATCGACAGACTATACTATGCCTTTTTTCATGAACATTTTCGACATTCTATACTATGACATTTTTTTACGAATATTTTCGACATGCTATAGTATGACTTTTTTCAAGAAAATTTTCGAAATTTTAAACTGAGTTTTTTTTCCACCAAATGAATCGACAGACTATACTATGCCTTTTTTCATGAAAATTTTCGACATTCTATACTATGACATTTTTTTACGAATATTTTCAACATGCTATAGTATGACTTTTTTCATGAAAATTTTCGAAAATATTCGTAAAAAAATTTCATAGTATAGAATGTCGAAAATTTTCATGAAAAAAGGCATAGTATAGTCTGTCGATTAATTTGGTGGAAAAAAAACTCAGTTTAAATTTTCGTCAATTTTCATGAAAAGTCATAGTATAGTATGTCTTTTTTCAGGAAAATTTCGAAATTTTAAAGTGAGTTTTTTTTCCACCAAATGAATCGACAGACTATACTATGCCTTTTTTCATGAAAATTTTCGACATTCTATCCTATGACATTTTTTTACGAATATTTTCGACATGCTATAGTATGACTTTTTTCATGAAAATTTTCGAAATTTTAAACTGAGTTTTTTTTCCACCAAATGAATCGACAGACATGAACATTTTCGACATTCTATACTATGACATTTTTTCTACGAATATTTTCGACATGCTATAGTATGACTTTTTTCATGAAAATTTTGAAATTTTAAACTGAGTTTTTTTTCCACCAAATGAATCGACAGACTATACTATGCCTTTTTTCATGAAAATTTTCGACATTCTATACTATGACATTTTTTTACGAATATTTTCGACATGCTATAGTATGACTTTTTTCATGAAAATTTTCGAAAATATTCGTAAAAAAATGTCATAGTATAGAATGTCGAAAATTTTCATGAAAAAAGGCATAGTATAGTCTGTCGATTAATTTGGTGGAAAAAAAACTCAGTTTAAATTTTCGTCAATTTTCATGAAAAGTCATAGTATAGTATGTCTTTTTTCATGAAAATTTCGAAATTTTAAACTGAGTTTTTTTTCCACCAAATGAATCAACAGTCTATACTATGCCTTTTTTCATGAAAATTTTCGACATTCTATACTATGACATTTTTTTACGAATATTTTCGACATGCTATAGTATGACTTTTTTCAAGAAAATTTTCGAAATTTTAAACTGAGTTTTTTTTCCACCAAATGAATCGACAGACTATACTATGCCTTTTTTCATGAAAATTTTCGACATTCTATACTATGACATTTTTTTATGAATATTTTCAACATGCTATAGTATGACTTTTTTCATGAAAATTTTCGAAAATATTCGTAAAAAAAGTTCATAGTATAGAATGTCCAAAATTTTCATGAAAAAAGGCATAGTATAGTCTGTCGATTCATTTGGTGGAAAAAAAACTCAGTTTAAATTTTCGTCAATTTTCATGAAAAGTCATAGTATAGTATGTCTTTTTTCATGAAAATTTTGAAATTTTAAACTGAGTTTTTTTTCCACCAAATGAATCGACAGACTATACTATGCCTTTTTTCATGAAAATTTTCAACAATCTATACTATGACATTTTTTTACGAATGTTTTCGACATGCTATAGTATGACTTTTTTCATGAAAATTTTCGAAAATATTCGTAAAAAAATTTCATAGTATAGAATGTCGAAAATTTTCATGAAAAAAGGCATAGTATAGTCTGTCGATTCATTTGGTGGAAAAAAAACTCAGTTTAAATTTTCGTCAATTTTTATGAAAAGTCATAGTATAGTATGTCTTTTTTCATGAAAATTTCGAAATTTTAAAGTGAGTTTTTTTTCCACCAAATGAATCGACAGACTATACTTTGCCTTTTTTCATGAAAATTTTCGACATTCTATACTATGACATTTTTTTACGAATATTTTCGACATGCTATAGTATGACTTTTTTCATGAAAATTTTCGAAATTTTTGAGTTTTTTTTCCACCAAATGAATCGACAGACTATACTATGCCTTTTTTCATGAACATTTTCGACATTCTATACTATGACATTTTTTTACGAATATTTTCGACATGCTATAGTATGACTTTTTTCATGAAAATTTTCGAAATTTTAAACTGAGTTTTTTTTCCACCAAATGAATCGACAGACTATACTATGCCTTTTTTAATGAAAATTTTCGACATTCTATACTATGACATTTTTTTACGAATATTTTCAACATGCTATAGTATGACTTTTTTCATGAAAATTTTCGAAAATATTCGTAAAAAAATTTCATAGTATAGAATGTCGAAAATTTTCATGAAAAAAGGCATAGTATAGTCTGTCGATTAATTTGGTGGAAAAAAAACTCAGTTTAAATTTTCGTCAATTTTCATGAAAAGTCATAGTATAGTATGTCTTTTTTCATGAAAATTTCGAAATTTTAAAGTGAGTTTTTTTTCCACCAAATGAATCGACAGACTATACTATGCCTTTTTTCATGAAAATTTTCGACATTCTATCCTATGACATTTTTTTACGAATTTTTTCGACATGCTATAGTATGACTTTTTTCATGAAAATTTTCGAAATTTTAAACTGAGTTTTTTTTCCACCAAATGAATCGACAGACTATACTATGCCTTTTTTCATGAACATTTTCGACATTCTATACTATGACATTTTTTTACGAATATTTTCGACATGCTATAGTATGACTTTTTTCATGAAAATTTTGAAATTTTAAACTGAGTTTTTTTTCCACCAAATGAATCGACAGACTATACTATGCCTTTTTTCATGAAAATTTTCGACATTCTATACTATGACATTTTTTTACGAATATTTTCGACATGCTATAGTATGACTTTTTTCATGAAAATTTTCGAAAATATTCGTAAAAAAATGTCATAGTATAGAATGTCGAAAATTTTCATGAAAAAAGGCATAGTATAGTCTGTCGATTAATTTGGTGGAAAAAAAACTCAGTTTAAATTTTCGTCAATTTTCATGAAAAGTCATAGTATAGTATGTCTTTTTTCATGAAAATTTCGAAATTTTAAACTGAGTTTTTTTTCCACCAAATGAATCAACAGTCTATACTATGCCTTTTTTCATGAAAATTTTCGACATTCTATACTATGACATTTTTTTACGAATATTTTCGACATGCTATAGTATGACTTTTTTCATGAACATTTTCAAAAATATTCGTAAAAAAATGTCATAGTATAGAATGTCGAAAATTTTCATGAAAAAAGGCATAGTATAGTCTGTCGATTAATTTGGTGGAAAAAAAACTCAGTTTAAATTTTCGTCAATTTTCATGAAAAGTCATAGTATAGTGTCTTTTTTCATGAAAATTTCGAAATTTTAAAGTGAGTTTTTTTTCCACCAAATGAATCGACAGACTATACTATGCCTTTTTCATGAAAATTTTCGACATTCTATACTATGACATTTTTTTACGAATATTTTCGACATGCTATAGTATGACTTTTTTCAAGAAAATTTTCGAAATTTTAAACTGAGTTTTTTTTCCACCAAATGAATCGACAGACTATACTATGCCTTTTTTCATGAAAATTTTCGACATTCTATTCTATGACATTTTTTTACGAATATTTTCAACATGCTATAGTATGACTTTTTTCATGAAAATTTTCGAAATTTTTGAGTTTTTTTTCCACCAAATGAATCGACAGACTATACTATGCCTTTTTTCATGAACATTTTCGACATTCTATACTATGACATTTTTTTACGAATATTTTCGACATGCTATAGTATGACTTTTTTCATGAAAATTTTCGACATTCTATACTATGACATTTTTTTACGAATATTTTCGACATGCTATAGTATGACTTTTTTCATGAAAATTTTCGAAAATATTCTTAAAAAAATGTCATAGTATAGAATGTCGAAAATTTTCATTAAAAAAGGCATAGTATTGTCTGTCGATTAATTTGGTGGAAAAAAAACTCAGTTTAAATTTTCGTCAATTTTCATGAAAAGTCATAGTATAGTATGTCTTTTTTCGTGAAAATTTCGAAATTTTAAACTGAGTTCTTTTTCCACCAAATGAATCGACAGACTATACTATGCCTTTTTCATGAAAATTTTCGACATTCTATACTATGACATTTTTTTACGAATATTTTCGACATGCTATAGTATGACTTTTTTCAAGAAAATTTTCGAAATTTTGAACTGAGTTTTTTTTCCACCAAATGAATCGACAGACTATACTATGCCTTTTTTCATGAAAATTTTCGACATTCTATACTATAACATTTTTTTACGAATATTTTCAGCATGCTATAGTATGACTTTTTTCATGAAAATTTTCGAAAATATTTGTAAAAAAATTTCATGTATAGAATGTCGAAAATTTTCATGAAAAAAGGCATAGTATAGTCTGTCGATTAATTTGGTGGAAAAAAAACTCAGTTTAAATTTTCGTCAATTTTCATGAAAAGTCATAGTATAGTATGTCTTTTTTCATGAAAATTTCGAAATTTTAAAGTGAGTTTTTTTTCCACCAAATGAATCGACAGACTATACTATGCCTTTTTTCATGAAAATTTTCGACATTCTATACTATGACATTTTTTTACGAATATTTTCGACATGCTATAGTATGACTTTTTTCATGAAAATTTTCGAAAATATTCTTAAAAAAATGTCATAGTATAGAATGTCGAAAATTTTCATGAAAAAAGGCATAGTATAGTCTGTCGATTAATTTGGTGGAAAAAAAACTCAGTTTAAATTTTCGAAAATTTTCATGAAAAGTCATAGTATAGTATGTCTTTTTTCATGAAAATTTCGAAATTTTAAAGTGAGTTTTTTTTCCACCAAATGAATCGACAGACTATACTATGCCTTTTTTCATGAAAATTTTCGACATTCTATACTATGACATTTTTTTACGAATATTTTCGACATGGTATAGTATGACTTTTTTCATGAAAATTTTCGAAATTTTAAACTGAGTTTTTTTTCCACCAAATGAATCGACAGACTATACTATGCCTTTTTTCATGAAAATTTTCGACATTCTATACTATGACATTTTTTTACGAATATTTTCGACATGCTATAGTATGACTTTTTTCATGAAAATTTTCGAAAATATTCGTAAAAAAATGTCATAGTATAGAATGTCGAAAATTTTCATGAAAAAAGGCATAGTATAGTCTGTCGATTAATTTGGTGGAAAAAAAACAGTTTAAATTTTCGTCAATTTTCATGAAAAGTCATAGTATAGTATGTCTTTTTTCATGAAAATTTTGAAATTTTAAACTGAGTTTTTTTTCCACCAAATGAATCGACAGACTATACTATGCCTTTTTTCATGAAAATTTTCGACATTCTATACTATGACATTTTTTTACGAATATTTTCAACATGCTATAGTATGACTTTTTTCATGAAAATTTTCGAAATTTTTGAGTTTTTTTTCCACCAAATGAATCGACAGACTATACTATGCCTTTTTTCATGAACATTTTCGACATTCTATACTATGACATTTTTTTACGAATATTTTCGACATGCTATAGTATGACTTTTTTCAAGAAAATTTTCGAAATTTTAAACTGAGTTTTTTTTCCACCAAATTAATCGACAGACTATACTATGCCTTTTTTCATGAAAATTTTCGACATTCTATACTATGACATTTTTTTACGAATATTTTCGACATGCTATAGTATGACTTTTTTCATGAAAATTTTCGAAAATATTCGTAAAAAAATTTCATAGTATAGAATGTCGAAAATTTTCATGAAAAAAGGCATAGTATAGTCTGTCGATTAATTTGGTGGAAAAAAAACTCAGTTTAAATTTTCGTCAATTTTCATGAAAAGTCATAGTATAGTATGTCTTTTTTCAGGAAAATTTCGAAATTTTAAAGTGAGTTTTTTTTCCACCAAATGAATCGACAGACTATACTATGCCTTTTTTCATGAAAATTTTCGACATTCTATCCTATGACATTTTTTTACGAATATTTTCGACATGCTATAGTATGACTTTTTTCATGAAAATTTTCGAAATTTTTGAGTTTTTTTTCCACCAAATGAATCGACAGACTATACTATGCCTTTTTTCATGAACATTTTCGACATTCTATACTATGACATTTTTTTACGAATATTTTCGACATGCTATAGTATGACTTTTTTCATGAAAATTTTGAAATTTTAAACTGAGTTTTTTTTCCACCAAATGAATCGACAGACTATACTATGCCTTTTTTCATGAAAATTTTCGACATTCTATACTATGACATTTTTTTACGAATATTTTCGACATGCTATAGTATGACTTTTTTCATGAAAATTTTCGAAAATATTCGTAAAAAAATGTCATAGTATAGAATGTCGAAAATTTTCATGAAAAAAGGCATAGTATAGTCTGTCGATTAATTTGGTGGAAAAAAAACTCAGTTTAAATTTTCGTCAATTTTCATGAAAAGTCATAGTATAGTGTCTTTTTTCATGAAAATTTCGAAATTTTAAACTGAGTTTTTTTTCCACCAAATGAATCAACAGTCTATACTATGCCTTTTTTCATGAAAATTTTCGACATTCTATACTATGACATTTTTTTACGAATATTTTCGACATGCTATAGTATGACTTTTTTCAAGAAAATTTTCGAAATTTTAAACTGAGTTTTTTTTCCACCAAATGAATCGACAGACTATACTATGCCTTTTTTCATGAAAATTTTCGACATTCTATACTATGACATTTTTTTATGAATATTTTCAACATGCTATAGTATGACTTTTTTCATGAAAATTTTCGAAAATATTCGTAAAAAAAGTTCATACTATAGAATGTCCAAAATTTTCATGAAAAAAGGCATAGTATAGTCTGTCGATTAATTTGGTGGAAAAAAAACTCAGTTTAAATTTTCGTCAATTTTCATGAAAAGTCATAGTATAGTATGTCTTTTTTCATGAAAATTTTGAAATTTTAAACTGAGTTTTTTTTCCACCAAATGAATCAACAGACTATACTATGCCTTTTTTCATGAAAATTTTCAACAATCTATACTATGACATGTTTTTACGAATGTTTTCGACATGCTATAGTATGACTTTTTTCATGAAAATTTTCGAAAATATTCGTAAAAAAAAGTCATAGTATAGTATGTCGAAAATTTTGCGAAAAAAGTCATAGTACAGTATGTCGAATTTTTTTGCGAAAAAAAGTCATAGTACAGTATGTCGAAATTTTTTGCGAAAAAAAGTCAAAGTATAGTATGTCGAAAAATTTTAAACGGAAAAAAAGTCATAGTAAAGTATGTCGAAATTTTTTGCAAAAAAAGTCATAGTATAGTATGTCGAATTTTTTTGCGAAAAAAAGTCATAGTATAGTATGTCTAAAGTTTTTGCAAAAAAAAGTCATAGTATAGTATGGCGAAAAAAGTCAGAAAAAGTCACAGTATGGTACGTCAAAAAAACTAATTTAAAAGTCATAGTATAGTATGTCTACAAAAGTCATAAAATAAAGTCATACTA
Source organism: Sebastolobus alascanus (assembly GCA_916701645.2). Taxonomy (NCBI): domain Eukaryota; kingdom Metazoa; phylum Chordata; class Actinopteri; order Perciformes; family Sebastidae; genus Sebastolobus; species Sebastolobus alascanus. The sequence continues at coordinate 1,414,583 of CAKAOJ020000128.1, forward strand.
TAGTATATTGAAATTTTTTGCAAAGAAAAAGTTATTCTATAGTATGTTGACATTTTTGGCAAAAAAAGTCATAATATAGTATGTCGAAATTTTTTGCAAAAAAAAGTCATGGTATAGTATGTCGAAATTTTATTAAAAAAAGTCATAGCATAGAATGTCGAAATTTTTTTCGAAAAAAAGTCATAGTATAGTATGTCTACAAAAGTCATAAAAAAAGTCATACTATAAAAAGGTCGAAATTTTTTGCAAAAAAAAGTCATGGTATAGTATGTCGAAATTTTTTGCGAAAGAAAGTCATAGTATAGTATGTCGAAAAATGTTCTGAAAAAAAAGTCATAGTATAGTATGTCGAAATTTTTTGCGAAAAAAAGTCAGTATAGTATGTCGAAATTTTTTGTGAAAAAGTCATAGTATAGTATGTAAAAAAATTTTAAACGAAAAAAAGGCATAGTATAGTATGTCGAAAATGTTTGCGAAAAAAAAGTCATAGTATAGTATGTCGAATTTTTTGCGAAAAAAAAGCCATACTGTAGTATGTCGAAATTTTTTGCAAAAAAAGTCATAGTATAGTATGTCGAAAATTTTGCGAAAAAAGTCATAGTACAGTATGTCGAATTTTTTTGCGAAAAAAAGTCATAGTACAGTATGTCTAAAGTTTTTGCAAAAAAAAGTCATAGTATAGTATGTCGAAATTTTTTGCGAAAAAAAGTCAAAGTATAGTATGTCGAAAAATTTTAAACGGAAAAAAAGTCATAGTACAGTATGTCGAAATTTTTTGCAAAAAAAGTCAAAGTATAGTATGTCGAAAAATTTTAAACGGAAAAAAAGTCATAGTACAGTATGTCGAAATTTTTTGCAAAAAAAGTCATAGTATAGTATGTCGAATTTTTTTGCGAAAAAAAGTCATAGTATAGTATGTCTAAAGTTTTTGCAAAAAAAAGTCATAGTATAGTATGGCGAAAAAAGTCACAGAAAAAGTCACAGTATGGTACGTCAAAAAAACTAATTTAAAAGTCATAGTATAGTATGTCTACAAAAGTCATAAAATAAAGTCATACTATAGTATATTGAAATTTTTTGCAAAGAAAAAGTCATTCTATAGTATGTTGACATTTTTGGCAAAAAAAGTCATAATATAGTATGTCGAAATTTTTTGCAAAAAAAAGTCATGGTATAGTATGTCGAAATTTTATGAAAAAAAGTCATAGCATAGAATGTCGAAATTTTTTTCGAAAAAAAGTCATAGTATAGTATGTCTACAAAAGTCATAAAAAAAGTCACACTATAAAAAGGTCGAAATTTTTTGCAAAAAAAAGTCATGGTATAGTATGTCGAAATTTTATGAAAAAAAGTCATAGTATAGTATGTCGAAAAATGTTATGAAAAATAAGTCATAGTATAGTGTGTCGAAAAATTTTATGAAAAAAGTCATTCTATAGTATGTCAAAATTTTTTGCGAAAAAAGTCATACTATAGTATGTCGAAATTTTTTGCGAAAAAAAACGAAAAATATCTAAATTTTTCGTCTCGTCCACCGGGGTAAACTCCAACGTAGCGGCACTCAACCGGGGATTTATGAGTCATAGTATATGTCCAAAAATATCATGAAAAAAGTAATATTATAGTCTGTCCAAAAATATTGTGTCAAAAAATGTCATAAAATGTTATAGTATTTTATGTTGAAAAAACTGCATGAAAAACGTCGTAGCAAAGTATGTCGTAAAAAGTCATTTTATAGTATGTCATAAAAAAATAAAGTCATAGTATAGTATGCCATAAAAAAATTATTCATTCGTCATATTATTGTAGGTCACAAAAATGTCATAAAAAGAAAATGTAATAAGAATGTCTTTAAAAAGTCATGCTATAGTATGCCATAGAAATGCGAGTGGGGAAAAAAATCAATCAAACTACCGTAAATAACAGGCTGTGCGACTGCCAATAGCTGTGAAAGAGGTAAATCAGCATGCGGATGAGAGGACACGTCAACGTTAAGCTACTGGCACGTGTGCCTAAGGTTAACTACCCTTGGTTTAGGTCTAGTTTATTTTCTTTTAACTGAAATATTTGTAATGGCTTGTTATCATTCTAATGATTCCTTATTTAAATCAGCGTGCACAGCTAAGTACAAGCTCTCTCTGTGTCTCTGTCTTTCTCTCTGTCACAGGAATGGATATAAGTTCATGTACTGCTCGGCGCGGGCCATTGGCATGGCTGATATGACGCGAGGCTACCTGCACTGGGTCAATGAGAGAGGAACCATGCTGCCTATTGGCCCGGTGTTGCTCAGCCCGAGTAGTCTTTTTTCTGCCTTGCACAGGTCAGACACACACCGCATTGCTAGGTTGGAGTAATCAGAATTCATATTGCCCTGAAGCCATAAAAACAAAACTGAAAATATTGAACAGTATTGAATAATAGTAATTTAATAGACTTTAATTTGGTATTTATAAATGATCATTTTTATCAGGAGCACAGCTACACAGTATTGACACACCAATCAATGATGATGCCATATACAATACAATTTTAAGGATTTTCATGCTTTTATATAACTTTGATGTCATGCCATGTTGTATAGGGAGGTGATTGAGAAGAAACCAGAGAAGTTTAAGATTGAGTGTCTCACAGACATAAAGCACCTGTTCTACCCAAACACTGAACCTTTCTACGCTGCTTTTGGCAACCGAGCGACGGTGAGACTGCTGCACATGAACAGACACGAGCATGTACTTTCTCTGTAACAAGACGACTATGTTGTACTATTTTTTGTTATATTATTTATTTCATAGGGATAATAATCTGCGATAATAGTAATTATTTACTCGCATTATATTTTGTTCATATTCCAGCCTTGTCACAATTGTATAGTGTTGGTACTTCTTGCTTTCGGTAGTGATGCTGATTGTTTGTGTATGTGTGATTTCAGGATGTGTATTCCTATAAGGAGGTGGGTGTTCCTCTGAATAGGATTTTCACTGTCAATCCCAAAGGGGAGCTGATACAGGAGCATGCCAAAACCAACATCTCCTCGTAAGCAATTATCTCTGTTTCACTTGATTTTTTCATCCATGTAATCTGACTCTGGACACATGTGTATACAGATGTTTGACTGTCTGAAAACATCTGCGTGTCTCCCTCTCAGCTTTGGGCGTCTGTGCGATATGGTCGACCATGTCTTCCCTGTCCTAGCTCGAGACGAGGGAGCAGACTTCCCCTGCTCTGAAACTTATGACCAGTGCGACTACTGGAGCAAACAACTTCCTGATGACACCAACCAGGAAGAAGAAGACCCACAGACACTAGAGACAAGCTGAGGAAACCCCATCAAATGTGGCATTGAGGAAGCCAGCAGCCCAGATTCAGAGTGAAGCTGTTCATTATTTTAGAATCAAAAACTTATCCAAGAACTCCTTCAAGGATCAAAGACTCTACTTAAGGAAAGTAACTGTGACTACTGATTCCAAGTAAATGAATGTGTTTTCAATATCGCACATAAACAATCCATCTTGCCATCAATCAACAGCGAGAACACAAGCAGACTTCAGAGTTCATTACAAATAACACTGCTGTGTTGGAAAAAGAAGAAACTAAAAACAGCTGCTTGGGAGTGAGGCTAACTGATGGATCTGCCTGCAGAGTGCTCAACACAGAGTCCAAGACTCATATCACACATTTTGTAAGTCCTCGACTCACAGACACGCACAAACACATACAAGCTCAACTTGTAAACTCATTCCATAGACAAAGTACAACATTGCAGAAGTAAATTATCCCTCTGCATGTTTTTCAGCTCCCTATGAGATTCCTTTGACTAATTCCCATTCTCTCCTTCATCCCACACCACTCTTCATTTGCACCTCTGGATAGAGAAGCTGCCACACCAAACACATAGGCCTACTGTTAACAAGAGTGTGAACATGATTAGTATTTTGCACCAATATGTAGTCTGGTATTAATATTGGGTCATCCTTACTTATGTCACCTGATGTCGCCATTATTTTTTAGAATTCTATGCAAAAAAAAAAATGCCAATCTTAAAATAATCAACTCCTACGTTGATCAAAGCACTGGGTGAAGCTTTTCAGATCTCAAACCTGTTAGTGCATCACTAATTTTTTTATCTTGTTTAGGTAAGAATACTGTTTTTTTAACCGTCACATGCAATATATTCACCAAATAGTAAGAGGAGACTCAGAATCTTGGTTGAAGTTTTACCTGATCCAAGTATGTGGCTATAGTAATCTTTTCTGACCTCAGGTGCAATAGATACAGCACTACACTTGCAGAAACACCACATAATATTACATTAGATTACATTACATTACAGTAAAACCACACAGAACATGCAAAAATAGCACAGATAGTGTATCTAGTCATCTCTCTGTGCCAAACTCGTTTGCAGGTCCAGTTAAATGTGTGTGGTCTTCTGACCGTGCTACTGTGAAAGATGTGGCTCTGGCACATTTTCTAACTTGTGTTCAGTAACAATACACAAGATAAATGCAATACAATACAAATAACTTCAGTTTGTGTTCTTTCTGTCTGTTTTTATACATGCAAATAAGTTAACACCACTTATATCCTAGAATGTAGTATATAAATCACTCAGAGTATGTTATCATAATGACTAATGCTCATCAATGCAATTACTGCAGAAGCCCATACAGCACTACGGTCATATACTTTCAGTTTTGGAAAAGGTGTTACTGCACAGATCAGTATACTTTTATGTACAGCGCTAATCTGTCCTGTAATGGAGAATTAAATGCAGTATATTCAAATACTGTAAGGTTCTCTCTTCACAAACAAATCTATTTTTTGTCATTTGTATATATTTCTTTTTTCACATGATTAATTTGAAGTGTTTATGTTTTCATCAATTGATCAAATAACATCTACTGTACAGCATTTATGCGAGATGGATGTTTATTTTTACCACATGTCTAACTTAAAATAGGGGAAACTACTGTAAACAATGAAAAACGTTAATTTTTGTGACCATATGAAGTGAACTTAAAAAACAAAGCTCTGCTAATCTTTGAGAGATGATATATTGTCTGAAGTACTTCGTTACTGGTGCTCATTCAAATGCACTTGCAGCCGTTTTATGCTTTGCTATGAATCTCTTTTTAAACCAGCCGCCTCCCGTTGCACTAAGAGGCGGCAGGTTCAGCATGTGACCACTAAAGCAGTATTTTCGGAAAGCCGATAGATGGATAACTTGTCTCTTTCCTGATGTAATGTCAGCTGTTAATCATATGCCGTTTTGTTTCATTTGGTGCCTCATGGGCATCAAGATGGTTATTTACATGAAGTGCAAACCTCCTCTGTTCATGTTTTTAAAAAAAGAATTGGATAGTTGAAAGCAACCGAACGCCTTACAGCTTCAAGAAAAGGAAAAAACATGATGTTGCTACTTCCCTCCAGATTTTAAATCATCTGAAAAAAAAAAATGAATTCTCAAAGTAATTCACCAGATTTTAGTTAGAATTTAACATAGATATTTGTAGTCTGATATTAAAGTGTCCTATATTGAAAAAAAAAGTGAAATCAAAATGCCAGAATACTGTTAACAAGCCCTCTGATTGATTGTGACTGAGTCTGTTATACTGCTATATACTCTTTGTGCATAGGATAGATATGTTTGATGCTGTATTGTGATTGACTTTACCTAAAAGAAAACTAATGAGGAATTAACCTTTAATCTAAAACTGTTGATATTCACATGCCTCGGGGAGTCCAGTGTCATTGTGTAAGAGGAGAAGTTGCAGAGTGTGCATGCTGTGATAATGCTAAGATGCATATTTACGTGGATGTAATGATTAATGTCTTTTCACCTGATCTTTGGGGGGGGAAGTACATTGTTTTAGTATTGTTTATGTCAAACACGCACAGACATGTTAACTTGTAATTATTTAAGCCAAAAACACACTGATCTGTGTGAGGTCACTTCATTTGATACTCGATAGATCCTTCTGCCTTGTAATTATACAGATCTCCTAATTGTACGATGAAATATGGAAGTTAAAAGTATAGGAGGTGATTTCTCTTCTTAAGGAACACAATGCTCTTCCCAGATTTTTAAAGTAAATCATCTGTTTGATGATTATCACCTGATTCTTTCTGTGAAAGAAACTCTTGACCTTGCAGTCTGTCTCTGTGTTGACATGGATGTTGATCCAGTTTGCTGTCCCGTGTAAAGATGATGTTAAGGGCCACTGAAGCAGCCTACCGAGCAGTGTGCAGCGCAAGCTAATGTTAACAACGTAGTTCGAATAAATCTGTAAAATGGACTCATTTTTCAATAAACTCAAAGGTGATTGCTACTTTGTGTTACACTTCTTGTTTCCACTTTTACTGTTATTTATTTACAATTTTGAATGCAGAAATTTTACTTGTAATGGAGTATGTTTACACTGTGGTATTTTACTACTTAGGTACTTAAGTAAAGGATCTGAATACTCGTTCCCCCACTGGAAGGAAAGGGGGAGATGAGGATGTAAATGACATGAGGGAGGGAAGGAAACTGAACCTTTTTTAAATGGTGTCGTTAAAAAACTTCCCACACGCCTTTTCTTTCCTCTCTGCCCTTTTTACCTCAATTCTATTTCATACATGGAGCAACATAATAGCACACATCTGTGTCAGATCTGGAAATGCAGGAAACCTCGTCTCTCTTCCCGTTTCTCTCTCTCTCTCTCTCTCTCTCTCAAACTATTTCAACACATTCCTTCTACTTCTCCATTTCAGCTCTGCCCCCTCACAGCCTCATGTGAGCGGAGCTTCCCCCCCCCCCAACACACACATCCCCCACAATCCCCCTTTACGCTGCTCCAGATGTGAACGTGATGTGAGTCTTTACAAGAGCTAACACTGAAGTACAGCACGGACTACAGGACTATACAAGGTCTGGCTCTCCTTTTGTTCATATTTATTTTGTTTGTTTGTTTGAGATTTGACACTTAACAGTTAAATGAAACTCTTGTCCATGTTACATTATTATGTGATAGGTCAGTTCAAAACACACAAACTTTTTAATCTCTGCAACGTCAGCGGAATGGAGGAAAAACTTGTTTCCTTCGAGACAAATGTGTGGTATTTACTCAGCACATGATTATCAGCTTTGCTTGATGTCAACATCTTGTTGGAGGTATAGCCCACATAGGCAGACCGCTTGAATCCCAAACATTTTCTGGTTAAGATAGCTTGTTTTGCACTGCTTACATCTGTAACTCCGTGGGTGTTTTTGACAAGCTAATATTTACATATCCAATGGACTCGGCCATCGACCTGCTGTCAAAGCTGAAACATTCTTTTTCAGTTCCGCTTATCGATTCGTGAAAATTATTTTACATCAGTAAATTCTTGGATTTATTGCACTTTCATCTATATTTTAGGTTCTATGTGTCAACGCCCACAGAGAAAGGGTAGCTTTACAAAATACATCTGCGATACAACTGAATGTAATCAATGCACAAATATGATTTGTAATGCCAGGGAGGAAGTATCTGTCATCTGCATGAAAAGCATTTTCTTAAAGTATGAATAAGTACAAGAATCAAGATGTCAATTAGACTCCCTTTAGTTGCTAACTGTCGGACATACTGTACTATGACTTTTTGATCACTTTTTTTATGGATAAACTTTACTATGAATTTTATGACATTTTTTATTGCATACTGTACTACGACTTTTTATGGCATACTGTACTATGACGTTTTTGATTTTGTGTGGCATTCTATGACTTTTTATTTTTTGTGACATACTATACTATAATGTTTTTATTTTTTATGGCATACTACACTATGACACTTTTTATGATTTTATTAAGGCATGCTATACTATGACTTTTTATGACAAATTATACTGTGACATGTTTATGATTTTTTTTATTGCATACTATAATATGATGTTTTATGATATTTTTATGATATACTAATCTGTGACATTTTTATGATTTTTTAATGGCATACTATACGATGACATCTTTTATGCCATACTATACTATGACTTTTTAATGAAATTTTTTCATGACATACCATAATATGTCAATTTTTGTGACATATTTTATGAAAAAAAATGTATGACATACTGTACTATGACATTCTTACCAAAGGTTTTTATGGCATAGTATATAATGACTTTTTAATGGCAAACTAGACTATGATATTTTTTATGACATTTTTAGGATAAACTATACTATGACTTTCTATGCCATTTTATTTATCTACACATCTTATACTGTGACATTCTATGATTTTTTTTTAAGCTAAACTCTGACATTTTCTGTGACATACTATACTGTGACTTTTTATGACTCTTTTAAGACATACAATACTATCACAGTTTTTATTTAATTTTTATAACATACTATACTGTGGCATTTATATGATTTTTTGAAGGCATACTATACTGACATTTTTATAACATATTATACGATGTTTTATGACATTTGTTATGACATACTATACTATGATGTTTTTATGATTTTTGTATGACATACTATACTATGATTTTCTTCATGACATCTTTAAAGGTATATAATTCCATGACATTTTTATGATTTTTTATTATAAAATGTTGTGACATTTTTCAATGACGTATTTATGACATGCTATACAATGACCTTTCTTTTGACATTTCTTGTTGCATTTTACACTATGACTTTTCTGCAACATTTTAAATGGCATTCTTTACTCTGCCTTCTTTATGATTCTTTTATGGCGTACAATACTCTGAGTTTTTTATAATTTTTTATGGCATAATGACTGTTCTGACTTTTTCTGGGCATGTTCTAAGACATACTATATTATGACTTTTCATGGCATACTTATGACTTTTTATGACATTTTTTATGACATTTTTACATTTATGACATACTATATTATGACTTTGTTATAACTGTTTTACATTACATTTTTTACAACATTTTTATAGCATACTATACTATGAGTTTTAAATATACTTGTTATGGCATACTATGCAATGACACTTATTATGACATTTTTATGGCACACTACTTTCTAATATACATATTTTGCAACATTTTTGTGACATCTTCTACTATGACATTTTTTAAATATTTTTTTATGGCATACTATACAATGACTTTTCTTATGACATCTTTTATGGCATGCTATACTATGAATTCTTTCACATTTTTGTGACATCCTCTAGTTTGACATTTATTACAACATTTTTTATGTTACTATACTCTTACTTTTCATGACAGATTTTATGACATACTATGCTATTAATTTTTTATGGTATCTTTCATTGCATACTACACAATGAGTTTTTATGACATATTTTTATGAAATAAAATACTATGACTTCTCTTATGACATGTTTTATGGCATACCCTACTATGACTTTTTTGACATTTTTATGACATACCATACTATGACTTTTTATGACTATTTTTATGGTATACTATGAAAAGATTGCCGACCCCTGGTTAGTGTAACATATTCATATTTCTAATCTATTTGTGTCCTGTGACTGTTTGTCCAGAAGATGTCCGCTGAGCTCTACTGTGCGAGTGAGCCAGGTGGAAATAATGCGAGTCTTCAATACACCACAGTGGGGGGCAGCAAACCTTTACACCGCTTCATTAAGTGGCAACCCAAGATTATTGGCGTGAGACACACACACACACCAACGCTTAAATGACTGTTCAGTTACAACTTATGCTTCTATTTTTACAGAAAATAAAACAGAGGGAAGTTGTCTTACCTAAAGTTGTTTTTGATTTTCTCTTAGATCATCGTGCTGGTCTTGGGCTCGTCTTTCTTTGTCATTTCCATCGCAATCATGCCAGAGCAGGCTTTTAAATACATATGGACAGCCATCCCGCCCGGCTTCATGATGGGAACACTGGTTGGTAGAGAGAGAGAGAGATTCTTCAGTGAATCATAGCGGCTAATGGATTCATATATTTACCAAACAGCCAAATTACAAAACCAAGAAACCACCAATAATCAAAATGTGTACAGGATTTGATCATGGGCTCATAGTAATTTGAACTCACTTCAGTAGTTAAGCCCCAACAATAAATTGTGTCTTAGATAGTACCCCACAATTTGCAAAAAAACTCGCGAGATGGTTAAGGTGACCTTGAATGATTAAGGTTAGGAGAGGTTGTCGGGCAGCGAGTCTTGCAAGAGTTTGTGCAAGTTTTCGCAAATTGTGGGTTACCATCAAAACACGACCCCAACAATAGGCTGTGCTTTTGCTATCCTGTTAACTAATTACAATCTAAAGCAGCACTGTGGTATCAGATACATAATGTTTTCTTCCTCTTTGTAGTTCATCATATGTGGGATTCTGTATATTCTGACAGAGCACAACCCCACCAAGAAAACAGTAAGCTCCATTGTCTTATTTTGAAGCAATACTAGCAAGTTTTCCAAGAACTATCAATTTAGAGGACCAAGAGAGGCCTGCAAATAAAAAGATATAGTCATGTTTTAAGGTAACATAAATACAATAATGCTTGAAACAATAATTTGTGTCTGATATGGTGTTTTTTCTTTTTATTGACCGATTAAACTTAATTCATTGATTTATGACCATTTGCAGGGCTCTCCATGTTCTCCTCATGCTGTTTAAACTATTAGCAATAATTTTAAGTTTCTGTTTCTCCTTCATCTCTCTCTGTTGGTGTCTACATGTAGGTAACCATATCATTGGCTCTGAGTATTGTGACCATTCTGGGGGCATGTTGGACAGTTATGCACATCTTGCCCTACCATGCTCACCGCACCTACTACAGAGACTATGAATTTATTGACGGCAATATAACAGATATCCCTGGACCGTATGGGTCAACTGAGGTGAATATTATATTTTTTATTTTTTATTTATTTTCATTATACATCGTTATTTGTCGTTTTTGGTGGTGGTGGTGTCCATTATTATATTGATCACAAATCTAAAGCAAGTTTTAGCTTTTACATTTCTTTGTTGAATAAAGGCTTTATTATATGATATTGAACAATCTTACAAACAACACACAGTTCGTGTATTTTGATATCAAATGAAAACTTCACCCTCAAGTGGTCAGCTTTTAGACTATATTTAAGAATACATTTTAAATATTTGATTTTTATTGTTGCGTCATAGCACTTAGTATGTCAAAGAGATATATTTAGAAAGCCCACATCTATAGCAGTTCAACTTGTTGTTACCCCAATAAACATATTTACTATTGCTTCAATTATTTTCTTCACTTTGTAAAATATACCCTAATTGTATCCAGATTTGGCGTCACATCTGTATCTCAATTATTTATTAAATTGCATCAGTATTAACGTAGATCCAAAGTGTTCAACATTATTTAAATAAATAAGATATAAAAGAAATAAAAAAAATAATATGAGTTTTCCAACGATTGTTTTATTTCAAGATACCGATTTTCAAACAATGTAAAGTGGTCGCACACAACCAAAACCATTGAAGGCAGGTGGACCAATAGAAAACATAAATAAAGGTCTGCGCACTGTAGCTCCCTTAGGTGCAATTTATTAGGACATCTACAAGTAAGTGACATTTCAAGCTAATGCTCTTTTTCAGATACTAAATTACATCACATAGTCTTAGGCGGAGGCAGTTATATAACTTAAATTAAGAAAGGAACTAAATAAAGAAGCAGAAAGAAAAAGAAAATATCATAATGAGCTTAATAATGCTCTGCATACATATGGCCCAAAACTCATAACCATCTTAAGGTGTAATACATTTCAATTTGGTCCACAGCATGGATATCATGTGTGTTTTTTATGTGTTTGTCGTGTGTGTACGTGTTTGTCCAGGCCATGGTAATGTCCGTGGAACTGATCTTCCTCGTCTACACTGTTGTGGGTGCAATTATTTTCATTGTAATGTCATGTCTGGCCGCGGCTGCCCTGCGTTCCACAAAGAGCCAGGTAAAAAAAATGACTTCCACACACGCTAAATGACTGAGCTGAGAGCTGTGCATGTCCCGCTCGCTAAGAGAATGTCTCACAATATTTGCTAAGCTTAAACAAAATTGCAGCATGAGTAAGGACCAGTTAAGTCAAGCATTAAAGTTCTCTTTCTCTTCTCTTTAGGCCATTGTAGTGATGACTTCTACGCCGGCTGAAACACCAGTTGAATAACGAGCACAAGAGGAAGGTCTGAAGAGCGATAAATTGAGTAGAGAGAAGAAATATGAAGCACAAAAAGACTCTTTGTGGAATATATGATTCCCAAATACTGACTGACTTCTCACTAGCATATTTGGGCTGTTGTATACAATGCAAAACAGATCATGTGTATTTAAGTATATATATTGTCTGGTGGTGTTTCTGTGATATATTACTACTTCCACCAGCATATGAGCAATATATTTCCCTCATTTGAACATTTGCCACCAGACTCAACAGGATGATGGCAGTGAACTTTCCCCACTGTGTAGGCAATGAACTGCTACTTACTCTGCAGTCTTGCGTTAGCTGACCTGTCAGCACATTATGTTTGCACAACTACACCACAGGACAAAGGTTGGGCGGGGAGACTAATGTCCCTCTGAGATAGTTAAAGAAAACTTGTGTGGGCTGGTTTAATTTCTCAAAAACATTGTAATTAATCAAAAGTAATGTTTGATAAGGCACCCTGTCGAAAGGGTATATAAGTTGTAACAAACATGGTTTATATATCATGTATTCATGTGTGATAGATCAGTTATATGCCATTAATAAGAAAAACTTTTGGGTCGAGAGGCTCTTATCCTCCGCCAGCATAACACTGTCTGCTTTGTCACGTTTAGCTTTAATTCACTAGGAAAACCACTCCAATGGACCGTTTGACCAGCTTGTTTCCAGACCTCCGAATCACTTCCCACATATCCAATTTTTTTCAGCAATTCTAATAGTATGTTTAAAAAAAAAATGGAAATTCAGTCTGATTGGGTCTGACTACTAACCTTTTGGAAAAGTGTTGCAGAACATCTGGAGCAGAATTCAACATGACTGCAGACTTATTGTTTGTTATAAAAATCTTGATCTGAATTATTAACCATTTATTTACCTATTAACTGCTCAAGACGAGTTACAAACTCATGCTTATATGAGTGAGAAACCTTTATTCTTTATTAATGCTTATTCGTTTTTAAAACCGCAGACACGGCGACTTATTCGAAAGTGAGTATTTATTAAAGGTATAATATATAACCATTGTTAGTTGCTGATTGTAAACACACAGCATTCAAAGTTGCATTCTCCTCCTCCTCAGCTCAATGAGCAACCAAGGGAGGGAGAGAGAGAGAGAGAGAGAAAGAGAGCAGCAATAGTCGAGCAAGCTATAGAGTGAATGAAGAGAGGGTGCGGCGTTGAGAACAAATCAATGAATCGGAGAAATAAAACGTTATTGCAAACGCCCAGAAACGTCCCGAAACACAGCAAAATAAGAAGAAAAGAGAAAATACAGGCAGAGGGCTGCAGGGTTTCTGCAGATACAAACACCAGCACACACTTCTAGTGGGTCATAAGTGAGGATTGAGAGGGATTATTTTTGTATCAATCTATACATTGTTTTTTTTTTGTTAATTCCTGCATATTATAACTTTAATGGTTGGCATCGATAGAACTGCATTATTACCAAATAGAAACAAACATGTTAATTCGAGAGAGAGAGAGTGTTTATTATTCAAACATCAGAATGTGAACATCTGAACATGAAAATGTAATGCCAACAACTCAAACCATAAACATTGTCACCTCTTGTAAACTGTTCTCTATGTTTTTACTATCTGAAGTGTTGATCACAGAACGATATGATCCTTTTCTGCCTTCCTGTCCCTTACAAAAAAAAGTCTGGCTGCCCTTGACACTTTTTTTTTACCATGTCAGCTCATGTTTCAGTAGCAGCACCATTAAGTACAAACACTGTGACACCCAGCGTACTGTCCTCACTTACTGAGGACAGCATGTGAGACATATCACTAATACATTTTGTGATATGAACAGGTGATATTACTCAAATCATGACTGTCTGTACCCTTTCTGCGTGGCTGTCACCATAAGTTTGCAAAAAGCATTTTAGGTTACATTTTGATTTTGGCTCAATACCAAAACAAAAGGGAAAACAGGCTTCCACTTAGTCTGTCTTAAAAGTGTGCACACAAGGGTTGGGAGTAGGAACAGCTATTTAACATCAGAAAGTTCAATATTTCACATTTTCACTTTGAGTAAGAAGATGAATAACATATCAAACATACATGCAAACACATATGACATTCAAATTTCTATTATTTAAAAGTGTTCATAACTTATATACACAAATCAGACAATATGATATATGAGCAGCTGTAATTAATCTCTAATTTGAATCTCTGCTAGATTACACACTATATAGCATCCCATGGACAAAGGAAAAAAATGACATGCATAAATAAAGGAATGAAAATTAAGAGAGAGTTTGAATATGAGTCACATTAATTACACATGTGACAATTGTTTTACATGCAATACAGGAGTAAGTAATAATTAATCGTCTATAGACTGTCTGCCAAAGGAAACCTCGTGATTAATTACAACGTGGTGCCGACTGAATACACACACACTCTTGAGCTCTGAATGGAATGGAGACTAAAAAAAAGCTAGCATTGAGAAAACATGCAAAGGTAGAAAAAAACAGCATTATTACCTCTTCTGCTGCAGTCTATAGTAAAAGAGGAGAGGATAATCAACAATCAGAAATGCACCATTTTTAACAGGTTTTTTGGTCACTTGAGGGCCGCAACAATTTTTCTATACGTACAGAGTACAGTCTAGACCTGCTCTATATAAAAAGCGTCTTGAGATAACTTATGTTATGATTTGACACTATATAAAAATAAATTGAATTGAACTTGTTAGCAAACATTTGCCTATTTACACATCCAGCAGATTAGGAGCAACTTAAACCAACGGAACACAAAATTGACGTGTCATCAGCTGGCGACTTTGAGTCCAATATTCACTCTCTTTGAGCTCCGTTTTTGGTCTCTACTAACTCCTGGGAAATGTCTGGCTGTTTAGCCGCTACATGCTCCGCTATGTTCACCAACTATTTTCTAACTTTGTTTGTCTGCTGTTTGGTGCTGGCAGTGTACAGTGGGGTTATGGAGCTTTTTCATTCAAAACAGGAGGTTCATCACTACAACGACCTCTTTCTCATAGTCCCATTGTTTTCAAAATGTCATTTGATACATTGTTATCGTAAACATTTAAATTCAAGCCATTCATTCAGGCTCTGTAGCTGCTAAATGATCCACTATGGTCATCAGCTAGCAGCTAACTTTGTCTGGGCAGGTAGAATATTTTTAGAAAAGACAATTAAAATCTCTGTAGATCTGAGAGAAGCATCGAGTGATAATCATCTGTGCTTTCATGTGGTTAACGGCAAAATATTGATCATAGGTGCCTTAAATTATTTATTTATTTTTGCCTCTTTCCCCTTTTATTCATTATTTATAATGGCCAATTTTCATAGCACTGCAGCATTATCAGTGTTAAATCCCATTGTTAAAGCGCTGACACACCAAGCCGACGGTCGGACAGTTTGGGGCCGCTGGTGAGCGTCCGTTGGCCTATTTTTTTCGGTTTGTCCCGCACCGTCGGCTCTAATCGGCCTGTGTCTGAGGTTTTTCGGCCGATTCATCATGTTGAATTGGCCGCGTCGCCCGTCAGTAACAGAAATCACTCTGATTGGCTGTTCAGCTTAATCGAATCAGTGCACGAGAAGAGAAACGGACGTGAGGAAATCAAACGAGAGAAGTCAAGAAGAAAAACACAGAAGGCTCTTCTCATTTTTCATCTTCATCTCATCATTCCAATACACAGATATTTTCATAACGACATGAACATCTGGAATGAAGCTAAGTGGTGAGTGAGAGCGATGTGACAATGGTCGGCATACGCTGCTTTGTTTCGTGTACGTATCATAACAACGGCTTGTATATCCGCTGTCCTCGGTCTTCCGGTTTCCCTTTTTGAATGACGAATACAGACTACCGCGGCCTGCTGGTGTGCAGAGTCATTTTATTCTCACGCAGGCGCAGGACGTACTTGGTAACCGGCCGTCGGCTGTAGTCTTTGTGGTGTGTTCGAGTGCAACTTTTTGGCCAAGACAAAGGCGACGTGAGGCGCCGCTAGTTCTTTAATGTCAGCTTGGTGTGTCCCCATGCTTTAGCGTCTGGAGGGCAAAGATATTGTCCTCCATATATTTGCAAAATATTTAAGAAAATTCTCATAATTCTGAACTAATGAAAACCAACCAAAACATTTGAATAATACCGTCATTCACTGACGGGACAATCAATTTCACGTTTGAGGCCTCTCCTCGTCTCAAATGGAAGAAGCAGGGGGGGGCTGTGGAAAGTCACTCCCGAGGACACAGCGCTGGTGAACACGCATGTGCTCTGTGACACGGTACTGACGTGAAAAGGTCATAGGACAGCGGGGGCAGGGGAAGGGCCGTACGCCAAGGTGGCTCCGCACATGTCTATTCAGAGAGCCTCGCTGGCTGAAGGAGCGCTCGCACAGAGAGCACTGGAAAGGGTGGTGAACAGGGTTTAACAGGTGAGCTGATGTATTTGTTGGCATACTGGCTGACGGGGTAGAAGGTATGCAGACAGACAAGGTAGATGACATGGAGGCTTGTACAGAATCTGGCACACTGGGGGGTGAACGGACTGTCAAGGTAGTAGTCTGGTTCTCACCGTCTTTAACCCCCTCCACAACCACAGCTTTATGTATAACCTCAGCTCCTGGCCTGCTTTGGTCTTTACCAACAGATCTTCTTCCTTTAACATTTGTTTCTCCAACCAAATATTTAGTGTCAACCCTTGCTACAGATGTTGCTTCAGTCCATTGCTCTCTATTCCCAAACACATCTTGAAATGTTTCCTTTTGGCCGAATGCATTAGCAACTAGCAACTCAGCAGGTTTGGCACTAATGTCCAGCAGTAGAACCTGGTCTGTAGTCCTTGTAAAGTGCTGCCTCAGTGGACTGTAACCTGGACTGGCAAAGGTATCAACCTCTTCCTCATCACTGGACTGGTCTGAATGATCTGGGTGGATAGGGTGGGAGTGTTTGCGACCAGAGTATCCGTGTGTTTCTTCCTGTGGTAGGCAGTGATATTGAAGACGTCCATGGTATGATGGCCCCAAAACGTCAAACGTAGGGTCAGACATGTTGTGATCCGCAGGCATTGTAAAAGTTAAGTGTGGCTCTGACATCTTTTCATGTTCCACAGATGTGCGGCGTTCAAAGCCAAAGAGACCAGCGGTGACACCATCCAAACGTGATTCTGGTGTGGTGGAGACAGGCCGACAAAGATCAACACTGTGTCTTTTGTCTGTCATAGCTTTGTCTCTGTTGTCTGAGTTATGTTCATGCTGGCTGGAGGCAGCATCTTCTGTGTTCGTCTGCAAGTTTGGGTACCAATCAGTCTTGGGTTCATAGTGGCTGTCCTGTCTATCGGTTTCAGCTGGACACCTCGAGCAACTGTATCCCTCGGAACACAAATCTTCACAGTGCGAGTCACTTCCTGCGTCTGAGTCCTGTACGGGAAGTGGAACTACAGCTCTCGGATCTTGTGAGCGAATGGACTGCTCTTCTGCTGCAGTTGCCATCCAGACGTTGTGGCAATTAGAACAGTCCAGTGGCTGATGTTTGGAAGGGAAATCATCAAAACTCTGATCAGTTTTATTCTGCAATCCTCTGGCGAAATTGCGGCGATCCTTATTCTTTAGCACTGAATCATCCCTAGGATGTTTTGATAAACCATTGCTCACATGTTCATCATTCTGTCCTATCAAATGATCCGTATTGCTGCTGTTGTAATCCTGTTTTAGGATGTCGGATTGATCTGAATCCCAACTCTGTGTCCCAATGTGATCTTTATTGTTTCTGTAATCCTGATTCTGTTCCCCATTATGCTTTTTGTGTCTAGTGGAAATACCTTCAACAATGCTGTCACTGTTTGTGCTTCCTGATCGTGAGTCAGAGGCCCTGCTGGAGCTGACTGAGGTCTGGGATACTGGTTGGTAAGGAGGAGGCATTGGCGACACATCTGCCAGCCGGAGCATAGCTGCTCCACTGCTGTGGCGGATGACAGGCACGGCCCCACAGCACGGATGTGGTGATGAGGAAGAGGATGAGGAGGAGCACTGTGAGGGAGAGACATCGTCCTTAAGCTGGGAGGTAGAGAGACGAAGAAGGGGAGAGCGACGGATCTGAGTCGTGTCTTCCTCTTTTCTGTTAGATTGCTTCTCCTCTGCTTTACTTTTCACAGTTAAACACAGTCGCCGCTTCCTCTTTGCGCTGCTCGTTTCTTCTTCTTGCACCACAGCAGTGCAAATTAAAAACGAGCTCGTCCTGTCCTCAACTGTCTTCTCGAGCTCCTCTGTGCCAGCCGAATGAGCTGAATGAAACTGATCCTTCTGCACCTCTTTACCCACTCCAGATACCTTGTGCACTTCACTGGTGTAAGGGATATTTTGAATCGAATCCTGAGGCGTCAGATTGCTTAAAGTGCTTTCGTCTTTTCTGCTACAGCGGTTTGCACCATCTTTACTGCTAGTTCTACGTGAATCTATGTCATCACGTGTGTCATTACTAAAATTGTTCACAGTTTTACTATAAGTATTGTTAATGTCTTTATGTGGCTGATTCTCAGCTCCAGCGGAAGCATTCGTATTATCTGCAGCTTTCGCTTCAGTCTGTTGCCAAGCCCTCAGAGCCTCCTGCAGTTCATCCATCTGCAGGTAGCTGGCGGCAGTGAGCAGATTGTGATACTGGTGCTGGCTGCGAGTGCATGGCAAAGCCCCTGTGTAAATGTAATCCAAAAGAAGCGCCAGTACAGCGTCAGACAGACATTGAGCTTGCAGTTCCACCAGAGCACCGGTAGAGGACAAGATAGACGCCAACACTGGACTAGAAGCTGCAAGGACACACCTGGGGGAGCAAAGAGCAACTAGATATGTGATGCTGCATAAAATCATGAATAAGACATGCAACTACCAATATAACAAGAATTTCTAATATTATGCCAATGTGTACTTGTTGGTGTGTTGAGGTTGCTCACCTGTGTGCAGGGTGGAGTTGACCCGGGTTCTGTCTCTGTCTCACCACACAGTCACAGAACTGAGCTCGTTCTCTCTGGAGGTTCAGACTTGCCAACAGTGATGCTGCATGGCTACTAGCTTCCTGGGCACAGGGAGAGTACGGAGCTCAGTCAATAGAGGTTATCCCTTACCAAATAGAAGTGTATTCAAGTGTGCTATTAGTATACTTATAAGACAGTATACTTTTTGGCTGGACCGCAGAGGGCCAGCCCTACAAACGCAAAAGTCTGTCGCTGAGTGAGTGAGTGAGTGAGTGAGTGAGTGACTGACTGAGTGATGAAGTTACAGGATTGGTCGGCTGACTGTTGGAGCTTCCTCATTGGTCGTTGCTCTTTCAAAATGAAAAGGCGGAGAACAGTTCTGTGTTTACGTTTTCTGGGGAGCGTCTCAGCGGTTCAATGTAACATTACATAGTTGTTGTTGTGCATGTGTTATTGTTTATGTTCGTTTAAGTTACGTTATGTTGTGCTTCGTATTGTTTTACCGTACAAATTTTCGCCTCGCTTTCCTCCATTTCCGCCATGAACTGACTATCTAGCAGCCACACGTCACTACTGCGGTATGAACCAAAAATAAACAGACTGTGCTGTGATTTATTGCAATAAAACGGATCAAAATGATGCCGAAATAACAACATAATGATGTCGATTTGTAAAAAGACATAATTCATTATTTGTCAAGTCTGTCCGCAGCACAACAAGCAAACAACTTTTAAAATGCTTGTTTTCTGAACGGAGTTCGGATCGATCAATGCCAGGCTATGCTTTCACCAGCTGCTCAATCACCACTCAACATAACGTCATCTAGGAATAAATACGGCAGTGACGTTGTTGTAAACGGATCAAAGTGTGCCGAAATAACTACATAACGATGCTGATTAGTAAAAAGTCTGAATTCATACGTTGTCGGGTCTGTCCGCAACACAACCTGCAAACAACTTTTAAAATGCTTGTTTTCTGAACGGAGTTCGGATCGATCAGCGCCAGGCTAATTAACACAACATCTAGGAATAAATACGGCAGCAACAACGTCAGTGATGACAGCGGGGATATCTCAACGCTGATAAACTTTCACAACGTTTGTATATATTGTTACACACCACTTATATGATGAATGCTTTTGATACACATGCTTTAATAAAAAATTGAAATACTTTTAACCTTGCATCCTGTATGTCATGCTAATACCTTTTCACCTTGTATAAAATGTATAATATACTGACTAGTAAATGTTACCATTTAATATTACTGAATGTCATTTGCTTCCTTATAAGTTGGCTTTCAATCAAACATTAATATATAAGTGGAAAAAACTGTTCATAAAACATTATAGATATGACCACTGACTATTTGTATAACAATTTAGCCACAAATTCACAGACTTGACCATATACTCGGTCCAGCCATATACTCGGTTTTGACCGAGTCTTGTTATATATTTATCAGATGCATACAGAAAAGTCTAAGTATACTTAACTTATACTTAATCTTTTGATCGAGATATACTTAAGAAAAGTATAATTAAGTATTCTTGCCTTATAGGCCTACAGAAAGGTATACTTGGGTAGCATATTAAAGCGTGTGAGAGTTTGTAAACAAATGTTTTAATATGAATTGACTTCAATTCATCAAGAATTTTCTACGTTTTTGGATTCTCTGTTCACCGTGGAGGCATGTGAGAGAAATGTATTTATTTTTTTATCACCACAAAACCTCGAGTCAAATAGCAAAAGTCTCTTTATGTAATACATAAATCATTTGCTAAGTGTACTTTCAAAAACAAGTATATATACGGTAAGTATACTTGAGGTATAAAAACTATTAAACTGAGAGTACTTTAAAGTGTATTTCATAAACTAAAAAGTGGGCTACAAGTATATAACTATTAAACAGTATACCTATTCACTTGTATAGTTCATAGTATAGTTGCAGTACAAAATACAACTTAGATGTAAACTAGTACTCAAAGTTTACTGTTCTTACACTTAAAGTACACTCAAAAGTATACTTTTATAAACTAAAAAGTGGGCAAATCTAGTCCCAAGAAGTATTGAATTAGTACACTTACAAATATACAACTAGTACATTGATATTAGCATACTTACTACATAAAGTATACTTCGGGGAAATTTACTTGAACTTTACATAAGTATACTTCATAAAATAAACTTGAAGTTTACTACTTCTTTGTAAGTGATTGTTGCTTAGATGACGAGATTAAACAGAAGGATGGAACTGAAAAAGCTCAGAACAGATATTAGTGCTTTCTCTGATTGCTTTACAGTCTGTCTTAACCACGGCTTTCCATTCAAAGTTTAAACAAGGGTTTAGACTTTGCAAGCCAATGTATGCTAAAAGTGATTAAAACCTTATGTCCATATTTCTGCCAAATGAGCATAACTGGCCCACATATTCTTTCAGTTACATCTAGCAGTGTACAAGCACAAACAGTCTAATAGTTCAAATCATAGAGAGACATTCATATTCAAGGTTTACTAGTTTTCTATAACTACTATGTAGTTTAAGCACATCAACGAGACAATAAATGTATACTTTCAATATGCAATGTGTACAATCAGCATACATAACTTATAACAACAAACAGATACGACACCAATGATGAGCAAACTTGATTATTTCAACTTTTCAGTGAAAGTCAGAGTCATTACAGTAATACAGACTGTTTGAACATGTACATCAGGTATAAATGAATATTCTCTTACCTCCATGTTATGTCCTGTGGTGTTGCAGATGTCCTACCAGCTCTTGCTTGCAGTTAGATGGAGAAATGAACCTTTATGTAGGCTATATAGTCCCGGTGTACTATCTACGCACACTGTCCCATTCGGAAAACAATCACACGCTTTTCATATTGGGAGCTTGGCGTGACGCGGAGCGACAGGTGCTTATAAGGAGCGCCGGCGTCTAACGTCACAATCTCCATGACCCGTTATGGAGGGAGACTGAGCCCAGCCCACAGAGAACCAACACCAGAGCACAGAACTGTAGCAAACAGAACCAATACTTCTGTTCACATCACAAGAAGATGGTATCAGGGAAGAGTTTTTTTTAAAAATACACAAATATGCAGTAAATTCAAAGTTGTCTTTATGAAAGAAATGAGTACAGGACGGTGCCTGGCATTCATACTTATAAAGAATAATGAATTCATTCTCTTAGGGAGATCCCTTTTTTGTCTTTCTCCTCAGGGAGGTCAGAGGTCAGCTACATATTGGTGTATAGTATGCAGTGAGTCAGAACTGTCATTAAAGTTTTAATTTGGCTTAATTAAGTTAAGAGTTACACAAAAGCCATCGCTGATGCACCGAGGAACAAATCTGTAACACATCTATGTGCTTTAATTCTACGAAGGGAAGCGTCTCGAGGGCCGGGACTACGAGCCGCCCCCCCCACGGCTGACGTAATGTTGACAACTCCATACTGAGCCATTTCTCCACCCTTCCACACCATGTGCTTGTCATGCCTCTTAATCTCTACCGCATGTTCCCACCCCGCACGTCTAGCTGTCCACTGGTCAGAAGGACATTCTCCCTGGCAACTGCAATGGAAATACTACTGCAGCACATACCATCACTAACTATAAGTTAATAATATAAATAAATATATGTATAAAATATGTACGGTATATCACAAAAATATGTATATCATTTTAGCGAAATGTATATATAAAAATATATAGCAGATGACTTAAAAGCAGTATTTTTTAGGTGTGCTATCCTTTCAAAATCACTGACACAACAGGCGGAAAGAGTTATTTGTTTACTGTAAAATTAATTAATTTAAGAGACTCAACCAAAGTCAGTCGTTTAATACAAATAGAATAGAATTGAATACCAGTATTTTGCTTTATACTGACCATAGCTGTAGACGCCACATGTAATAGTGTTATTGTACTAGTATCTATAATGCTTTCAGTATTTGAATGGGTAGTGTGTAGTGTGTAGTGTGTACCTGGGTGGTTAAGGTGTTTAAAACCAGCGTCCATGGTTCGATTCCAGCTGGTGGACCTTTAATGCATTTTGCTCCCATCTCTCTCTCCACGGTGTCTCCCTCTCTTCTTTGTGACTGTCAAATAAAGGCAAAACATACAAAAAATAATCTTGAGAAAAGAAACAAAAAAACTCAATACAACAATACATAATGAAAGAAATGCTGCTATAACTTAAGCAACAACGACACACACACACACAGGAAAATAGTAACATGTGTGCTCGACAAATGGTGAGTGATTCCATTCACTGGGTGCTGTGTGACATAACTCACGTACTGTACTAGCTGCGCGCTAAGGACAGAGGGTATAACTAGGGCACGGGCACACACACACACACACACACACACACACACACACACACACATACACACACACACACACACACAAACACACACACACACACACACACAGCTGCAACTTCTGGAAACACATCACGTTCTGGGACTGTATTTATAAATCTTAATCCTAGAGCACCCAACACATTGTTTATCTACGGTGGAGCATTCAGAGCAACTACTCATCTCTTGTTACAACCAAGAGATGTAGGTCAAACAAGAAAGTACATCTTCAGATGTGTCTATAATTTCCCTTTAGCACTACCTAAACAGGACAGATTGCATTCAAATCTAATAAAATCCCAATAGGCACTGTGTACAAGCAGCACTTTGTATTTCAAAACACATGAACTGACACTTGGGGTTATATTTACTACCGATCAAGGTTATATTTACTATTTTTATTATTGAAGCAACTGAAGCCAAAATTCTCTGGCGCACAGACACTTACTCACATACACATACTCCCATAGCTAACGTTCTGTACTACCTTCCTGCACAAGGTACAACACAGGATTGTCCTAATTACACTAACACACATACAGTGCAAGGAGGATTCAACATGTTCCTGCCAGCAGAAGCACTGCAAGAGCATACCACATAGACAAGCCACTTATTTTGTACAATTGCATCATGCTGTATTTAGGAACTGCTGCCCTTGACAGGTGTAACATGGCTCAATGGCTTGCAAATATACTGAAATATTTTTGTTTAACCGCCTAACTTTGTAGTTTTTTGGCAAAGTTAAGAGAAACAGGACTGGACTTGGTGCTCACACCGACTGTATATAAGAAGTGGACGTAGTAACCGTGACGTCACCCGTTGGTTTGTGGACTGCCGTTTTGAAGTCTCGAGATCAGCCTTTTTGGCCGTCACCATCTAGGTTTTTGGCCGTCGCCATCTTGGCTTTTTGCAACCAGAAGGGAGACGAGAGGATGGAGCTGAGTACAACCGAACGTTGAATTATAACATTTTAGGCAACCAAACATTTTATAATTAACTTTCATGAACTGAAAACACACTAAACACACCTAAAGCATCCCCTGCTTTATGGTCTATTTGACTCTAAATGGGACCATAATTTACTAAATGAACATCATGCTGTATTGAAGAAGACTTGAAATTAGCGACTGAGACCATAAACTCATGTTCACTGAGGTAAAAAATCAAGAGAGAATTAGGCTCATTTTCTCATAGACTTCTATACAATCAGACTTCTTTTTGCAACCAGAGGAGTCGCCCCCTGCTGGCTATTAGAAGGAATGCAAGTTTAAGGCACTTCAGCTTTGGCTTCACTTTTCAGGCCCCCCCCCCCCGGGTGCTCATTGTAAAGAAAATCAAACTCTTAGATCAAAGTACAGGACAAATTGACCTACTGATGGTGTTATATGAGTAGTCAGGGGATCACCAAAGTTCACAAAGACCATGAATGTCTACACCAAATTGCATGGCCTTACAAGCAAAGGTTGAAGGGATATACACTCTGAACTACAAATGTCAACCTGCTGGTAGCAGTAGAGGAAAAGTCAGGGGATCCTCTAAATCATTAAGACTCATCGTTCACCAAAATTTCATGGAAATACATTCTACAGTGTTTTTAATGGCTAAAAAACAAGTCCTGAAAGCCTTTACGAGGCTGAATTCGGTCACAGTAAATGTTCATGACAAGACAGATTTCATGTGTACCTCAGGAGTTCTCCACGCTCAAGAGTTCAAATGCTAAAAATGTGCACATGGCACTTCAAATAAAAAAGATCAACCAAAGAGGATGCTGCAACATCCACATAGACACACATCACGCCGTACCCATCTGACTACGTGCCAACCTGCTTCTGCAACTCGTACAATATAAAGCTCCAGCTGTTAACTTCTTGTTCCATTTTTACATGTAACATCATCTTCATCTCACGCTGTCTTTTACTCACACATCCAGAACATTGTAGTCATGATATTTGGTGACTGCTATTCTGAGCTCTTTGGCATGACACTGTACACACTCATCCCTACATTAACACCCTGCAGAAACACAGACACAGTAGCAGCAGGACAGCATTCGAAAGTGACAGAGCGTCTTGTCGGCCTTGGGGTGCATACCGAATATTAGAAGTGGAACATCCCGGGTTGAACTCCAGCTGGGGATATATGTTCCAGTACCAGTCTCTCTTGTCTGTCTCTACTTTCTATTGATAAATGCTAAAACACAAGAAAAAAAATGTCTGTCAAGAATTTTAATATTTTAAATTCAATGGTTCAAATCATACACATATCCTTTTACGTTCACTTTGCATTAATAGCATTCAAGGTTGTAGAACCAATGGAGAACAGACTAAGGTTATGAGTAAAATGCAGCAATGACATAGAAGGTGCAGCAGCAGAAAGTCTTTAGAACAGAGTTAACAATGCATCATGGGCACATCCAACACCGGTATGGTCCAAATACCTCAGACATGGTAAAGAGAAATTATCTGAACGTTCAAAAGTTCATCTGATCTGAAGCGTTTAGTTACCGAGATGTTTCAAATAAAAACCTTAATTATTTAAAAGCCGACCGTGTGCAGGAAATTCTTCCTTTCAAAATAAATCCCTAAAAGTATGTGGACATCCACACATTAAACCCATATATGATTTTTGAATATCTCATTCCAAAACCATTAATAAGGAGTTGCCCACTTTTTCTGCTCTAAGAGAGCATTCACTCTTCTGGGAAGGCTTTCCACAAGATTTGGGAACCTGGCTGCAGGAATTTGCTCCCGTTCAGCTACAACAGTGGTTTCCAACCTTTTTCCTTACGGGACCCCTTTTCTATCATTGAGTAATCTTACAATCCCTGAGTGACATATTTTATGGATATTCCATATTATATATAACAATAACAGTACAGAACAACTGATACACTGTATAATTAACCCAAATAGTGAGGGTAATAACTGTAGGACGTTTGTGTAAAACGGGTTGAATTTTGAGCATTTAATATCCTGTGAATATTTCATCAGAGATGAGTTTTTTTATTTTTAGGAACTTTTAAAACAATTCTTTGTCTGTATTTTTAACAATATACATATTTAATAGGCTTCTTTTTTGACAAACTCAGTGCTTTTTTCTCCCCGACGCTTGGCAATTGTTTTATTAGCTCTCTGGTTGTTTTAACTCTGTACTTTTCTAATGGAACCATAATTTACTAAATGAACATCATGCTGTATTGAAGAAGACTTGAAACTAGTGATTGAGACCATAAACTCATGTTTACAATGTTTACTGAGGTAATAAATACATAAAATCAGACTTATTTTTGCAACAAGATTCGCCGCCCCCTGCTGGCTATTAGAAATAATAAGTTTAGAGGCCCTGACACACCAAGCCTTTTTTTTGCTGTTTTTTTTCGCTGCGTCCTGCACCGTCGGCTCTAGTCGGCCCGCCTCAACCCCCAAATTATTACATTTTAAAGATAAAGTGCATATAGCTAAAGGCGGGGCAAGAAAGGCTTCACCTGTAGTGCCTTTCAACAGCCTCTCTCCTATCTTTAGTATCTAATATATGTGCTCTATTTTTAGATTAGATTTAGATTAGAGTACCAGCTGAAATACATTAAAAAAACTTTAATTCTTGGATCAATGTGTAAAGGCCATCTGCAACAGAACCTCTCAGATCGAGTCAGAGAACAAATCTCTAGACCAATCACATGCCTGGGATACATCCAGACTCCCCTCATCAACCGTCTCACTGTCACAGTTTCCTGTTCGTGCCAGACTTCTCTGTGATGATGTGAGAGTTTGATCCAACAGAGGTCTTTTACAATTAACTCCATCTCCCTGAAGCCCTTCCCGTGAATAACCCAAATTACTGCTGCTGTTTCTTCTTCTGAGCTTCACTCTCAGTCGTGTTTCAGCAGCAGGAGTCGGAGGAACAAATACTTCATTGTCCTCATAATCACAGACAGTCACATCACAATCACTTGAGTCACATCTGTGGTCGACTCTTCCGGTTGATCCTGTGTTTAGAGCCTCTCTCTGGACACTCAGGTGCTGCTGAGCCAGCACTTTTTTATGCTCATCTGGTTTCCAGAACCTCCTTTCTGGGGTAAATCTGTGTCTGCTGGATGTCATACTCCACGCCAAGTTTTCTTTTGTAGACTCTCTGCCACACTGGGACAGCTGGTTAGCACCGACACAGTCTAATTTACAAAGAGAAGAGGCGGTACTACTGGCTGTCTTTTTACTGTCCAATTCAGGCAGATTTCCGTTAAAAGCACAAGAATCTTGACTGTCAAGTTGTGATCTGAATTCAGCTAATGTCACGTTTCTGTATGAGGAGGCAGACGAGCCTTTCACAACAGCTACTTTAACAATGGGGGTCGACTGAGACGGAGGGATGAAGTCAAGATCTTGTGTACCTGCTGGAATTAAACTGTCTCTGTTGATGCATCTTTTACTTTTCAGTTTCTGTTTGTCTGGCGTTGAATGTGTATTCATTTCACTCCTCCGGTGCGGTTTGTCTGGTTTGGAAAGCAGTGAATGAGCTCCTGCGGTCGTCCTGACAGTTTCTGCATGTGTGCTGAGCTTGTTTGCGTTCGTATCGATAATGAGTGAGCTACTGAACAGGTCTGCTGAACAATTGTAGGTATCCGCTTCAAGCTGCTCTTCTTCTTCATTTTCAAAAGACAGAGAAGTTGCTTTCTCGTCCTCCTGATTACACTCATGGGAACAAATGTTTCTGGCTTGACTCTTGTTTGCACATCCAACAGGGTTCTCATATACCTGGTCAGATAAATCATGTCTTTCACCTCCATTCGTTGCAGGTGTATTGGCGATATCCAGTAATATCCGTGAGTGGCTGTCGGTTCTGTGCCCGTTACTTTGAAAAAAAGAAGTTGATTTATGTGATACGTTCTTGTCTTGTGAACTGATTTCCAGGTTGTTTCTCGCCGTTTCTTTCTGATTTTGCACATTTAGAAGTGGCTCTGTTTCACCAACAATGTCAAAATCTTTGTTTTCCTCACACAAAAACTCTGTAAGACTCTCAGAGAATGGCAAATCCTCCCAAGCCATGGAGCTGGACAAAAATGTTTTGGTAGAAAACCCCTTCTCCTTGGAGTTGTTGTGGCCAGCTGGGAGCGGACTGAACCAAGTGCTCATGGTGGGCGTGTTTCCGAGAGCTTTCCCAATAGATGAGCGTGGGTATTTGGCAAATGATGGACTACTGGAAGTACTGCACTCTAAAGAAAGAAGAGGTGACAGCGCTCTCTCCTCTGTGACTTCATGCTTCTCCAGGAAGCCTCTCCGTGCATGTGGTGGTGTTATGTTGTCGTCTGTCTGTCTGCTGTTCTCATCTCCACTGTCCTGGGTGCTACGGCTTTCCTCCTGCTCTGCTGATGATGTAACTAGTCCTAGTGACTGTTGCCATGGCGGGGTGGGAGTAATGGTGCTGTCTTGGTACTGTGAACTAGGATGAAAACAAAAGCAACTGTCAAGAAATGTCACAAAAGTGAACAATTCATCCGGTGACACCACCTGACACGGGAGATTTGCACTGAAAATATGTTTTGCGTAAATAAATGCTGAGGTGAAATGGCCGGAAAAACAAATTAAATGCTGCAGCTCGTTAGCTGAAATGCAAGAAAAAAAATGAAAAACACAAGTGAGGTATAAAGATAAAAAGCTTGTAAATCCAGCCTTGTTTTTACAGTACAGAGAAGATCAGACTGCAGTTCACTATGTAACGCTTCATGTTGACTGAAACTGTCATGACACATGAGAAGACGCACAACATTGTACTCATCGCTTGGTTCAGTTTGTCATTTGCTAAGCAATAGTCATACATAAATACAACAGAGCATACAATTGCAACCAAATAAGTGTTTTATATGCCAGCATGAATGTTGACAGTCAAATATTCAGTAAAAACTCTCGTTTGTAAACGACAATAGTAACTCAGAGATTCAGATTCTGTATAAGATATAAATAGTAAAACAAAATAAAATCAACCACAAATCTAAAGTGCCCATCCAAACAGTTACCAAATTAGAAAAAAGTTAGCCTTGAGTCTTCTTTAACCTGCATAATATGTATTTATTATTATTTTGTGCACTCTGCCATTTCTCCTCTACTCTTCTTCTTCTCTTGGAATTTGTATCACTGAGCACTGATCATCACACTCCCCCGCACACACACACACACACACACAGACACACCTGAATTTATTTTGACAGGCAGTTATGTTGCTAAGGCTATCGCACATTCACACATAGGCTTGCATTACTACAAAATGACCTGGCGAACCAGAAGCCCGCCATAATCATAGTGACTCACTCCTGCTTGTGGTGATTGATGACTAGCAGCCCCTACCGGCTGGTTTAAGGGGACATATCATAAAAAACTCATTTTTCAGAGCTTCTGCACATACATTTGGGTATCTGGAGTGTCTACCTACCCACAAACTGTGAAATAAGACAACCCAGTCAGTTTTTTGTGGGCAGCCTAGATCAGAAAACATGTGACTCAACAAACCATTCAGATTTGGCTCCTCTAGAATATATCACCCACGGCTTGAGAACTACCTTTGCACAGGTGCGCCATATTTTTCTCGCAAGCCAATCAGAGCAGTCTGGGCTTTTTCAGGAGGGGGGGGGGGCTTACAGTATGAGAAAAAGTTTGTGTTTCTTGAACATTAAAACATGTTCAAGTATAAATCCAAACCTGAAAATGAGCATATGTCATTTAAGACTAGTGAGGAGTCAGCAGTCAATGATGGTATGAGAAGTCAATAAAATATGTTTTTCAAAAAGTGTGAATCACCGCGAGCATACAGTCATAAATGAGCACAATAATATTAGGCTGATGGGTCCAGCAGTATGCGAGATTAGCCGTGGACAGAAAGACAGACAGATGCACACGCACACACGACCAAACCAAGGTTATAATAGTTTTGAATTTTCAGTTGGTTTTTATTTTATTTTAGTTTTGATTTTTTGATTTCATTTTTCTTAGTTTAGTTATTTAGTGTATAAATGGCCATAATGTTTAATGTTTAATGTTTAATCTTTGCGCTACTTTAGTGAAGCAACTGCAGCATAGCGCCATCTCCTGGAATGTCAAGTCTGTTCAATTTCTGTTGTTCAATATCACAGAAATTCATGCTGTCTCCTTTTTTCAGTAGTGATATATTATAGCTAAAAACTAAAACTGAAATGATTTTACGTTCATTTTGATTTTATTTTTATTAGTTTTTTAGCCAGGCAATATCGTTTCAGTTTAGTTTTAGTGTCTCTTAAAGGATATAGTTTTTATTTAGTTTGCAAAAAATATTTTTAAGTGCGTATTTTCGTTTTAGTTTCAGTTTTAGTTTACTATAATAACCCTGGACCAAACACATAATCCTCAGGGGTTACACCTGGCGGAGGTAATTATCAGATAGAAAGCAATAGCTATCAGTAGCTTCTTAATGTCATTACCTTTGTGATGACTGGGAAAGAAGACCTGAGGCAGAAAGTGAGGCATTATTGAAGCTGCTGGCTGGAAGATGGCGAGGAATCAGCAGAACGGATGTTGCTGGAGGTCTGGAGGTTTTGCTGCGATCAGTGGATCCCAGCTCGTATTCTGCAGCTTTCTGAAGAAGGATCCGATAATAACTGAGCACTGTGCAGCCTCCCAGGCCTGTAGCTTTGGGGAGAATCATCTGACTGGCAATAAAGTGGACTGCTTCTTTACTGCTGGAGCCGTTCGCAACAGGCCCTCCTAACCAAGGCCCACTTCCTGTTTCGGTTACCTAAAAGGACACAGAAAAGACCAGGGTTGAGAGCAAGAAGCCTGAACACAAGTGAAATTCAATAAAGTACACATTTTAGACATATTGTTTTAGACATTTTATTTTATTCATTTACTGTTCATTCTTTGATCTGTAATTATACTCTAACCTTACATTTTTTAGTGTTTTATTTGGTCATTGTTGAAAACGCAAACCTCCATGTAAATAGATGACTCTTTGTTTGTCAAATACGTATGATTATAGCATGACCAAAACATGATTTTTGAGGCCACTGATGTCAACATTTTAGATTTGATATTAGCCATACTAGCAGCACGGCTGTAGGGATGGTAATGTTAGTCTGTCAGCTGGTCGGTCCAACACTTTGGTCCAGACTGAAATATCTCAATGACTACTTGATGGATTGTCATAAAATGTTGTTAAGACTTCCATGGTCCCCAGAGTAAAAATCCAACTTACTCTGGTGATCCTTTGACGTTTCCAACAAGTCAAAGCTTTAACTTATCCTGTGAAATAACTCAACATGGATTGGTAGATGTTGAACAGGCATTCTTGGTGTCCAGAGGATGAATCCTAATGACTTTGGTGATTCCCTGACTTTTCCCCCACTGCCACCATGAGGTTGGCATTTGTGGTTTTTCAGTGAAATGTCTCGACAATTGTTGGATAATTGATGTGAAATTTGGTACACATGTCCACGTTGCCCTCAGAATTAATTGTAATTACTTTGTCGATCCCTTAACCTTTACTCTAGCACCATAATCAGGTCAAATTTAGATTTTTCCAATACCAGAATACCAGCAAAACTAATGACATTCCCATCAGCCTCAGCTGTACTTTGTGTTTTGTGCTACTTAGCAAATATAAGCATGCTAATATGCTAAAGTAAGATGGTAAACATGGTAAACATTATACCTGCCAAACATCAGCATATTAGCTTGCCAACTTTACCATTTAGCTAAAAGCACCGCTGTGCCACAGTACAGCCTAAAGAGCCGTTAGCATGGCTGTAGACTTGCAAGTAGTCTTGTTTAAAAGAAATGAACTAAGATACATACTAATTGGGATGTTATACAGTTGAAAAATTAACTCGTTAGAGCTCTCTGGTCGGTGGTCAAACTATGAAATGGTGACACTGTTTCTTAATTACCTCCAACCTAGTTTGGCATTTCTGTACTGCAATTTTCTTTTTTACTTATCAGCCAACACATACACAGATACATATCTATATGTATGTAATAACTAATATTAGCCAAGTAGAAAAATACCAATCACAACTGTACCTTTATACCAAAGATGAAATGTCTGCCAATGAAACAGTCCTCGACAGCCTTCACCAACAACGTGGATCTGTTTGATGCTCCATCCAAGTTCTCCACCAACCTACAACATTACAGACACAACAGAAATACACACTGCTCATCACTTAACTGGTACAGAGAGAGGACACTCACAACAAGATGAGCTTTTTAAATGTGCCACACTAAACACTGGTAAAATAAACTAAACTTGTGTATTCCCTCTGACCAACACAGGGTTTACCACAGTGTTTTATAGCAGACTTAAAGTAAGTCACCTGACCTGACAGAAAAACTTCCATTACTATCAGAGTAGGTTAATACACGTTTCTGAATTAAAACATTAACTTCCAGCGCTCTCCCTCAATAGTGGATCAATTTCATAAACTGTTGTCCCTATTAATTAATTAGACACAAAAATGAGAATGGGAAAATAGGTTAAAAAATACCAAAGTTACACTTTAAGCAGGGTAGGGCGTCCTTGACCAAAAAACTCTTGGTCAACTAGAGTTTCTCCACAAAGAATCACACAAAAGCACCAGTTTAAGTCTTGTGTTTACCAGAGATGTGCTCATAAGTTTCCTGGAAATAAGTCATTCGGCATGAGAAAAGCATAAACGACTAATCGACTAAAGAAGTAACGCTGCATGTGGACCAGGAAGCGTGAAGTGAGCAATCCACACCGAGACTCGTATAAAAAATAATGTCAGATAGTAACTGAAGAGGTCACGTAAAATCTGACTCGAGTATGTGGTGTTCAATAAGCAGTCTAAATGTTCAACACAGAGTATTATGTGATGCTATACGAAGTATGTTTAAGGTACCTTTAAATGGCCTGCAAAGTTTGAAAGCATTTTGGTTGTGTGATGTGTGTTGATATGCTAAAGTCAAATTCAATCCTACCCAAAAAAAAGATGTTCATACTTTATGTGGATGTTGCATACTGATGGACAGAGTAATAATTGCAGACATTTTGAGTTGCTTGAAAGATAATTTTCCGTGCTCACCGCTGTAAACCACTTGCATGAATGCCAAAGAACGGGTTCAAGCAGGCTCCAAATACTGTTACTCCAAATATGCATCTGTCCCGGGCCACCCTCAGTGACAGACGGTATCTGTAATCAACCTGCTCCCTCAGACAGCTGTAACCACACTTGGAGCATCTGCATCTGTGGGGGAGAGACAGAGAAGACAGGTGAAAGTAAGTCCATGTTTGAGTCCATCTTTATATACAGTCTATGGTATCAACAATTCCAGATGCTCATAAACATTTTTAGCTAAGGACAGATGTGTAGTTAGCCAGGAACTATGATTCGTGATACTGTGTTGCCTTTTCTAATCCTTTGTGCCTCAAAATGTATTTCAATTCATTTTAGTTGAACCTGCATTTTATGAAACCAGGATTTATGGGATTTAATTGCACAGAAAAACATGTCATCTACTTTATTAAATGAAATAGTAGGCTATTTAAATTGATCACACTTTACTTTAAAGGGGACATATCATGGTCATTTTCAGTTTCATGCTTGTATTTTGGGTTTCTACTAGAACATGTTTATATGCTTTAATGTTCAAAAAACACATTATTTTTTCTCATACTGTCTGTATGAATATACCTGTATTCACCCTCTATCAGAAACGCTCCGTTTTAGCGCAATTCAACGGAATGGCAACAGAATTGCGTTGCTAGGCAACAGCTTGGGTCCATGTTTACTTCCTGTCAGCTGATGTCATTCACATACACTGCAACAGGAAATAAACTGGGACACATTTAGAATGTTTACGTTTAAATCTGTTAAATTGTCTAAATATTGTAGATTTGTGACATCACAAATGGGCAGAAATCCTAACGGCTTGTTTCAAACGCACAGTTTCTGAATACGGGCTGTGTGTATTTCTCCGTGGATTGAGCGTTTTGATACTTTCACTGTATTTATATATCACTTAAACCTGCTTTATAATATAAAAGATATGTAAATCTCACTTTTTACAATATGGGACCTTTAAGTCCCCATATTTAGTGTTTCTAAGCAGTATACAAACAGTAAATGGTTTATAACACACTATAATGTTGCATGCAGTCATATTCAGTCAGTATTTGGCAACAATTATAACTTCTCCTATGTGGATGTATTTTACTACAACTGTGTTTTATTATATTGACATTTATAACTTGTTGACACAGTTAGCTTAGCTTAGCTTAATTCCCTTTCTGTTTTAAGCTCATTCAGATTCAGCCCTTTGTAGTTTAGCTACCTCTAAATGAACTTGTGTGAGACATAACAGCGTCCTGGTATTGATTTCAGTTAACTTAAACAACTTAAAAAGAGTCATTAGTCACATTAAAGTTGGTTGTTGTGTGTTTTTACCTCTTCGTGTCCTGCTCTTCCACACAGATCCTGGAGAAGCAGCTTTTACAGCTCGGATAAAACACGCAGGTATCATGCAGAGACAACACAACACAATCCACCAGAGCTCTGCTCACAGACATTTAGTCTGTTAAAGGAGAGAAAGTTACTCTGAGGCGCTGAGCTACAGCTGGCGAGCTAACCTCAAGCTACTGAAACTACTTCTTCTTCTTCTTCTTCTTCTTCTACTGCTTGTTTTGATTCACTTCCGGTTGGAGAGCCAGCATGGAGCTGCATTATCGCCACCTAGTGGACCGGAGGTGGAACACAACATGGTCTTCTTCTTCTTTTTTTTTTTTTTTTTTTTTTTTCCAGAACTTTATTTTCAACAAAAGACAAGTACTAAAGTATAGGGAATACAATAAACAGTACAAAACAAACAAGACAAACAAAAAAAACCCCTTAATGCCAGAGGGGTTCAGTGTCCATTCATTTCAAGTCTTTTCAGAGTTCAACAAAATGTACTTCCTTTAAAATATTGAGAGACTTTACAGCTTTTTGGTTTTTGACATTTTCCAGTAAGGTGCCGAACTGCTTGAGTTCAACAAGAAACCCACGAAAGCAGGTTGTTTGGAGTCAGAACATTTCCATTTGTGGATGTGGAATTTACCAAGTATAATCAGAAGCTGAATTATATAGGTAATGTTGATATCCATCCCATAAAACACAAAATATAGCATCACATCAAATACATTAATCTGTACATTAGTACTCATTTTTCTATTTATGAAATTTTGCATATCTGTCCATAATAAAGTCGAACGATTACAGTGAAAAAACAAATGAAATATTGTCTCTCGATCTGAACTCACAGAAAACACATGTAGAGTCTGTATTTATTTTAAATATTTCTAATACTTCTTTAACAGGGTAAATTCTATGTAAAATCTTGAAGGATACTTCTTTCACTTTATTATTGATACAATATTTGTTTAGAATACAACAAGCCTTTTTCCACTGTAAATCACCCATTATAGACCAATAGGAGGTGTAACACAGTTCAAAACATCTCTAATGGGTCTTAGTGCTTCTTCTTCTTCTTCTTCTTCTTCTTCTTCTTCTTCTTCTTCTACTTCTTATTTTGATTTACTGGCGGTTGGAGAGCCAGCATGGAGCTGCATTATCGCCTGCTAGTGGACTGGATGTGGAACACAACATGGGCCACATGGAAAAAAAATACATTCTCTGCTAAATCTGGAGGAATTTTAATACAGAAAGAATGATTTTTCTTGATGTTTTTATTGATGTGTATTTCACTTACTTATAGAGAGCAGAAAAATGATCAAAGGGACACAAGATAAGAACCTGTCAATGTCTTTCTGGATCTATTTCTATTTATTTTACTGTTTTTGTGTCTGAATTGTACATTACGCTTCAGTAAAATACCAATGTAACAGAAGGATATTTTAATATATTTTCACTTGAAACAGATTAAAAGCCTTATAGCTGCAGTGGGTAGAATTGGAGCAAATATGACACTGAATTTCTCACTACGTTTCCAGGCAGAAAAAAATAAATGTTTATGTTTTACATACCATAAATAGCAGTTAATCTACTGAATATACTTAGTAAGAAGGATATCTCTGAGGAGATTTAAGTTGTTGACATGATCAAATCTGCAGTGAATGATGAGTGTAAAGTCCCACTGATGGTTTGTGTCTTCTAAAACAGCTGTTTGTTCACCACAGAGGGGATCTGGTCAGCATCCCCTTCCAGCTGCGAGAATCTGCCACCTGCAACAGAGCAGGGCAGCGTGTGCAAACATGAAACTGACAAATAATGACATGCAGTAAGAAACACAAAGACTGCAGAAACAAGGTAGAGACTTGGAAGTGTTTCTGAGACTGCTACAGTTAAAGCCTCAACTATAAGTTCTGGAAAATTGCAATGTGAAAGGTTTGGTAATCAGATTATGTTTTTATTATGTTTGATCAGAATGACTCACCTGCATTCTCTTATGAAGAAACCTCAACTTCTGGTTGAGACATTCGATCTCCTGAGACAAAAGTGTTACATGGTCACGTGGATGTAAAAATGCACATGAATTTAAAATCATCATTGATATTGTCACATTTTCACAAATAAAATCAAATAACATTTCCCATGAGTAAGTGGCCTGGTTTACACTCATATGCATGGCTGTGTTTATGGTTAACGTTGTATTCACTGTTGTAGAAGGCCCAGAGGAAAGTTCAAATACCTGGCTTAGTTTTTCGTTGCGCCTGAGTTTGATCTGAGGCAGAAGCTCCTCCAGTCTCTGAATCTGTAATAAAACATGGAATCGAAATTCATCTTCTGACAGGTGATACAGCTTTATGATCCTCACAAAATTAAAATAGCATGAATAAATAGTAAATTGTTAAAGTAGAAATTAATATATTTACAGTAAAACAAGCAAACCTGAGCCTGTGCTAGTCACAACAATCTTTTGATGAAAGAAGCGTCTGCATTTATGTCTAAGAAAAACTCTTCTTAGTCTGGGCAGACTTTAGATGTTCTATTTAGTGCGTATTCTTTATGTTAATTTCTCACTTGTCTGACGGAAAAGGACTTCCAAATTACTAGAGAAGATGTATTTTTGTATTGTTCTCAGCGGTGTCATTATATAATCTCCTCATTGAGACTTTAAAACATACTGAATGGCTATTTCAGAGGACATGTGGTTGAACAATTTCTCCTCCAAAGATGTGTTGGAGCAGCACTGCTGAATACATGCAAATGAACTGTTCACACTGTACCATTACCAAACCACTAGTTATTGTATTGTTTGTATTTATTGTATTGTGTGGTTACCCTCCTGTCAATAGTCTGCAGCCTGGTCCTCATGCTCTTGTTGATCACAGTCATGGGAATGGTTCTGGGCTTGGGACGCACTGAGAACAGGAACATCACAACCGTTACAGACATCCAAACCTCGCCTTTTCTTCAGGCTGAATTTATGCTTCACTTGTGTAAGAAATGGATATGGCTAATAACTGATTCAGGCACAAGTAAGGGAGTAGGTCGTGGTAGGAAGTGGAGACGAGTCGTTCATCTTTATATACAGTCTATTGGTGCCTTCAAATGAAACTCGTGAGCTTGTGTTTACAACATGGGAAGTTACACGATATGCTTGGCGTTCAAGTGGTTAAGTCGTGAGAGCACCGCTGCTAAGCAACGGCAATATTAACGTTACTGTCGGCGTCTAGAAGCCACAGAGGCTAACAATTTAGCAAGCTAGCAAGTGAGTAATGATTAATGGATAAAACAAACAAGATATTATGAGCAAGCTTTAGAGCTGCTTGTTGTTGAATACACTGTCAAACGTCAGCGGGCTGAAGGAGCCTTTTAGTTCCTTGAAAAGAAGTTCCCGGGACTAAAAGTTCCCGGGACTAAAAGTTCCGGGAACTTCTGGTGGAAATCCGGCTAAAGAGAACAAAAGGTGAGTCTGCTCTTACCATGTTGAAAGATCTTGGCTACCTCAAGCACATAAGGCCTGTGGTGAAAAACAACATGTTACCAGTTGACATCAAAAAGTGCTTAATAAATGGAGTATGCACTGAATAGATGTATAGACTAACTGTCTACAGTCAAAGACTCCTTACATGTGCTTGCTGTTAGGAGGGATCGAGCTGTTCAGAGGGATCAGAAAGCCACGCTGGTTCCTTATCTTATCAAACAGACCAAAGTGATCATATGACAATTTCAGCTACAACCAAAAAAACAGATTTTTCCTTTTTTAAAATAATAATCTGCAGACATGCGCATATCATCTCTAACATGAGGGCAAAAGAGTCGTTGTACCTTGAATATGACATCGGAAGAGTCCAGCCCAAAGGTCGTGGTGATAATCTAAAA
Organism: Sebastolobus alascanus; assembly: GCA_916701645.2. Lineage (NCBI taxonomy): Eukaryota > Metazoa > Chordata > Actinopteri > Perciformes > Sebastidae > Sebastolobus > Sebastolobus alascanus. Next base: position 1,453,369 of record CAKAOJ020000128.1, read on the forward strand.
GAGAAGATATAACAGCCAGAAGGCTTCAGTTATTTATAAATTATCTTTGTTAATATTTAAATATAAATATGTTATATGTTATATAAACTGTGCAGGTACAATAATAAAAGCAACAGGTGGACCACTTGCACACCTGTATGATCATGGTGACCTCAGCTGCTGGAGGAATGGACACTTCTCGAAGAGCCACCACTCTGTCGTCTGCAACAGATAGAACAACAGATGCTACCACTTTCTAATACGTCAGCCTTTAAAAAGTGTTTATAGAGCAACCTTTAGACCACTGCGATAGACAATCTGACCCCCGACCTCTTGAAAAGGGGCTGCAGGTCATCAACCAATTTATTAAAGTCCCCTTCCGCTCAAAATGTGTTTTACTTATGGCGACTCACGTTGGATGTTTGACCTTCGCTGTGCCAAATAATGTGATACTAGAAGGCTGATTTCCCGTTCATCATGCTGGAGGAGGAAAGTTTCTCTGTACTCACTTTGAATCTTTCTGTTTCAGATGTGAACATACAAACATGATTTTGTGACATCACAACTATGGGAAGCCAATCATGTTCCAGTATGCAACTTACACAAGTGTGATGTGGAAACTTAAAACCTCCAGTGCACATATAGAAAGAATGGACGTTACAGTGAAGGAGACATTTTGTGTCCAGTTTTAAACTTTTGAGATAAAAAAAATATTTGTATCCTCATAAATTCTCGATTTTTCAATGAGGAAAATGGAGTAGATGAATTGAGGAAAAGTTTTAAAAAAGGTCAAAACTAGGACTGTCAAAGTTAACGCGATTTTAGCGTGTTAACGCAAATTAGTTTTAACGCCACTAATATCTTTAACACATTAACTCAACTTGTGATTTTTAGGTTGTAGCGGCTCAGTTTTAAAGCTAGAGTGAAGATACTGACATGATATGAAACTAAAAAACCTAAGGTTGGTACCAACCATGTCATACTAGCTTGTGAGAAGGAGGTTAAATAACGCTCCAAACTTACGCTAAATTTTGGATAGTAAAAACTGGCATGTCCATTTTCAAAGGGGTCCCTTTGACCTCTGACCTCCAGATCAGTGAATGTAAATGGGTTCTATGGGTACCTACGAGTCTCCCCTTTACAGACATGCCCACTTTATGATAATCACATGCAGTTTGGGGCAAGTCATAGTGAAGTCAGCACACTGACACACTGACAGCTGTTGTTGCCTGTTGGGCTGCAGTTTGCCATGTTATGATTTGCGCATATTGTTTTATGCTAAATGCAGTACCTGTGAGGGTTTATGGACAATATTTTTCTTGACATTTTTTTTTTGACATTTTTCAGACATTTTTTTTTTTTTTTTACATTTTTCCGACATTTGTTCCAAATTTTATTGACATTATTCAAATTATTTGACTTTTTTTTTTTTTTTTATATATATTTTTCGGACATTTTTCAGACTTTTTCGGACATTTTTTGACATTTGTCAGACTTTTTGGGGGATATTTTTGGAACTCTTTTTTTTTTTTTTTACATTTTTTTGTCTTTTTTTCAGACTTTGTTCTTTTTTTTACATATTTTGGACATTTTCTTTTAATTTTTTTTTTTATTATTTTTTTTTTTTTACATTTTTCATTTTTTTTACATTTTACATTTTTTCTTACATTTTTATAAGCTTCATTACACTTCACCATTTACTGAAGTAAAAAGAAAGAAAAACTTAATGTAGCCTATGAATAATAAGTATGCTGGATTTATAACATGTCCATGTCAAGAACATGAGCGCATAATGAGTCCTCAACGGGTTAAAGAGGCTGGTTGCCATGGATACAGACGCACAGACAGAGTAATAATTCATCACTGATCGTAAAGTCGAGAAACTGACAGAAAACATACGAACCGTTTTTGTCCAGTCGTCTCAGAGCGATCCAGGCCTTTGACACGAGAGGTGATTTGTCCAAAATGACGTGAGACATTTTAATCATCCGAGCAGCAGCAGCGCGAGACAGGAGAGGAGCCTACCTGCGACATCCGGTCAGGGACTTTCAAAATAAGTGTTTATAAATCTGCACTCCAATGTTTTAAGTGTCTAGCTCTTAGTAGGCCCATACTTAACAGTAACTATACTATGCATATTAAAAAATTACTTGATTTGTGAGAGTGCTGTTACATTGTCCCACAATGCAATGCAAATGGTAAATTAAAGGTTCCATATTGTAAAAAGTGAGATTTTCAGGTCTTCTATAATATAAAGCAGGTTTAAGTGCTTTATAAATACTGTTAAACTATCAAAACGCTCAATATACGGAGAAATACACACAGCCCGTATTCAGAAATTGTGCGTTTGAAACAAGCCGTTAGGATTTCTGTCCATTTGTGATGTCACAAATATACAATATATAGATCATTACACGGTTTTAAACGTAAACATTCTAAATGTGTCCCGGTTTATTTCCTGTTGCAGTGGATGTAAATAACATCAGCTGACAGGATGTAAACATGGACCCAAACTGTTGCCTAGCAATGCAATTCCGTTGTAATTCCATTGAAATGCACTAAAACGGAGCGTTTCAGACAGAGGGTGAATACAGGTATATTCAGGCAGACAGTATGAGGAAAATAATGTGTTTTTTGAACATTACAGCATGTAAACATGTTCTAGTAGAAACACAAAATACAAGTATGAACCTGAAAATGAGGACGATATGGGACCTTTAAAGCTTCAGTAGGCAGAATGTTTTTGGCATAATTGGGCAAAAATACCATAATAACCTTTCAGCATATTGTAATTCAAGTGTTCTGAGAGACTTCTGCACCTCCTCATGGCTCTGCTTTCAGGCTTTAAAACATCTAGCAGGGAGACTTTGGCCAATCACACGTCATTTCAGAGAGAGAGAGCGTTCCTATTGGCATAATGTCATAATTAGCATTTGACTTCTTGAGTAATGGCCAAAAATGTTTTCTGTGAGGTCACATTGACCTTTGACCACCATATTCTAATCAGTTCATCCTTGAGTCCAAGTGGATCTTTGTGCCAAATTTGAAGAAACTCCCTTAAGGAGTTCCTGAGATAACATATCATATTTAGGTACAAAATCCATTGAGCTTGTTTCTGTTGCACCTGACGGTCCAGTAGATGGCACCATGTGCTCACACAGTTTTCCAGACCTCTCCTTGTTAGTATAGTGGACAGTATCTCTACCTGTCAGGGTTCGATTCCCCGAGGTGGACTAATTATTGTTGTTACATTATAAACAAACAAATGTCACACTTTTGGTCACATGGGGAACAGTTGGCCCACATTCATAAAAAGAGACACATGTTCTCTGTGTGGTTGCAGCTGTAATATATTTGGCCACATTTGTTTTTTTTTACGTGGCGCTTCATGTTATTTTATCACAACCCCCTGGGCATCTAATGTTACATCGCCATCAAGGTGCAACAACAACTAGTAGGCTAAGTGTTTTGTTTGTGTGGAGCAATCTGTCCATTTGACAAATCTCATAGTATCATTGAAAATATGTGCAGCTGAAATAAAGTGTAACAAAGACGTTTATTGACATATGAAATAAACATTCTCCTACTACACTAGGCTACTATCCTTTTTTTTAATTTTTGTTGCGCATGCAGTTAAATTCAGTATTGTATATAGTGTAGTTGAATTATCGGACAGAACTGAGCATTGGAAATGACTGTGTGCAGTATTTGTACTGTACATAATTCACTACATGTTAGTAGAACAGCCTTTACAACATAGAGACCGTTTGTGAAATCCACCTCTTCTGCTTTTTAAAACTGTTACTGTGAAAACTGTTAACAGGAGATGCTGTTGCATAATTAAGTTAACCAATAATTACCAGAAATAAAAGCAACCTTGCAACATGTGAAGCAACTCGTCTGTCACATATCACTGTAACTCTGCTTCCGTCTGCTGGTCTAAAATGAACACAGACTGTCTCACTGCTGCTACAGTAACTTCACGTAGTCAGTCACAATATGAAACATACACTTACTGTAATTATACTTTACATAAATAGCATGAATTAACAAATGAAGAAAGAAAGAAAGAAAGAAATACACTTATCACCCCTGTAACTCTCATACTTTTTCATCCGCCCGGCCGCACTTATTTGTTAATAAAAGTGTAAATTGTACTGAAATTGACTACACACTTTTAAGCCAACAATATCAGGGACCAATTGTTTATTTATATTATAATAAATACAGTTATTTATTAATACAAATTATTAATTTTTGTCTAAAAACCATTGTGATGTCTGATGTGCAAGCTAATCCAAATCCAAATTTTGCCTAGGGCACCGGCCCTGGATAGATAAATAGATAGATAGACAGATAGATAGATAGATAGATAGATAGATAGACACGACAATACATCCGGTGTGGGACTTTCAAAATAAAAGGTGTTGTAAAGCTGTAGAGGAAAGCCAGTGTGTGTTTCTTTCATACCAATAAAGCCACTTTAAATTGAATTGAAGTGTGTTAGATGCTAAAGGTGCCAAATAATATCCTCCAGTTAAACAAGTGCACATATACATGTGGATTCTTTCACCACTTTGAATCCACATGGCTCCTACAGGTATATCTGGTTGATCCACTACTTCACTGATTCTCATTGTATTTAGCCTTTAGGTGTTTTGTTTGCTCCATTTCTTCTCCTAAAGTCTGCAGTCTGCTGAAGGGATTGTGCTGCCCCCCCCTCGCTGCTCTGTGAGGAAATGGGAGTGCTTTGGGACGCACTTCCTCTGAATCAGTAGCGCAACATTTCCAGTAAGAGCTTTCCATTAGCAGGAAGACTGAGAGTCTCTGGCTTTACGCAGCAACTTTCCCACCGAATGGGTCGGAGCTGAGCTGCATGGTTGTTTCCGAAGGAAGAAGTGTGAATAAATCTCTTCATCATGGAGTTAAAGAGGTAATGTGGAGTCTGTGAAGATGTCTGTGTGACTTCAATCCTCTGATGTGTCGCATTAAAGTGAAACATGTTGTGTTTGGCTTTCAGCAGAGCTCCTGACAGGATGTCTTTTGTCCTGCTGATTTTATGGACTGTTCCAACAGCTGTCTCTGGTGCGTATAGAGGACATGTAGGCAGCTTTTACGCACTAACTCCTTCTCAGGATTAATCTCTTCATGTGACGTCTGTTTCAGGCCTGAATCTGGACTGTACCAACGACTATGATAAACTGATGTTTTGCCACTTTGAAGCGCAAAACTGCTCCGAATACACTTTGAGTCTCCGGAGCAACCAAGGGTATGGGTGAGTTGTCTTTATTTACCTCATTATTGTGTCTCACTGCACTGTTAAAGCTCTACTTTTATTAGGTTCCTTTGGTTTCATTTAGTTTCGATTCAGGGTTTTTTTCATTGGCTATGTAATATAAAAAATAATATTATATTCAGTACAGTATATTCAGAACATGATGTTTGTTAGGGTGAGTTGCTGTAATGTGGGACACTGCCTAATGTGGGACACATAAGCTCCAGTGGGTGTAGGTGTTCTACTACGGAGTATTAGGGCCACATTGAGGGAAAAAAATAAGAGATTTCGAGACTGAAGTCATTTCCTCCTGTTCTTTCTTCGGAATAAAAGCAGTTCCTTGCACAATCTTTTCAAGGTCCTGATACTGATGATAATGTGCCAAAAGATGTAAAGTAAATAACACGTAAAATTACTACTTTATAATATAATGACTTTTTTTCTTGTAAAATTAGGACTTTAAAAGTGGGACAGGTTGATTTGCTTAATTTGGGACAGCATAGATTGTGCAAAAACAATGTTTGTTTATAGGGTTGTAGTCTTCTAATGCATTATTTTAGATATTTAAGGTGAAGGACAAATTATATTCAATAATTGGGGGTGGCTGCATCTCTGTTAAAATGGTATTTCTTGGAGGGTTTTTTTCTCATTTCTGCAGGTTGTTGTTTTTATGCATATGCATTACAGGTTATTCAATCATTATCCATAATGCAGTGTGTGGTAAGCAATGGTTTTACGCAGGTTCAGGTTTTATGTGTTGTTGATGTATTGGCTTTAAATAGGCCCTATGCCTGCAGTTGTATGTGTTCCCTGTGTAGTGAAATGAAAAAAATGTAACACTTTAACTTTGCAATTCACAGCAGATTCATGATTTTTTTAAGCTATGCATTTAATTATGCTTTCTTTGCATAACAGATATGATAATATAGGCTATTTAATGTCTTTCTAATATGCCTAAATGCTAAAACTATTGTAGTCTATTGTTTGTTTGATGTTGTTCGATTCTCCATGTAACATTGGAGAATTACTGAACATGGGATTTGCACATTTAGCCTTGAGTGTTTCCTACATTAATTAAGGGGATTTAAGCCTTTTAACAGACTTTTCAGTGTCCAACATTTTGGACATGACTGTCCCACATTAGGAAATAAAAATTTTGTCTGAGACAACTTGGCATCAGAGTCCTGATATGTCTACCATTTTGTTTATGAGTGGGATGCCTGCATTTTCTTTTTTGGTTTGATTAGCACACATCCTGGAGATTTCAGAGTGTTACTTGGTTTGGATCTAATGTATTGGCTTCATATCGCAATATATTCCAGAAGTCTGAAATGCAAAAAATGTCCCACATTAGGCTAATTCACTTTATCTTGTATTCCACAGGGAGCTGCCTTGCTTTGTCAAACAGTGTGACGGACAGTGTTGCTGCTCTTTGGATGATATGATACTTACTCTGGGGAACAGTCATACAGCAACAGTTTTGAAAGGAGGCAATATCACGGAGTCCAAAATCATCGACATCTCAGACACCAGTAGGTTGACTTTTATTTATTTATTTTTTTTAAATGAAAGCCCATAAATCTAATCTGCAGCTGTCGGAAATACACTGATCCAGATTCAGAATAACAGTGAACGGGTGTGAAACTGGATTGCGGTTCTGAAACTTTTCCCCTTACTTTTCTTATCTCTCTTCTTGTACAGTAAAGCCCAAAACCCCAACAATCATCTCAGTGACACAATCCAATGGGAATTTTCGAGTCGAGTGGAAGACAAACTACGACTGGGGTATTTTCGATGATGAAATGATGGCTTATGTGACTTATCATATAAAAGGAGACACACAAAAGGTAGGAGCAATGTCAAATGCACTGTATAACACTGAGATCCTTTGCACTGGGGATGTAGACTTAGTCATGGGCATTTGATTATGTGAGGTTGCCGATAAGTTTCTGAACCATCTTTTTTATAATTCTTGTTTCTCCATAGAAGCTACCCGAATTGATCAAGCCAAGTAAACGTGACGGACGACTGTTTTGGCATGAAATACTTGGTCGACACTTGAAGTCAAGTACAACATATGTGGTCAGCGTCAAAAGCTACATAGAGAGAAGCCACAAGTCCAGTGAAAGTAGTGAAGAGGAGGAATTCACAACCCGTAAGTGTCATCTTTTCCGTCTTTTTGTCACTTTTTATGTTTAAAGGGACAGTGTGTAGCATTTAGGGGATCTATGTTTTCTTTAGTGTATAATCACCTGAAAATGATCGTGTTTTTGTTACCATAGAATGAGCTGTTTATATCTACGTAGCGAGTGGATCCTCTCTTCACAGATGCGACCGCCATGTGCCTTCTCATGGTTTTCTCCCGGGGTCAAAATTCTCCCGTATTTCTCCCGATTTTCACACTTTTTCTCCTTTTCCTTATCTCAACCTGTATATATATATATATATATATATATATATATATATATATATATATACGCTCACGGCCGACACAACACGGTTTGAGCTGCGCTCGTCGCACATCACAGCGTGCAGCGCCCAAGTTGGGCTTTGCTGTACGCAGTCAATGGTTTTGGACGCAGCGAAAAGCCGTAGCGGCGTGACCCAAACCATTGGGAATAACGGGTTTCAGAGCGAAGTGGTGCCGTTCTGGCCTTGTGTCTGAAAGGGCCTTCAGTGAGTGAGAGACGGAGAGAGAATTGGAGAGTACTAAGAGAAAGAAATACTCGAGCAGAGGCAGAAAATGAATGAATCAATAAAAACTGATGATCCTCGTTTATACCAGAAGTTCACACCAGCGGGGCGATTTATTCAGTTTTCTTTCCTGAGAATTAAAAGTAAAATTTAAAGTAGGCCTATTTACCATAAAAATGCTGTTGCAGTGTACTTATTATTTTTGATATTTTCATTCTTTAAAAGTCACCAGAATGCAGGAAACACATTTTTGTGGGGGAGGACCCCCAGACCCCCGCTTTGGTTTTGAAATCCTCCTTTTTTTTGAGGTCTCGAGGTTGGCGAGTATGCTTGGCACACGGGAGAAGCTTCAGTTGGTTGCAGTCTGCAACTTCACCGCTAGATGCTGCCAGATCTTACACACTGCACCTCCTAAATTTCCTTCGGGATCAATCAAGTATCTATCTATCTAAGTATAGTGTATATTTCTTAGACAAATGATGAGATTCCTTAAACATATTTAGTGAAATAGGCTAGCCTACATAGTGCGTCTGACCCAGTATTTGAAAGAGTATAATTTATACTGCATCCACCACGACTGTGACAGCTTTTACTCCAGCAAGGGGAAGGGCTACCGAACTGCTACGCAACTAACAGCAGCTACAGTACATCTGTTTTCTGTTTTGAAAATATTATACTTGTTTGCCCTCCCCGTCTTGGATCTGACCCAGGATCTGCCTGCTATTAGTAATCTACCAGGAATGTGCTCTTGCATGTACTTACTTGGCATTGTGCTGCCAGATGACATTGCGTCGCTGCAAAAATTGAACCAGGGACAACTTTTTCACCGGAGCCCTTCACTTCAGGACCCATGCTGCGTAAACTCAGCGGTCTCATTGAAATGCACGAGGAGGTGTTTCATCCACATTGTTAAGACAAAGGGTAAAATAGTCATTGCAGATCAGGATCATGACAGACGGTACGGATCAGTCATAGTATTTTAAACTGTGTGCAGTGTTTCGGTGTCTGATAACTCGTGGATCTATTAACCAAACTGGACTCTCCTCTCTCTCGTCTTTCTCTCTGTGTTGCTCCACTATTACGGGCTCACCCATTGATGCACCCTAGGGATCTCTTTTCACATCCGCATTCTCTGCAGCCAGACGCTCCGCCCTACCATTTTCCTCAAAGTCAGCCTACTCACTGCAAGTCACTGTAAAGTCTAACTCTTCTGTCACGTGAACAGAACGTCTGGAATTTGCCATATTTATGCAGAACACAGGTTGGAGAAAGCTGATCCATATTTGCATCTAATTTGTCTTTAAACTGTAAACATAAATGGTGCATGTTAAGCATGTATGAACTTCTGTTATAAGAAACGATACCTCAAATCAAAGGCACTTTAATGAAGTGATAATGCCAGCAGCTGCTGATGCATTAATTATACAGTATTTACAGGTGTTGAGTTGTCCCACAAGCTGTCCTTGTGGATGCTATTACACATAACACAAGCAGGGCTGCACAATTAATTGAAATGTTATCAAAATCTCAATATGGCGTAGTGCAATTTTCAAATCACAGGATTTTAAATATTTGTTAAAGGCAAAATGTGTGTCAAAGTACCATTTTGAATTAAATACTGTCATGCTTCAGAGATGTCCTGCAGAGATGTCCTGCAGAGATCCTACACATCATATTCTACAGACTTAAAACATCTTTGTTTGGTACAGATCCCTGCAAAAATCACAACATAATCATTTGAATATGTTTTTCAATGAAAATGAGTATCATGTTGTAAAAATGATCATTCCCTCTAATATCGCAAATCATAACGCAATCACAATATCAGTCAAAATAATCGCAATTAGATATATTTTCAAAATCGTTCAGCCCCAAACACAAGCCTGGTGCAGATCTACAGCCATGCACTTCTCTCTAGTTTATCTCTCTACTGCATGTAATCTGTACGAAAATGGATTGATTTCTAAACTTACTTCATACATGTTACTTCACAGCTCTGTCTCCTGTTGTCCTGCCCATGGTTATCATCATCAGCCTCAGTGTTGCTGCAGTCATCATCACCGGTGCTATATACGTCTGTTATGTAAAGTAAGTCATGCAGATAAAAGATTGTCTTTGCATTCTTTCTCTGTCAGTGAATGATATGAAAGGCTTTGCTCTTAAATACTGTAACTCCTGTGTTGTGTTTATGTGCGATTCTTGTTGATTTATCTGTCCAATTTATTTTAGGCTCAAAACAAAGTGGTGGGACACAGTTGCCAAATGTCCAAATCCCAAACTTCTGATTATGCATCCAAGCGAGCAAGAGGTGAGTCTAAAAAACAGCAGCTTCAATTGTTGCATCCTTTTTCTGCAATAGCCATTCGATGCATTTACATTCTGTGATTCCTTCTCTATATAGTAGATTCAGAGAGTCTAAATTAAATTAAATGTAATGTAATAATGTAATATTGCGCTCGGCGGCTCACATTACCGCAGTCTTGGAAAGGGAGGAGTGAACTGAGGGGCATTCAGTTGGTTGCAATCTGCAACCACACCACTAGATGCCAAAGCCTACACACTGTACATTAAAACTTCTTCAGATACTTTCTGAAACATGAACAAGTCAATTTGAAAATGTTTTTCTTTCTGCAGTTATATATTTCATGTAGAATCTTTTAGAAAAAAGCATTTCTATATTGAACCTTTTAGTCGACATGTTTCAGATCTGTAGTTTTAATTGTTTTATCCTCCTTGCTGCAGGTCTTGAAGCCTGTGCAACCCACCATCTCCTCTGTCTGTGTCGAGCCATTTGTTCCAGATGACAGCAAACCATGGTTAGTGCGGCGGCATTAGTGCATTTCCTTCTATGTGACTATATTGGCGGTTTAATCAGTAACCCATTTCTCTGTACTCAGGTCGAAGGGGTCGTGGAGCAGTGGGAGCCCTCAGCAAAGCAGTGGAATCAGTACTGGCTCTTCCTGTCTCAGTTATGCTAACACAGAACCTGCTGACATTATAGCCGGTGTTCAGGAGGCCCTTGGTAAAGCCTTCGCCAATATCAGCCCGATATCACCTTTGACCACCAATCCGCTTGCAGAATTAAACAGAGACTGGGGTTTGCTCTCCTCTCTCTGTGCTGTCAGAGCTGATGACATGAGTTCTGGATCATCTGGCTTCGACAACAGAACCTACTCCATCCTCCTTCCCGGCGGCCCACATCAGGTTGTGACGGACAGCTCTGAGGTCCAGACGCAGTCCCAAATGATTTGTGACTCTGCATACCATCCTAATGCGGGTGATGCTGAGTCCTGTGTTGACCAACAGGCACCAGCTTTTCCGCTTGTTGATTTTCCTCCAGTGGTTTTATCTCTTATGCCAACAGACATGTCATATCAGCAGAGCAATGCAGATTCTGGGGGATTTCCATATGCAGAAGACTCCAGTTTGTCCTCCGTCTCTAGTGGCACCAACACAGTTGCGTCATGCGATCATGTGTCCAGAGTTGAGGCCGGGCGTGAGAGCTCTGAGGAGGCGGTGCGAGGCGGGACAAAGCCACATGGAATAACTGAAGTGGCTGATGCGAACCCCTGCTACGGCTGTGTGCCGGCAGCCTCACGCAGCCTTCCTCCAGTGCAGGACGACTACCAGCCATTTCACAACCTGGTGGAGCAGCCTGATGTTTTGTTTTCAGAGGAGAGAAGTGATGAGGAAGAGGAACATTTGAACAAATATCCTGGGGAATCGTTCACCAAGACGCCTCAGAGCTTCTTAAGCCCAGCTGCCCCAGATTTCATTAACAATGTCCAGGGTGGCCAATGTCTCTCTGAGGTCCAGAGATCTTTCGTCCCCTTGATCCCTGCTGACCAGTTGAAGCCATTATTCACAGACAGCGGCTATCAGTGTGTGTAGCGCTGAATTTTTATGCCTTTTTTATTTTTTGTGCTTCTTTAAATTATTGTGAAACATTGTTGAGAAATTTAGAAGATGAGAGAGACGGAGCGGAGGATGTAACAGACTATGATCCATCCATCTATTATCTGTTATCCTATTCAGGGTCGGCGGGGGGGGGGGGGGGGGGGGGGGCGCTGGAGCCGATCCCAGCTGACATTGGGCGAAGGCGGGGTTCACCCTGAACCGGTCACCAGACTATCACAGGGCTCACACATAGAGACAGACAATCGTTCACGCTCACATTCACACCTACGGGACATTTAGAGTCAACAATGAACCTGCATGTCTTTGGACTTTTGGAGGAAACCTGAGCACCCGGAGAAAACCCACGCTAACACGGGGAGAACATGCAGACTCCACACCTGGCTTCGGGCCCTTCTGTGTGCAGGTCAGGTTGACAGACTGTGAATGGTGTTAATTCACTTGGAAACAGCAGCAAAACAATCTCACCTCTCAAGATTCATTTAGTTAGTGCTGTGTTCAAAACGTCAAGTCACATTTGCACTGTAAGAATTTTGTAATTTTAAGCCTAACCATGTTGTTTTTTCTAAACCTAACTAAGTGGTTTTGTTGCCTAATCCTAAACAAGTGTTTTCGTTTAATTCACAACATTAAACACGTGTCTGACCAAGCGTCAGTGTGTGACGAGTTGATTGATGATCATGTATATTTTTTGTTTGCGGCAGCGATTCAAAGAAAACACATCTTGGCACCTTATGAAAACAGTAGATTTGTTTAATATGTGAATACGTTGCAACTGTGTGTGACTGCCTTTGTTGTATAAAATCCATAAAGTTTGTACATAAAAACATTCATGTAAGATGTCTGTCATAAACAGAATGCACTTGTTTTGAGTTTTAAATGTGTGCTTGAACAAAGCAGCTGCAGTCATCTGCTCACATATCCATATCTCGCTTGTCATAAAGGTCATTTGTTTGTCACGTAGCTCGTGGGAAATGTATTCTCTGAATGTTGTATAAAGCTTAGAAGAACTTCAGTGAAATATGAGCGAACAGAAGAGTCATTTCTGGTGTATTATTTCAAAGTTTGATATAACCCGGGGGGAGTCGTCACAAGAAAATAGCACATGTACCCAGTTGGGACATCAACCGCGAGCCTTTTAAGGAAAATTACATCCAAACTGCCTTAACCCTGCGTCTGAAACGAGTCGGCTGTCATTGTGAGCTGGTGCTATTCATGGTTGTGAAACGACTTCCTCATAGCTCTTCTCTGGAACTGCTGAGCCTCTTCCACAGAAACACACACACGTCACCTCAGGTTGCACTCGTCACAGCAATGACTCTCTCTTCACTATCAATTCACTATATGCAAAGAAATGGTGGCATTCTGGGAAGACGTTAAACAAAGGTTAACACATTTCTTAATTGTTCAAATAAAAGATATATTATCTTGAGTTGTGTTTGCTTCAAAGGGACATAGCTGCTGAGTTTTAATGTTGTTTTAATGCAGAACAAGCAATTTTTTAGATAAATCTTAGATATACATTATCTGCAAATAACACTAAAACTAACTGCATGGCTAGATACAGTGAGAAGATGTTTTTTTTTTTTGTGATTTGGATAAATTGACCCCAAGTAGGAGCTTAAGTTTTCGTTATTGTGTCCAATCTTAAACAAAAAAATGTCAAATACAACGTATCCCAGCTTCATTGGTAGGAAGTTATGAAAGACTACCACAAATGTTCTTCCTTAATTTGACTTATTTTCTGTTTAAACTAGGTATCAGGGCTTATTTCAAAAGTGTAAACAATGGTATATAAAAGTTTCATTTACTGAGGCGGGCAGAGAGGTTGGACTTTTTAGAGTTAGGTATGTGAGTGGTCGGTTGGAAGTACAGATATATTGACATCACCAACAATATAAACATGAGCTGTCAATCGATTAAAATATTTAATCGCATGATTGTCCATGATTAATCGAGATCAGTTGCACATTTTTTATCTGTTCAAAATGAACCTTAAAGGGAGATTTGTCAAGTATTTAATACTCTCATCAACATGGGAGTGGACAAATATGCTGCTTTATGCAAATATATGTATATATTTATTATTGTAAATCAATGAACAACACAAAACAATGACAGATATTGTCCAGAAACCCTCACAGGTTCTGCATTTAGCATAAAACAATATGCTCAAATCATAACATGGCAAACTGCAGCCCAACAGGCAACAACAGCTGTCAGTGTGTCAGTGTGCTGACTTGACTATGACTTGCCCCAAACTGCATGTGATTATCATAAAGTGGGCATGTCTGTAAAGGGGAGACTCGTGGGTACCCATAGAACCCATTTACATTCACTGATCTGGAGGTCAGAGGTCAAGGGACCCCTTTGAAAATGGCCATGCCAGTTTTTCCTCGACAAAATTTAGCGTAAGTTTGGAGCGTTATTTAACCTCCTTTATGACAAGCTAGTATGACCTGGTTGGTACCGATGGATTCATCAGGTTTTATAGTTTCATATGAGATAGATAGATAGATTCTCATGTACAAGTGTAGTTTACCTGAGAAGGATTTAATACAGAATACTGTTTCAATGCCACTAAAACAAAGACAGTATGAAACAATGGCTGTAGTGTTTACAGACAGTGAGTTATGTACAAATACTATAATATAGAGTACATAGTCATTTCCAAAGCTCATTTGATCATGTAACTGTATATGATATTGTATCATGTTTTGCAGGTTCACAGAATGTGGATGTGACAGGAGGCACATACGTTTAAAAGGATGTTCTTGGTTAATTCAACAGAATATTAATTCTTTCATATGAACTTCAACAGAAAAGTCACTGATGCAAAATGTGAAGCTGCTCATCTGTCACATTCAGTATGAACTCTGCTTCCACCTGGTGGTCTTAATGTGTTACCACGGTAACTTCATGTGGAACCAGACTTAAACCCAGCAGGTGGCTTTGAACAAGTGTTAGAAGGGGTGAACCCACAACTCTGTCCTTACTCAGAAAAACTGCAGGAAAAGCATTAAAAGTCTTTCCAAGGACTTTCACAACTCATCATACTCCACCTCAGTTTCTGTCATGAAGGGAACAACATCGCCTACAGCGGTGGTTCCCAACTTTTTTCCCTTAAGGGACCCTATTTTCTATCATTGAGTAAACTGGCGACCCCTGACTAAGTGACATATTTTATGGATATTTCATATCATTTTCAATGCATAACAATAACAGTACAGAACAACTGATGAACTGTACAATTAAACCAAATAGTGAACGCAATAACTGCAGGAAGTTTATGTAAAAGGAGCGACTTGGATGAATTTTGAGCAGATTATTTCCTGTGAATATTGCATCAGAAATGTATGTTATATTTAGGAACTTTTCATACAATTCTCTGTCTGTATTATGTATTTTTTATTTTAACAATCATACCTATTTAATAGTCTGTGTTTTCTTCTCCCTGACACTCGGCCATTGTTCTATCAGCTTTTTGGTTGTTTTAACTGCGTACTTCTAATGCAGGACGAGGCTGTTTAGCAGAGAGGGAAGGCTCTGTGAATATAACTTGTGTTCAGGTCTTCCGGTCTTCACCAACCCTTCCTTCCACCAGCTCCTAGCTTGACACCTGTGAGTACTAACAACAGCCATGTTTGTTGTTTACGTTCCTAATGATCATTTTGGGGGAGTTTCTTTGGAGGGAGGCCTGAAGGGACGGACTGTCAGTAATCCTCTCTAGATTTAGGGACCTTTGGAGCTAGTTAGCAGCTGCCTACTTTCATTGGAAAAGAGTTGGCAACACTGGGCTCATTTTTTCGGATGGATCATTTTTAATAGTGTACTCTTGCTAGTTTCTCAAGATCGCCCACCTTTCCTTTAAATAATAATCCAAACTTTAACATATGAATGAAATGCTGAAGTATAGGCCAACTGTATTTAAAAAAAATACAAAATCAAATCAATGAAAGATAATGAAGAAGGCCTCTTTGTCGACCCCTAGTGGGGGTCGGGACCTCCAGGTTGGAAACCACTGGCCTCCAGTAACAGTATTTCCTGTAACTGGAGGAGCCACTTCAGCAGCAGTGAGGGAAGTTATTGGAGGGGGAGAAGGATTGTCATAACTGTGAGGTCTTTGATTGGAAGAATGCAGCGGAGGAGGACGGGTGCAGCCACAGTAACCTCTGATTAAATCTGAACTCCTGAGAAATTTTCTGTTATTGCTGAAACTCCTGAGTAGCTGCAGCTCCACCTTTCTGCTGCACACCTGAAGCTCAGACTGCAGCATGCAACAACCAGGCCGGCTGAGGCTGAGGCCGTGGCTGGAGGAGCAGATTCAGTCTGGGGGGTATCCAGGAGTCAGCTGGCTGGACCAGGTAGACCCCCCCACCCTCACCCTCATCACACACAAACACATGCATTCACACCTGGGCAGCAGACAGAGAACAATGAATCATGAAATACTCTTTTTGTTTTGTTTACAGTCAGCACGAATCTTCCAAATCCCGTGGAAACATGCCGCTCGTCATGGATGGAGTATTGACCGAGATGCTACACTCTTCAGGAGCTGGGCCATGCACACTGGTAGGAAACCCACACCAACACATGTGTCGTCCAGTCAGACTATTTCTTATTATCTCTCGTGTTGACTGCTCATATTCTATAAATCTAAATCACTCTGCCTGAGTGTTCTTACATTTACACTTGCATGATGCTTTGATGCAGAGCAACGAAAGAGTATAACAAGCTTATATTGTACTTTATATATTATACCAGGCTTTTATTTGTGATCTTAGTAACAGAATGCACTGCTTGAGCCACTACAGCACTACAGCCGGGCAATATGGTCGAAATCAATGTCATGATATTGATGTAAATATTTTTATAATGTCAAAATATATCACAATGGGCCAAATTTATTAAACTAAACTAGCTGTGTTCCACTGTCATGTGTTCACACATGTAAAACAGAAACTTAAGTAACTCTTTTTCTTTTTTTAAGTCTTGCCTCATTTCATATTTGGCATTAATTTGATCACTTTTACGGGGTGGCCCGGTGGTTAAAGCGCAGACGGTTCAATTCTGACCAGGGATCTGTCAATGAAGGTTAAAATGCCCCCAAAAAGATTGCTTTTACTGGATGACTTCAATCATGAGAAATGTCCAAAGAATAATCCTCAGTAAAGCGTATCATTTCTTGAATTTGCAAAATTTTTGGAAGAAAAATAAAGTTTCCCTGCATTTTGGGAAATATTTCACCCATCCTGATGAGATCTGATCAGATCAGATGTGTTTCCTGCTGCTAGTAGAAGTCTTTCCAGTTAAGAGCAGTCAGCGATGTATTGTTGATTGTATTGTACTGATTCAACTTTCACAGGAATCTTAGACAGCACCCGTTTATGCAAAATAAACGCATAAACTGAATTCGAAGGAAAAAACTTGGAAAAAAGATGATTGATCGGTTCAAGTGGTTTTTAGCGTCTGCACATTTAAAACCTTTCCAAACCAGTTCTCCCTGTTGCTGCTTAGACTCTCAGGACATGAATGTCTTTGTTAACAGAATCCACAGAATAAGAAACATGTACATTTAATTAGGGCCGTCAAAGTTAACGGGATAATAACTCGTTAACGGAAATTTGTTTTAACACCAATAATGTCTTTAACGCATTAACACAACTTGCGATTTTTAGGTTGGCATGGCCATTTCCAAAGGGGTCCCTTGACCTCTGACCTCCAGATCAGTGAATGTAAACGGGTTCTATGGGTACCCACGAGTCTCCCCTTTACAGACATGCCCACTTTATGATAATCACATGCAGTTTGGGGCAAGTCATAGTCAAGTCAGCACACTGACACACTGACAGCTGTTGTTGCCTGTTGGGCTGCAGTTTGCCATGTTATGATCTGAGCATATTGTTTTATGCTAAATGCAGAACCTGTGAGGGTTTCTGGATAATATCTGTCATTGTTTTGTGTTGTTAATTGATTTACAATAATAAATATATACATACATTTGCATAAAGCAGCATATTTACCCACTCCCATGTTGATAAGAGGATTATATACTTGACAAATCTCCCTTTAAGGTTCATTTAGAAAAGATAAGAATTAATCATGATTAACTATGAACAATCATGTGATTAATCGCGATTGAATATTCGATTGAATAGCCCTACATTTAATTTTAATTAATATGGTATAATAATAATAATTTCATAATCCTCTTGTGTAAACTGTTTTCTAATCTCATAACTAGATGTTTCTGTATGTTCTGAGTTGAGTAAAGTTGTCCAACACACATCACACCATCACACACTGCAGCCTTGGGAAAGTCACGCTCTGTGATCGTGGCAGCATCACATCATGGAAAAGCTCCAGTTCAGTTGCTGTGAATGCGCAGGGTGATCGTATTGCTGTCAAAGTACAACAGGACGGCTTCACACAAGATCTAGAATAAACATATGCATCAGTTTAATATGTGAAAGCACACACTGTGTACAACGGGTATGTTCTAAAGTTCAGCTCAATATTCAAGAGATTTTAAAGGCAGGGTTGGTAATCTGGAAAAAACTAGTAAGAGTACGCTTGATTTTAAAAATGACCCAACCGAAAAACCCAGCCCGGTGTTGCAAACTCTTTTCCAATGAAAGAAGCGAGCAGATCTCTGTGAAAATCTTGTTTATTATTACTATTATTTTATTGTATTCTGTTTTATTTTTTTGTGTTTTTCTGTTTTGTTGTTTTTCTGTTGTGTTTTTTATCAGTTTGTTTGTAGTCTGTTCGGTCTCTGTCATGTGTTTGTTTAGGACCAACCTTGAAAACGAGATGATTCATCTCAAGGGGTTATCCTGATATAATAAACTTCAATATAATATTGGGGTAATTTGGCAGTAATTCCAAATACATTTCAAATAGGTTACTTGCTAATTATCACCTAATTACTATGAAATTTGCAGACCTATAAAATTAAGTGTTACCCAATTAATTTTGGACCCATCCTATTTAGTGTCATAGGCATTCCAGTGAGCCTGCATGCACAATACCAGGGACATAATCAATATTATTAATTACACCTGTGATTACCCTGCAATGCCATGTCAAGATGGCTGCTCTGAAATGGGCAAATTAAGCCCAAAAGAATTGACAAAACTTCAAGTCTCTTCTCTTCAAATGGTTGTGTGTAATACAGCTGCTGCAAACTGTGCTTCTTTTCTTCCTGTTCGCCCTTGTCTGCTGTAAATGATCCGTAGTGGATCTTTGTGAAGCTCCAGTGATCTTTTTACTGAGGCTAAATATGAGAACTCAACACACTGGATGAAGTCACACACTGGATGATAGATGGTGGCAGCACAGTTTAAAGGGATAGCTAGGGTTACCTACAGGAGATGACGGTCGGCACGCCCCCAGTTTGGAGAGGAGCATCTGATTGGTCGACCTCAGTGCAAGAGTTCTGCTAGATAAGGTGGTGCCAGCCCATTTAAAACCTTAAAAACAAGCAATAAAATCTTAAAATCAATCTAGATAAACAGACAGGAAACCAGGGGGGGGGGGGGGATAGGGTCATAACGATGACATTTATGGGTAATACGCCAGGTTTAAATATACAGGAAGATTCCTGTAACTCGCCCTGAAAATCTTGTTTCTGCTGACCTCCAGTGGTTAAACTTCTCACCTTGCTGCAGTGATGCACAGGTGTACTCCGAGACGCCGTGACATCACTGCTGGGTGTTGTTACACTTCTGACCGCACCTAACCACAGCCGACCGGTGATAACTGACACAATAAGAGCCACTAGATTGCTCCTGCTTTATTAACTAATCCGGGGGCCCCATCTTGAAGAGCATTTATGAAAATGTCCTAAACTATTTTGCGTTAATCAAATGACCACATAGCAGATCTGGGGCCAGATATTACAGCAGACAACTTTACAAAAAAGGGGGATTAAGAGGAGCTCAACCCCAAAACTTAGTTCAATACACACACACACACACACACACACACACACACACTTTAACTTTAATTCTGCACACTACAAAAACATCTCTACCTCAGTTCTTATCCTGCATTATATTCCATATCTGACATTTCTTAATATCTGTTTCTCCTATATTTTATTACCCAGCACTATATCACTTTCTGCACTACATTCACTTTTTCTTTAAATAGTCCTGTATCTCAGTTGTTTACCCTGCACTATATTCATTTTTAACAGTTCTTCTGCACATTGCATATTTTGTTTTATACTCTGTATTACTTACATGTGTCTTGTTACTACTTGTGTCGTTTTACTAATATGTGTACTACTCACCTGTGACGTTTTTACTAATATGTTTGCACTATGGAACTGTGATGCTGGAAACTTGAATTTCCCTCGGGATCAATAAAGTTACTATCTATCTATCTATCTATCTATCTATCCATCTATCTATCTATCTATCTATCGACACATACCAACGGTTGTCTGTACACTTGTTTACTTCAGGACGATACCGTCCAGGCAAAGACAAGCCAGACCCAAAGACATGGAAGGCAAATTTCCGCTGTGCCTTGAACTCGCTGCCTGACATCTGTGAGCTGCGGGAACACAGCAGGAAGAGAGGCAGCAACGCCTACAGAGTCTACAGGATGCTGCCCAGCACACAAACACACAGACGCAGGAGGGGTAAGACACACTTTCAAAAATGGATGTACCACTTCAGAGGTAAACAGTATTCTCAGACACACCTCATTGTCCTGTTCTTCCCTTTCTCAGGGCTGCGGTTGTTCAGCAGGCCTCGAGAGAGAAGTTTAGCTGAAGACACCACGCATGCTTGGCAACCCACAACAACAACAAGACCCACGTCAGAAACACCCCAGAAAGTGGAGACGCCTGCAGAAGACACATTTGGCATCATGCAAACACACGGTGAGACGCTTGTTGTCAAAGCATTTGATTATAAAAGACGTTGCCTCTGTAGCCTGACAATGATGACAGACGTTGTTGTTGTTCAGGGACGTGGGAGACCAAACCGGAGGACCAGGAGCAGAATGAGGCTGTGTTTAAGGTATCAGATCCTATCCTGTCGTAGAGACTCTCTCACTGGCAGAATGACTGACTCACTAAAAGTTCCCTGATCAAACTGCATCCTATTTGACTTAACTGCTTAGAGATCAGTTGCATATTCCTGGGATGCAGCTTGGGTTGTGTAGGTGGTGCTCTAGATCTAGATCTAGATCTAGCACTAGATCTAGATCTAGATCTAGATCTAGTGCTCTAGATCAGATCTAGATCTAGATCTGGTGCTCTAGATCAGATCAGATCTAGATCTGGCTCTGACTGACTGCAGGTATTTTGTCTCCCGTAGTTGATGGACCACTTAAGCAACACTGACGTGTGGAACCAGACCGGGGATCAGAGAGGATGGAGAACACACACACTGTGGGACCACTGTCACTGTACGGCAATATAGAAATATATACAGTATGTGTGTCCTAATACACACAGACACACATATATAAGTATATACAGTATGTGTGTGTCTGTGTGTATTAGGACTTCTAAAGTCTTCTCACTCCTACAGTTTTATGATTTCTTCACATAATTGATTGAGTTAATTGAAAAATCTGTCAGAATGCATCAGTAGCAGGTTATTATTGTGTGTTCCCAGATGAATGCAGTGCTACAAAAAGATCTAGTGCTGATTAAAGGGGACCTATTATGCTTTTTTCCTTTCCTTAAGTGTGTTATATAGTTTTTTGTGCATGTAAAACGTCTGCAAAGTTACAAAGCCCAAAGTCCACGGCAAAGAGCAAAAGAGTTAATTGGGGTTTATGCTCGCCGTACTGAAGCCGGCGCGAGGTGCGTGTGCCAGAAAATCACGTCATCGCGGCTTTCACGTGGTGCGCGAAGGCTCCGCAAGTTGTTGCGGCGCTTGGTCGTGCACCTCTGAATTTTTGTAACTACGTGCCTGGAGACTGGCCAAGCAGGTTTGTCTGTACAGACATCTCTACACCTGTTCACTGAGAGATCACAGGGACAGTCACGTCATTAAACTCTTGGAAAGAAACAGGCAACACACTGGGGAGAGAAGAGACTTTTTTTCCCTTTCCGGTACCACTCGTTGACGTCTTGCTTATCCACAGAATATTTTGTTTGTACCCCTCCTGGTGTTTCGGAGCACACTGCAACGAACAACGCGCTGAGCATAAACACCTCTGTGCATGCTCGTAGCACGCGCACCATCTACGGAAGCCTGCGCTACAGTGTCTCGCACAAGTATAAACAAAGCTTTACTCCCCCCCACAGAAACGCTGCTCCTGAACTGCCTGAAACGTCTTGATTGAAGTCCCGCCTTTTTTTTCCCCTCCAGTAACGTGGTGATGTCACCAAGTAACACATTTGCATAATACCTGCCTAGCGGCTAGTTTGCTAGCTAGTTAGAGCGGAGCTGGAGCGGAGTCCAAAGAGTTTGGTTTGGTTGACCAATCACAACAGTGGGTCAGCTGACCAATCAGAGCAGACTGGGCTACAAGTATGCTCCTGAAAATAAGCACGATAGGTCCTCTTTTAGGACCGAGTATTATTGTGAAACATAGATTAAATAAAAGAACAACTTTCTTAGTTGGCCAAGCTACAAAAGGCCGGTTAGATTTGTAGGCCAAATGTCTGTTCCCATGTGTTCCTGTCTTTGCATGTGTGTTTAGATGTTGTTTTCTGCTCCTCAGGTGCTGGTGATGATAACCCGTACTGTCTGCACACAGAGAACTACACTGATCTGTTCGGTCCAAACTACATCAAGGAGCTCTCCGACTGGTCCACACATCAGCAAACACTGATGCTGTAGCTGCACACCAAACAGCTTATCCTCCGGCTCGTTGTCTTAACCAAATGTTTGACTTTAAAGCTGTTTTTCCTTCAGGCTTTCTTGCTAACCTTCTGATGCCCCCCCGCTGAGCTGACCACTGAAAAAGGGAAACAAGAGAGGGGGAGCGGACGGAGAATATTGCTCTGTCAGTCAGTCGGTCGGTCATCCTCTCTGCTGAGCATGCTGAGGTGAAGATCCTGTTCCAAGCCAAGCTTTCCCTCTGTCATCATCAGCTGGGTTCACTGTGGTTCACTGCCTCAAACTCACTGACACGACACCAAGCTCACGCCACAGCTCACAGAGAAAACAGATCTCATTCCTCGATTTTTATGCCTTTGGTTTTTACCATTTTTAAGACTTCTCAAAGAGATACTTAATTTTGTATATTTTCATTTTTTTGAGGCAGCATGTGGTGCAATTTGTTTTGTGATATCATACAACCTGTTTGCATTTTTAAAATAAGCGTGCATTTACAAATTGTAAAAGCAACTAAAGCACATTACCTTATCAGGAGTCTTTACATTGTGTGTGTGTGTGTGTGTGTGTGTGTGTGTGTGTGTGTGTGTGTATGAACTGAAGGAGGTGGCTTCAGAAGCTGTCTGTGTGTTATCACTTCAATATAATCTATAATCAGCAGTGGAATTATATTCGGCAGTAACCCACCGTCATTATTACACTTGAATTAATGTGATAAATAAAAAGAGGCTGACCTGTAACCTGCCCTTATTGTTTATTGACTTTTAAAGACTTGTTTTTTTTACGCCGTCAGACTCACCATGTGACTGTAAAAACAAACAGATGCGTAGTACTAAATAAATACAGCCACAAGTAAAACTCTAAGGCACACTTCCAGGTTCAGTTAGCAATGATATAATGGACTGAAATCTAATCACTTTAGCCAACTGGCTAAAGCCACAAAGCCTCAAACATAGATACTCACAGCAGTTATCTGTGCTTGTGCTTCACATCGTGGTAGACATTTTGACTTGTCATAGTAGGAGAAGCTCCGGCTCAAACAATAACACTAATTATGACTGTTCCTTTGAAGTGTCTTCACGTCAGCATGCACAATACCATGGCCTTAAACGTGCACACACCTGAATGTAATGGAGCCTGTAATTACACCTGCAGGGATCTTCATAAAAAAAGACCTGACACATGATATTAAACCTACATCAATAATTACCAATACAGTTATTTACAGTACATTTACTCAGTTACTTAAAGCTGCAGTAGGCAGAATATTTTCATCATTGGGCAAAAGTTCCATAATAACCTTTCAGCATATATTAATTCAAGTGATCTGAGAGATAACTAAACTTCTGCACCTCCTCATGGCTCATTAAAATAAAAATGAAAAAAATTAACAGATTTGTGTTGCAAAACTTTGTTTTAATTTTTTTTCCTCTCCAATCAATCATCTCACGACCCCTCAAATTAATCTTCATATGAACCACTATACTTACAGTAGTTAAAACTAGCTCAACCTCGAGTCGCTGCAACAGTTAAAAGCTGCTAACACATTGACACAACCATATTAAAAAACAAATATCATAAGAAAAAAGAAATCAGTCAGAGGGGCCATTTTTCTTTTACTTTTGATGTACAATGTTTACCAAAGTATGATTTTGAATGCAGGACTTTAACTTGTAGTGGAGTATTTTTTCATTGTTGTATTGGTACTTTTAGTTAAGAAAAGGATTCTGTGCACTTCCACCACTGTATTTTTGGTATTAAACATTTGTGCTGTCCTCCAGAATGAGCTCAACCATCCACTTTATCACCACATATGTGGGCGTTTTTGGCCTGAAGTGAAAACATGGAACACACAGTTGTTCAAATATCAACATTTAACATTTATTTCTCATTGTTTATTCTGAAAAAATGCAGAAAAAAAAGACAGATGAACTTCCCTTAAAGTGGGAACTACATATCAGGCAGTTCCTGAGGGAAAAAAACAAAACAACAAATAACAAGAAAACGCTGCTCTGCCTTCCCAGTACTGTTATACAGAAAAGTAGCCTAAATATGTGTGACCCTGAATACATATACACCATGGATCCATTACTTTCATGTTACGTATTTACAGTATCATCACAGAAGAAGTCCAATGACAGGAATCCCAAAAGGAAACAATTTGTTAAAGTCACATTCAACCAGTCCACTAGCACCGTCTGCTGGTAACATCATATACTGCAATCCCGGTATGTCTTCACATACTACAGCATTCAGCACAGAGCTGGAAAAACACTAACTAGACTACACATAATGTGGATCTCTTTTCATCACAGGAAATACTACGGAAACATTTAAAGAGGAACAGATGAGCACTGTGACAATACTTTAGCCTGATGAATCACATTATTAAATCTGCGTTGGGAAAGTGGTTACCAGCAGTTTGTTTTAAGGCTGTAAATGATAAGATATTACAAATGTGACTATATCTATCAGGTAATTCATCCTGTCTGGCACCAACACCAAAGATGTCATTCTTTTATCATAAACAGTGTGACAATAGCACTCAGTTTAACACCAATTTACACAGACTTTTGCTCGACTTAATAGTACAACCACATTCTGTTGTTAGTCAATCACACGATGTACATGGTGGACAAATAATGATCCAGGCCTGCTGGTTTGCTCAACACCTTTTGGTTTTGTAAGCAGTGATGGGGCCATCACAGCACAGTGATGCTCCGCCACTATTTGCAAAGATTTCATAAAGGTATTTTGAATGGAGCCTGGTTCAGAAATTTGGACTACATGTGACAATACTGAGGGACGACCAGCCGGCCAATGAAAACAAAGATTATTAACTCTAGTCTGATCACTAACACAACTGACAACCAGCATAATCAGGCAATAAGAGCTGCACTTATTTACGTTCCTCGAAGTGAGGAACCCTTTATAGAAAGTTCTCTCTCCTTGAAAAAGGAGTTAACTTTTAACATCTTTTAACACTGAAGCAACTTAATCACAAACACTGCTACAAAGTTGGGTCGCATCTGTCAGCTTTAAGAGGTCCGGCATTCGAGTTTTAAGAGAAACACGAAGCTCTTAAGGGGACAAGATCATTTCTGCCAAGATTATATCAGCCAAAAAATTACAGAGAAATGATTTAATGTCAACAGAAATATAAGATTTCATGACAGGACAAGGGTTGTAACACAAACAGGAACAGCAGTACAACGAACCAGAAAGGATATGGTATAAAGGTAGACTACAGGTTTGAGAACACTGCTCAATGGATCAAACCTGACCCACATTTGTGGCGGTGTTTGCAGTGTGATTTGGTTACTTCCAAGTTTAATTCTACTGTTGGTACACAAGCCTTGAAAAGAAGAAAATACATAGAAAAATATGAATCCTCTCGGAACCTGTAAGCTCTGTATTTGCAGCATCGAGCTGCCGAACGACACCAGTAAAACAAATGACGAACATGACTTCAGAAGGCAGATTAGGAAGTTCATAGTTTATTAAAATTCTATATGGTTCAATCTAAATGAGTATAAAAAAAAAACAGTTGAAATCAATGCAAAATTCCTAAGCAAGTGTGAGTGTACAATGTATGATCCAGTGTACTCTACTCATTTCAAGTTTATTACAAGACAGCAATCTTCAACCCTGAAAGCAACTCAGAGGACGATGAGTATTTCTCAGAATAAAACAATGAACATATCGCTTTTTGCCTTTGCCACCACCGCTACCTGTCCTTTGATAAACCTCTGAGGATAAAGAAAGAAACTGAATGTTCCAAATCTCCAGCGTGGCCCAGCCACCATGAGGTCCGTTTACAAATCAGATAATAAATACAGGCATCCAAATGGGCTACAACAGCAAATATTTTTGAAAATATTCTCCTCATGCATACACACAAGCATACGTCTGACTGAGATTATGAGCTTTCTAAACCCTCTTATCTATTCTTAACAGTTACTCTTTACAGTGCAACAGTATGGCAGCAAATGGATAGCAGTGCTTTCATTAAAAAAAAAAAAAAAAAGGAATGGAAAATAAAAATATATACAACATTATGGAAAAGCAGTAGTTTCATCTTTTGGTCCTGCGTCCGTTACAGACAGAACTGCTTTTTTTGAAAACGCTTCCTCATATCAACAACAGTAGTTTCCACAAGACTGTGAAGGGCTGCGAGGAGGAAAAGAGTGGAGCAAATGTTAGGATCTCAAATGCTAATGATATAGTAGGTGGGGTGTGGTACGGCCAAATCACACTATTCTACCATCAAATCTGAGCCTGCTTGCTCAAAGTTTGGGGGGGAAACAGGCCTCAGAGTGCTTACTCTGACCATTTCACCTGTCTTGTTTCTCTAAACATGTTTGATATTGTTGGGCTGGATCTGTTTAGGCACCCAAAGAGTTACGGGGTCCAAAAATAAAAAGTGAAAGTCACCATGGCAACACCCAGTGGGAGTTTAAAAACAAGGCACAAAGTTAACTAGTTGCCTGAGGCCAGTAGAAAGGAATGCCACTGCCCAAATCAGGTCAGTGTTGAAAAACACAATAAAAAATCATTTAAATGACAGCTGAGTCACTGTCACAAGGAATATAGAAGTGGTTATCTGTACAACAAAGGTAATCAAGAGGAACAAGGACATTCATTCATTCCTTCATGACGGGAGGGCTGAATTCCCCTAACAAAACCAGAATATATCACTCACTATTTCACCAGTTTCCTTTCAGAGCAACACAAGACAAGCCTGCTGTTTTGTGTAAGCATGCTTTACCATCATTTGTTATTGAAAGCGTGGGTGGAGTCGAGTCAGGGACTTTTAGTTGGAGATGTTAACCGGGAAGTCTTCAAATTTCAATATTGGTGTCTTTCTCATTGATAGCAAAAGTGTTAAAGTTAGAGGCTAAAGTCTAAAACTACATTTGTATTTAAACACGTGTGTGACCCATGTAAATAAGAAGTGGACGTAGTCACCGTGACGTCACCCGTTGGTTTGTGGACTGCCGTTTTGAAGTCTCGAGTTCGGCATTTTGACCGTCACCATCTTGGTTATTAGCAACCGGAAGTGACACGAGAGGGCGGAGCTAAGTACAACCGAACACTGAATAAGACTGATTTTAGGTGACTAAAATGTTACAATTAAGTTTCATGAACTGAAAACACACTGTGAAAGGGTTAAAGTTCTAAGACGAAAACTTGTACAACTCCCAGACCGGACAACGCCGTGGTAGCGACCTGTCAATCACAAGTTAGCCCCGCCCTAAAGCATCCGCTGCTTTATGGTCTATCTGACTCTAAATGGGACCATAATTTACTAAATGAACATCATGCTGTATTGAAGAAGACTTGAAACTAGTGATTGAGACCATAAACTCATGTTTACAGAGGTAATAAATCAAGAGAGAAGTAGGCTCATTTTCTCATAGACTTCTATACAATCTGACTTCTTTTTGCAGCCAGAGGAGTCGCCCTCTGCTGGCTGTTAGAAAGAATGCAAGTTTAAGGCACTTCAGCATTGGCTTCACTTTTCAGACCATGGTGTTGCCCACTGGTGTGACCTAGATTAAAGCATGGAAGACAGAGGATCTACTTGCTTTCTTTGGAAATGAGCCTCTCATATACTGCATGTTGATTATATTGTGAAATCTGTGGGTAATAACATTTTCTCTAAAAACAAACTTGACCTTTTAGAAGTCACTAATAGCTATTTGCATAAAACAAGTCTAAGCTGTGCTCGTTTGGGGTAGTGAAAGCTGTGTTGCTGAATATCAGTTCCACTAAGTAAAGAGTCTCTCACCTTGTTACAACTGAGATCCTTCAGATCCTCCATGCACGTAGCCCCCTTTAGATTTCATCTGGGCCTGAACAAGGTCCACCTACAGACATCATGGTGTAAATGTTAGTTGACTGAAAACTTTTGTTTGCTTTTACTCTGTTGGTCGAATATTCTGTAAAAGATCACGAAAAACCTACCGATGCCAATCCGAGTCCCATGTCCCCCGAGCCTACGTGTGTGGTGTGAACGAAGTTTGTCGGCTCCCCGATCATCGTGCGATCGATCCGTCGCCGCCGTTTCTGAAAATGAGTATCATAAACATGCACTTATTTAAAGATCACTAGTCTTAACATCCTAAATACATTCAAGGTAATACTACTAATCAGTGAGGGTGGAGAAGAGGTAAGCAGAGCCTGCCCATCCCTCTCCTGGAAACATGCTGAACTTTCTTTCATAAGCAGTGAACCTCTGCTGTGGAGCGTTAATGGAGACACTTATCTGTTAGCAGACAAACTGGCTGACTACAATGAGGCACAATGACTGGTTGTCACAATAATAGACCTCATTGAATCTAAGTAAGTGTCGTGACAGACAGCAGGATGTGGCTGGCTGGAGGCCCGACCACTTTCTTATATAATCTATAATAAAAAGAGGATGTGATATATATTTCAGGAACGACACGACACACATCACAGCTTGAGAAAGATGGAAGATATATGGGCCAGTACTCTGCATAACACCAGAGAATACCGCTCTGTTTATTAACCTAGATTATATCTAAAAGGCATTTAATACCAATTCCCCACAAGGCCACTACATTAAAAATTGGGTAAATCAATTTGTCTTCCAAGTTGGTTTCATACTCACGGGTTGTGGCTGCTCTGCAATGCAGCAGCTGAAACAAACCCAGAACTCAGTCATTCTGACGCTGACGAAGAAGAAGCCGCAGCAGTTTCCTCTCTCAGTTCAGACGTCTCTCAGCGTCTGTCTTCCTGTTCGGTGTTACCAGAGCCACAAACACACGCCGGAAACTGATGACAGACACAGACCACTGGTTTATCTGGGCTAAACCGTTGGCACAAGAACTGTTCTCCCAACACAGGGCAGCACGCTCCTGTCAACAAGTGAAAGGTGTGGGGGGAAAACAAAATTAAATGCTGACATACCGTCACAAATTAGTCGTTGTTGACAAGGTTATCCATAATGTCTACACTTTGTTTTTCCTGTCAAGCTGTAATAGATTTGGATTAGCAACTTGCGGGCACCTTCTTGTTAGGCATAGGTCTAATTTTCCCTGAATTAAAGGTATCGTATACCACCTAATAACAATATTTATAAGTGAAAAGTAGTATCATGTGATTGATTTAGTAGCCAGTTTTGTGCTGAGCGTGCGACTTCCTTCGCTTGAGCAGGTCTCTCTTCTGGCAGAAGACCCGCAGATAATCAGGTCAAACCTTGAGGCAGGGACACATTGGTGTACATAAAGCTATTCTAATGAATAGAATCATTTCATATTTACATTTACGTTTTTTCAAAATGAACTGCTGTTACATTTACTGTATATACATTTCAGGTATTCTGACTCTCATATAGAGTAATAAGTTGTGCAACATTAAAAACTATTGTACAATTCTTGAGGTGAAACCTCAAAATGGAAGAAATTGGGTCAACGTGTGCTGTATGATTCATTGTGGGATCCTGAGCAGTCACCTAAATGATCACATGTCATCCGAGTGATCAATATGTTTCACTTCTCCTTTTGTACGTCATCTCTGGTGGTAAACAACAACGTATTTGATTATAACTTTGGGCTTCAATGGCCACAGATCAGCCTATGCTTCAGTGTTCATGTTGCTGTTAATAGCACTGCAGCCATCATAACATATCCATTTTAATTAATATCTCCCTGGAGCTGAAATAATCTAGAGTCTTTTTCCATTAACTGGACAGACAAGAAAATGGAGAGAAAATATGGAGCTCCATCTGACAAAATGCCTGAAAACGCCTGTTACTACTTAACATATTATGTTGCATAGCTACCACATATCCTATATAGGGTTCAGGGGTGGAAATTAGCACCAACCACTAGCAAAATGCTGGTAAAATATGCAAGTGGCTGCTAGATTTGCTTCACTCACCAGCCCAAAAAAACAATGGTAATCGATTGGGTGGCTGGTAGATTTTGGAGTCCACCAGCCACAGTGGCAGGTAGACAAAAAAGTGAATTTCCACACTAATGATTATTTTCATTGTCGATTAATCTGTTGATTATTTTCTTGATTAATCAATTAGTTGTTTGGTCTATAAAATGTCAGAAAATGGTGAAGCATGCTTTGCCATCATTTGTTATGAAAAGCGTGGGTGGAGTCGAGTCAGGGACTTTTAGTTGTAGATGTTAACTCGGAAGTCTCAAATTTCAATACTGGTGTCTTTATCATCGATAGCAAAAGTGTTAAAGTTAGAGGCTAAAGTCTATAACAATTAGGGCTGCAACTAATGATTAATCTGTTCATTATTTTCTCGTTTAATTGATTAGTTGTTTGGTCTATAAAATGTCAGAAATGGTGAAAAATGTCAATCAGTGTTTCCCAAAAGTCCAAGATGACGTCCTCAAATGTCTTGTTTTGTCCACAACTCAAAGATATTCAGTTTACTGTCATAGAGGAGGAAAGAAATCAGAAAATATTCACATTTAAGCAGCTGGAATCAGAGAATTTAGACTTTTTCCTTAAAGAATTACTCAAACCGGTTAATCGATTATCAAAATAGTTGATGAATAATTTAATAGTTGACAACTAATGAAACAATTGCTTTTAGTAATATGCGGTGAAGCATGCGGACTGACTATATCTATTTATTACATTTAACTATTTTCTATAATCACTGTCTTTTATATTGTTTTAGATTGTCTACTTACTTTTACTGCCCTTTAAGACAGTTTGCATATACGACTCGACACTGGTAACTAACCTTATAGCTGTCGCTTGTATAGTACCCTATATTGATTTATTGACTGTCTTTAAATGCATCGTGCATGTGATGGGGAGTTGCAAACTCAATTTCGTCGTACCTGTACAATGACAATAAAGGAAATCTAATCTAATCTAATCTAATCTAATACATGATCTCCAAATGGTGACTCAGGATGACACTTGTGTCATAGGCCTATGTGTTAAGATGTCTTTTTTTTTTTGTTTTAAGGCTGTCACAAACTTTAGTACTTATCAGGAACAAAGGGCATTGAAGTTATGGTGTCAGTGCATATAATGGTTTTGTTGTGTATAACTTTACTTGGCAGCATCTGAAAAAACAGGATCAGGCATTTATTTCAGCCATTATTGCTGTCAGACAGGAGGATCAAATGATCTGCCAAATGCAAAGCTGACAAAGTAGATTTCCTTATTTGCAACTCTGGCTGACATCACACACATGGGGCTGAATTTGAGCTGTTACTGTGATAGATAGATAGATAGATAGATAGATAGATAGATAGATAGATAGATAGATAGATAGATAGATAGTAACTTTACTGATCCCGAGGGAAATTCAAGTTTCCAGCATCACAGTTCCATAGTGCAAACATATTAGTAAAAACGTCACAAGTAGTAACAAGACACATGTAAGTATTACAGAGGGTAAACAATTGAGATACAGGACTATTTAAAGAAGAAGTGGATGTAGTGCAGAAAGTGATATAGTGCTGGGTAATGAAAAATATATAGGAGATATAGATATTAAGGAATGTCAGATATGGGATATAATGCAGGATAAGAACTGAGGTAGAGAAGTTTTTCTGTAGTGCAGGTGAATCACTTTATCAGGTGCCAGATTGAGTGCACAGATTACCTGATATCCTTAAAGGATCAATAATCGGTATTTACAAACACATGGGACGTTATGTAACTTTGCACCGCTGCAGCAAAAGGCTCTCTCCTCTTAACCCGAGCTAACATCACACCTGAGTGAGATTGGATGTTGCCTTTGACACTCACAGTGTTTTATAACTGATTTAAATTGAGTTTAGCAGAGCGCGAAGCAGCGTTAGCATTATCAGCTGCTAGCACAGTTAGCTTCCCTAACAGCACTGACAGCTTTAGCCGTTAGCTCGCCGTTAGCTCAGCAGGCTAACTGAGCCCGTTTTTCGAAGGTGTGACTTCAACGTTCAAACAAAAAACGACACGTAAAACAACATAATGTTCACCTAACTGTTAACCAGCTGTTTAATAAACATTTAACCAACAGTTGTTCTCATTTTAAATGAATAAACTCACCAGATTTCGAGCAGGTTTTCCGGAGTAAAAAAAACCTTCAACGATCGACTGAAAGCTAAAGAATGCAAAAAAAAAAACATCCAGGAACTACTCTCCCTGATGACGACTTCCGCCTGTCGAGCGGTGACGACACATCCGGCTGACAGCACGTTTTCTCACAGGAGAGAAACACAGAACTACTCTCTGATTAAAAGCTTCTTTTAAAGACTCAAGATGAGGCCGCTGACAGACGAGGAGACGAAGACCATGTTCGAGAAGCTGTCGAAGTAGTAAGTGGACGGAGAGGACATTTGTGCTTAAATGTTTAAGACTCAAATTATACCAAATATGGTATCATCCCTGTTAGCATCCCTGTTAGCCTGCATGTGTATGTGAGCATGTGTTTTCTTTTCTCCCTCAACAGCATCGGTGAAAACATCAAACTACTGGTGGACCGACCTGATGGTTCCTACTGCTTCAGGCTACACAATGACCGTGTGTACTACATGAGGTAATACACACAGTACACATGTTATTTTTTTTTTTTTTTGTGATCAATTTTTTTATTGGTTTTTATGCATAATTATATAGGGTGGGGTTACAATCAGAATCAGAAACTCGTTTATTGCCAGGTGTATCAGGTTTACACTAGGAATTTGCTATGGTGGGTTGGTGCAAATAAGCAGTAAAAAAAAATAACGGTAGGATAATTAAAGTGTTAGAATAAAATAAGAATAAAATTGGTAGATCACCAATAGAGTAAAATAAAATAAACACAAATGTCCATGTATTAATCAATACAAAATTGGCAAGCAGCTACAGAAAAAAACCAAAAAAAAAACAAACAACAACAAAAAGCCATTTAAATAAAAAATTCTGCACCACCCTCCCCTCTCCACAAATCCCCCCCTTTGGGTCCCTCCCATACCACCCACCCACCCAGTAGACCTCGGTACAGTAAACATGTTCTGATATCAATAATACTTCCAAATCGTTCAGAAATGTATGAACCAAACACCCTCTCTCTCACTATATGCAGTAAAAAAGTGCAATAAAAAAGTGCAATACCTCTGTGCAATATAAAAAAACAAAAATGCCTGTGCAATACTTGTATATATTTAGCATACACCAATATTTCCTTTATTATTATTATACTGTATATTATTGTAAATACACTATTATTTTTATTTTATTTTAACTTTATTTTATTACGTTATTCTTTTGCTACTTAACTTACTGTTTCTTTCTTAATGGAGCTTCCCAGCAAAAAGTATTTCACACGATTGTACCTGTATAACCGGCGTGACAATAAACATCTTGAATCTTGAATCCTCTTTTTCTGTCCACAGTGAGAAAATCCTCAAGTTGGCCACACACATTTCCCGGGACAAGCTCGTGTCAGTGGGAACATGTTTTGGAAAGTTCACAAAGACCATTAAATTCCGCCTGCACATCACAGCTCTGGATTTCCTGGCTCCCTATGCAAAGGTGATTATGGGTGCTCAATTTGTATCTTTGCTTCCATCATTTGCATCCCTTCCTCTCTACTTAGCTCCTACCAAAGGAGGTTGGAGTAAGTGGCAAGTCCTCTTCAGTTAGAGCCTCAATTTGGATTGATGTCAGTGAAGTCCGAAGGCAGGCAACCCTTATGGTTCAGAGGCATATGTCAATTCTTAGTGGTGTTCCACTGTTGATCTATTGGCATATGACACTATCATGTATACTGATCTTTACGAATCAAAACAGTGGATCTGCATTTGCATATATCACAGTCTCTGTAAAATCCAACATCATGGCGCTACTTTGAGTGGGCACATACACTGAGATGGCGCATCTCTTTGCAAAGGAAATAAAGTATTGACTGAGTTAATCTTTGCATGTAAACTATTAATGAAAAATCAATCCATACAGTATCACAATATTCAATTTTTTTTCTCGATATTTTATTACACCCCTAATAACATTATCCTAGTAGATAACTGTTGCCAAATATGCAGCAACATGCCACTAATATGCCTGTTAATGCTAGTAGATTCCAGTGGCTGTTATGTCAGGTGTATGCAGGTTGTATCTGCCAGTGGAACATGAGTGACCTGCTGTTTTTATGAGTAATATGGCAGTAGATTGTTTTGCTTCCAGGGCATTTAACAATGTAATAACTTATAAATGAACTTATTGCTGTATTCTGCATTGCATCAATTATATCATCCTTGAATTGCAATATTAGTTGTATTTTTGGCTTTGATAATCTAATTGTGAACATTTGATAATGCGACTACAGCCCTGCTTCAGTTTGATGTCAATGTACCGTATGCATGTGTATCTGTGTCAGGCTGTCCTGGGGGGGGCCCCGCCTTCAGTTAGCCAATGTTTGTGCATACGTTTCCTGTTTCTATTTTTTTTTTCATAGTTAAAACATTTCATCACTGCCAGTAAGATTAAGTTAGGTATACTCATGCATGTATGAATAACTTGAAGCTCCCTGTCATGTCTTTTAGTTCAAGGTGTGGGTGAAACCTGGAGCAGAGCAGTCGTTCCTCTATGGGAACCATGTGCTGAAGTCTGGGCTCGGGAGGATCACTGAGAACACTATGCAGTACCAGGGAGTCGTTGTCTACTCCATGACGGACGTGCCTCTGGTAAGTTCTCGAACTATGATGCTGTATTGCTCACGGGGCGTTCTTGTCAGAAATCAATCACTTTCTGACCTCACCCCTTTCGATTTGAACACCTTTCTTTCCCTACATGTTAACCTATCTGAGAGAGTGTTAGAATGTGGTTCATGCCTTTTTTTTGGTTTTTTTTGCAAAACCTGCAGTAGGCAGAATATTTTTGGAATCATTGGGCAAAAACTCCATAATGACCTTTCAGCATATAGTTATTCAAGTGTTCTGAGAGAAAACTAGACTTCTGCTCCTCCTCATGTCTCTGTTTTCAGGCTTTAGAAAAATCTAGCCAGTGACAGGAGACTTTGACCAATCACAGGTAATTTCTGAGAGAGAGAGCGTTCCTATTGGCTGTTCATTCAACGGAGGCAGCTGTCAATCACTCGTGAACGCCGATCAAACTAGGCAGCGCTGATCAAATATGGATCAATATTCTGTTACTGTAATGACTATTTCTCTCCTCAAATGTCTTCAGAAACATCTTGTAGTTACTGTTTAGCTGTAAAATGAGAAAGTTTGCTCCAGCTAGTGGTCGGTGCTTGGTATTTCCTCAACTGATCTCAACTTGCCTGCTGGGTCACAATCTCTCATTCTACAGCTAGACGTACACTACAAGATGTTTCTGAGAATTTTTGAGGAGAGAAATAGTCATTACAGTAACAGAATATTGATTCAGTTTGATCGGAGTTAGCGAGTGATTGACAGCTGCTCAGAGACGGCAGGCTCCAGCTCAGCTCTGATTGGTTGTTTTCCTCCGGTCTGAGAAATCTTGCAGATGCCGTTAGGAGCACCGGAGGACAGAGGGCACAGGATTTTTTTTCAGATTACCTGTCTCATGCACTAGTGTCAGGTTATAGTGTATAGGATATTTTATTTTATAAAAAAAACTTTTTTTTAATCATATTTGCTGCAATCTTGCCTACTGCTGCTTAAAGGGGGAAAAATCACCTAATTTGCATATATAATTATTTTGGCTCAAAAGTATTAAAATTGTGGATATTCTTGTTTAGCTTTCTGATTATCAGAAAAACGTACGGTTACGTTTCTGAACAATTTATGCGTCTTATTTCTCAGGGTTTTGGAGTGGCAGCAAAGTCTACCCTGGAGTGTCGGCGAGTGGACCCCCTGTCCATCGTAGTGTTCCACCAGGCCGACGTAGGAGAGTTCATTAGGAGTGAAGACACGTTAACATAAAGATGCATCAACATCTGGACTGTCAAATGCCCCCTTTTCTTAATCCATTTCATACCCAGTAACATTCACACCCAGAACAGCGGCTTTCTTTTAACACTGGCCCGTATCAACAATGCTAAACTCTCTGCTGACTCATCTTTGGGATACTGCTGCCATCTACAGGATTCCCTCGTCATAGAGCCTCCTGATTAAAATCAAGTGCTTTTGTGCGTTTCTTCTGTAAGTGTCATTTTTCAAATAAATCCATAATGTCTTTGTATGTATGTGTCTTGGTGAGCTTTCTACTGTATGTAGTGCTGCAGTGAATACATATCGGACACCTTTGTTATAAAAAAAAAATGTCAAAGAGACAACTAATCTTACAAATGAAACCCTGAACATTTATTGAACTAGAAAGTGCCATGAATTTAAATTGTACAGTATTTTCAAACATGATTGCTGAAGACAGGAGAAAAAGACTTGAGCTGAACATCCACCCACTTAACTACCAGAGGCCTGGACTACGAAGCAGGATTTGGGGTTAGCGAGGTAACGTCAGGGTTAACTCTGGGTTTTCAGTCCTACAACGGCAGTTCACTTCTTACCGGGGTAGATCGCCATGGTATCTTGTGCTGAACAGCTAACCTGCTCCGCAGCAGGTGATGTTCTAGATAAGAGAACTCGTATAAAAGCACCTCCTACTGACCAATCAGAGCTAGGTGCGTGGATCGTAAGAAAATATTACACAAATACGAAGACGTTTAAGTCATAATCCAGACTATGAACAACAGTTTAAACTGACAAATGCAGGAATGACAGCTGGATTTATGCTGTGGGTGTTTACAGCTTTGAATTATGTTTTTTTACTTGCTCTCAAGTCTGTTTCACACCGCCAGAGTCCGGGACTCAGCTGAAAGAAGGCTGAAATAGTCATACACGCCATATATTTCCCAAAGTGCATAGTGAAGTGTAATCCAATCATACGAAGATGGATTACAGTTGGATACAGTTGAAACTGCCAAATGAAAAAATTGCTGATATGTGAATGTGTAAATTAACACTAATTTTTTTAACATTATAGTGTGCTCTTCCTTTGGAAAATGTGCCGCTCTGCTGACAGTAGACTTACAATGTCTGTGATTGGTCAGATGCTGCAAACCCCGCCCCTTTCATGTGAACACGCTCGTAGCCAGATTGAGAAACCCTGGGTTGATTTACTGAGTTGATAACAACTGTCGTAAGACCGCTTAGCGGGATCTCGTCTGTTAGGGTTAGTGAAGCCAGATAAGGAGAAGATAACCTGGGTATGTTGAACTAGCTTTGTAGTACAGACCTCAGAACTACTCAAACCATGTTGGATTTCTTCATTGTTCTCCACCGGTCCTTTAGGTTGACATTCGTTCGATCGTTGAAGGAGTAATAGGACCTGATCTTACTCCAGTTGCCCTCTCCAAATTTTTTGACGCCTTCTTTCAACTTCTTTGTCTCGCTCTCGCTCCACTTCTGCAACACAACAGGAACACGAGGTTACTCAGCTTTGTTTGATTTTTGTCTGTGTTGTTGCATCGTAATGCAACTGACCGAAGTGAGAAGTCTGCTTGCATGGTGCTTTCATCAGCGGCGGGAAAGATCGGACATATAAAAGTTGCCGGCTGGAGGCAAATCAACTTTTTGAATGCAAGAAGTTTGATATTCCCACAATATACCTTGTGAATGTAGCTCATTCTCAAGACTTCATGCCAGCACATAAATGCACAACAGATTAGTTTCTAGTGACTTATGAGTCTTACAAACAAGTCTTGTTGTGCTTACCCTCTTCCTGTTGCCTGAATTTGAAACGGTGCTCTCATTGTGCGATCCTTTGGGAAAAACAAAGATATATTACTGCATGAACAAGATGTTCACAACTACATTTACACAGCAAGTAAAAGCAGATACATGATGAAATATTACCGGTTTTCTTTTTGGAGGTGAAATATGACTCTTCATCGGTCCATGTTTCCTTGCTCTCCTTTGCAGTACTGTACAGCCGTTTCCTGTGAACAAGAGCAGAGTTTCTTTTCACGCGTGACACCCTGATTCATGATTAGGGATCTAACGATTATTTTTATTATTGATTAATCTGCAGATTATTTTCTCGATTAATCTTTTGGTTATAAAATGTCAACAAAAAATACAGTGAAATCGATGTCTTTAAATTTATTGCTTTGTCAGTCCAACACCCAAAGCTATTCAGTTTAAGATGATATAAAACAGTGAAAAGCAGGAATATTTAGAGGCTTAAAACAGCATTTCCTGCCATTTTTGCATGAAAAATCACCAACAATTAGTCGATTATCAAAATACTTAGCGATTATTTTTCTGTCGATCGACTGATCGATTAGTCGACTAATCGTCGCAGCTCTATTCACGACGCTTATAGATAAACAGCTATGAAAAACATTACGGTCACATCTTAAATAATTTTAGAGCTGTCATGTCAATATGCTGGATGGAATTTTGTTGTGCGTTTATAGTGAATCTATTATGAAACTTTTTTTAAATTAGTTGATCTCTTCCAGTAAATACATTTTTATTAAGTAATCAAACTGTGTGTTTTTGCATCACTTTTAAACACCCAAATGCATACTGAATTATCTCCTGGTGAACGATTAAAATACTTTTTATTGTTGCATGTAGTGTTGTCAAAAATAATGAAGTATCGATACATATCTGTACTGAATAGTTCAAACTGTTTCAATAGTTAGTATCGTGACAACACTAGTTGCAGGTTATGCTTGAATTCATCCACAACAGGTGAGTCTATCCACTCTTAGCTAAAGCCGCTGGTGTAATCTTTACTAACCATTTTGAATGGGAAGGACGTTTGTCTTGATCAGTGTCTTTCTGTGGAGTGGAGCTCGTTTGAGGGGCGGGGAGAAGAGGGAACAGTTCGGGAGAGCTGTCCAATGAAGAATCTGTGATACAGACGGTACCTGGAATCCTGCATGAATACATAAAGTTAATCAAATGTTGTCATTGAATCATAAACCAACACAGTGACATTAAATGAATGTTGTATTTGAACTTGCTTGCTAAGAAGATCGCTGGCCGGTTGTTTACGAGGTGTCCGCACTGAGGTTTTGCAGGAAGCCGATGACTGCTGTGGGTCTTCATCACTGTCTGATGACGACTGTTCTATCATAATGGAGTTACTGCATGAAGAGAGTGGAGACTCAGTCAAATATTGTGCAGGAAAAGAGAGATCTGTTTTGACTAAAAGCATACATTCCTCTTTGTCAAATTCAATAACCATGTTTAGAACTGTCAAGGTAATTGCACAATGTGTACTTTTAAAAGACGTAAAGAGGACTAAATTTCCTTCCAAATCCTATAAAGTGAAATCAAATGCGAACAACTAAAACAACAACAGTGATGCTTTGAGCTGTCTTGGTTACAGTGAGTTTAAACAAAAACTATTACATCTGCCAGCCAATGTCTACTTGATTTCCCCGATCCCGCATAAATTGGAAGCCGTCTTTAACCATAAACTTTGGAGTAGATGACCTCTTAATATTAGATCATCCAGTTCAGGTAGTATTTTATTAAAAGCAAAAGAGCAAATATTTGCTCTTCATGTTTTTTTCCAATTTGGTGGAAACAAACAGGAATGTGCAAAAGGGACTCATAGTTCCCAGTTTAGTTGCCGAGTTTAATTCCTGTGGTTCCACATATCCTGGAACGTTTTGGTTGGAAATGGTTTGAGGCAAACTGCTAGAGCACCCTGAAAAGGTTTCTGGGTTTTTGTCAAGGTTTCTGTGGTTGAAAACGGCTAATAAAAGGCCCGTTAGTGGCCGGTAGAGGTCAGGCTATTCCTTAAACTCCTATCTGACCTAGGTTGTTATGACAGATGAGACCGTCAGCCCTGTGTTCTCACTAACGTGGCTCAACATTACGACATAGTAATACACCATAAGGCAGCAACATGTGAGGTGCACATTTGGACTTACTCGCTGAGTGAAGTGTTGGACTGGTTATGTTTTTTTCCCACAGAAATTTCCCTGCTGGCCACAGAGCCAGAGGGCTCCTCCGCACCGTCTGCTGACAACTCTGCCAAACTAGTTGACAAAACAAGCAGTTTAATTGCCGTACACTCACAGAGCAACACAGAACCACGAGCAGCCTACTCAGAATGAAATGTGCTATACAAGGCCAGGTGTAAACAATATTTTCACCCATGGAGATGCACTATGTGTATCATCAGAATCTGCATTAAAGCCTCTGAACACCCACAAAAGGTGTTGTGAGTTATTCAGGCTGATTAGACCTCTGCTCATGTTGAAGGTGTGCAGGGCTTTGGTGGGAATTTATGAAGTCATAAATCTCCATCTATCAATAAGAATGATAAAGGTGTAATTTGTCCCGCCCTAACAGGTGCAAGGTCTAATCAGCCAGATGAACTGAAAACACCTGTGTGGGCGTTCAGACTCTTAAAAAATATTTGCTATTTGTACTTGGAACATATTTATAGGGAAAATACAGAAAATCAATGTAATGTCGTTGGAGTCAAGTGTTCTGATACTGACGACTTAATTCCTGTTTTCAAACATTTTTAAATAGTCCCTTTAAAATTCACTGCTTTTGCTTCCGTTACCCCTGTTTTTACAAACTGGACTTACTTCTACAAAATATTAATGACTAATGAAATTCCTTTATCATACTAGTTCTTTATTTCAGAACTATTCCTCATTTTAATGAGTGCACTGTATCACAGCATGTAGTTGTGCTCTGTTGCACCTTGCACCCTCTGTTAGCGTGTAGCATGCTCAGACAGGCCTCCGTCCCTCAGGTGATAGTAGCTCAAAGCTACCGCCTGCCT
Source organism: Sebastolobus alascanus (assembly GCA_916701645.2). Lineage (NCBI taxonomy): Eukaryota > Metazoa > Chordata > Actinopteri > Perciformes > Sebastidae > Sebastolobus > Sebastolobus alascanus. Next base: position 1,494,757 of record CAKAOJ020000128.1, read on the forward strand.
GACAGCATCTTGAGACGCCGCTACAGTCACAACCATCAGCTCAACTAATTGTGAGGCTAGACAGGAACAGGCCTATGTGATGGAGACTGGAGATGGAGCATCTTTGGACAGCGAAAACACACTTTGAGCAACGTTTATTTATTTGCCTGTTTAATGACCATTTCTTAAAATGTGTGAAATTAAAGACCACCGACCAAATGACTTGTAATAAATATTTGCAATGGTATTCTGATCAACATTTGATTGATCAGAGCATCCTCTAACTTCATGTCAAAGACACTAAAGTGTTCTGTGATCACTTTGTAAAAACTGACTTCTAAAAACAGCCAAAAGGTTTCTTTAAAATGATTTACCTGCTGCAAATCTTGTTGGCTCGTCTGGGGAGCCTCCGCAAGGGTATCGTAACCTCCTTCATGGTTATTGGGCTCTCCGAGTCTTTGTTATTGGTTATAGCCGGTGACTGTGGTGGCTCTTCTGTTCTGACATCAGGCTCCGGCTCCTGTGAAGCCGTCGTGCACTGCGAGCCCCCCTGGCTGTCGGGCTCCACCACCAGTCGTGCCACATTGTGACTGTGCCTGTTCCTCCGCACTGAGGGCGTCTTTGAGAGGTAACCTGCCTGCGTTTGAGGAGCAGCAGCTGTTTGTGGTGGTTGGTCTGCTGGGGAAGCCTCCATTGGGCTGCCTGAGTCTCTCTGAAATAGCTCATCCTGCTCAGAGTCCTGATTGGTGTCCTTCCTGGGAGTAGGTGAGAGGGGAAGATGTTTTCTTGCCTGCTCCTCTCCCTCCACTTCTTCCTCCAGCAGAGCAAATGTTCTCTCATCTGAACCTGCAGCCAAAGCCTTGTAGGCCGCCTCCAGCCTGGTCTTCTGGATTATTATTATATGTTTACTGGAAGATGAGACAGAGAAAAGAAAAAGAGGCTGAACAGCGTATATAGGCCAGAGAATAGGAACAGGAAGGGTCTCCGGTCAACATATTACATTTGAATAGGAAAGGTTCCCATAAAAAGTGTACTGGAAATATTCTAGCCTGGAGCCTTAAAAAAAAAGACCATGCCCACACCAGCTGTAACTAAGTACAGACAAATGTTTTTAAACCAAATACCGTGCTTGGATGTGGTGAGCAAAGTAATAATGCATGGTTATATGGGTTCTACACAAGCCAAGTTCCCGTGTCTTTTGGGGTTTTTCCATACATGACTCGGCGCGTCGGCCCAGCACGGCAGGGATTTACGTCTCCATTACACCAGAGCTACCTGCTTGAGGGTGTGTGTAACCACGACTGGTGGTCAAAGAAGCAGCTGTAAAATGGTGATAACACATTTAATTTCCTATATGCTTCACAATAAAAGTCCCCCGTTATTTAAAAGCTTTTATTATGAAGCAGTACATCAGGAAATGTTGGGTTTTGATCAGCAGTAACTTAATACGACTCCTATGCAGCTGAAGTGAAACAGTAAAATAAAGCAGATATTTGAAAGTACAAACAGGGAAGCAGGAGATTCAGTTAGAAACTACAAAATTACTGAGAGCAGAACACACGTCTTTCTCTCTGGTTTCCTGCACGCTTGTTTGAGCGCCACAACTATATAGCTTCTAATGGTGGGTATTAGTAAAGCTAATAATTGGGGGACCTCATTGTCTCCTACAATCCTTCCCAATAATGGCAGACAGATGCAGATGATTTTGTGACGCCTTGCTTTTTTAAAAGTAATGATGAGCTTGTTTGACATGAACTGAGAGGGAGAGAGAGCCTACCATGGTACAAACTGGATGCTGTTCATTTGTGAACTAGAGGACGGGCCTGCTTCGTCTTGCTCATCAGGTCCAGCTGCCGTGTCGTCTTGCTCATCAGGTCCAGCTGCCGTGTCGTCTTGCTCCATTTTCTTTTTTTCAATAAGCTGTGTTGCAGCCTGTTACACAAACCAAAAACACAACAGAAGTAGAAACACATTTACAAACAACTCAACAGTGTCGTATCTGTGGACTCGCTCAACAAATGTACAAGTCACTACAGGACAAGGCTTTCTTATCGGACTCATGAAAATGTTTTCAAGGTCTTAAGAGGACTAATAATTGGTTAATAATACACTTAATGAGCATATCTTGTGCTTATAGCGACATACCTTGTGGAGAAAGGGAACACTGAACGGGCAGAGTCTCTGGCAGAAGGCCAACATCTCCTCCTTGAACCGATGGAAGTCGATTTGCTCGATGACTTCATGTGTTTTACTCTTCCCCTTGATGAGACCCATGAATATAGCTTTCTACAGAGAAAACAGACATTAAGTAATGTGACACACAAGGCATGCACACAATACCAAGAGAGAGGAAGCTAACAGCTCATTTGACTGAGTTATTGAGTGAACATGCTGTTTCAGTTAATCAACTCACCTTGCCAACCATTGGTGTGGGAAAGTATTTGTTCAACACCTCTTTTGCTTTGTCAAACTCATTGTTCTTAATGAACACAGCCACCGTCTAAGAAAGAACAGAGATAAAAAAAAACAATTTGTTAAATCAAATCTGATGAAACTTTGTGAAAGCAAGTATCTTATAAAAAAGTCTAACTTATTCCTTTATCAGCGTGAGCTGATGCATTCTTCCTAGGTCGGACAGGGTGAGGTGGACACACACACAGACAGTGGATGCAGGATTCACATCATAATTTAAGCCCTGGCTTTTGATTTAACAAGTGTTTGTATGTCTTTGTGTCAAAAATAATAACAAAAACCCACTTACCATCTCTTTAAGTGAAGTGTATACTTTCTCGAAATCCTGCTGTGGCAACGGCATACTGCATGCCTGGCTCATATTTTCCAGCACTATTAAAGCTGATTCCAGAGGAGCTCTTGACTCAGAATCAAATGACATGTCTGTAGGCAAAGACAAAGCAATATTCACTGTGGTGTTTGGGTCACAATATGCTAGTATTGTTGTTGTTATTTATTATTGAAATAATAAATCGTACACCAACAACTTGTTAAAAAAAATCTTAAAAAATTAACAGGAATTACAGTTCAAGTGTAAACCTTTTTAATGCAGCAACACATTGTTCAAAACTTAAACAGGAATTAAAATTCCAGTATATAATGTAGATAGTATATAAACATAGAACTGAATTGAACAGATCGGCCCCATTGTCACCGATATCTGATCCAGCTATTTGAGTCAGTATCGGCCCGATATCCAGTCCAGTATCGGTGCATCCCTAAATATTCTTTTCTATTTTGTGAGAAACAACTCAAAATGGGTCAAGAATATCTGTACTGTTGTATTCTGAACTGTCAAATAGTATCACAGTAACTGTGACAGTAAATTCTGCAAATTATGTGAATAATTTCACACCCATTTTTAACAGGATATTTTATTTACTGGTAGGCAAGTATCATTTTTGCAAGGAGCTTATCTTATGTTTTCTACTATGTACAGATGCTACAAAAACAAATCCCTAGCAATACCCATGTGTTGACAAAGTTACTGATATGTGCCATGATGAATGCATTCATGTTGATCTCACCAAGGTTTTCTCCGTCATTTATCCGGGAGAGAAACTGCAATACTTTAATCTTTGTTGGCATGACATCAGAGAACTCCATAGGACGGTCCAAGACATCTGTAACAAAACGATAAATAAATAAGCTTGCCAAAAAAATACATGTTCAGATAGAAAGTAAATAATTCACACTCATAGGAGGCTCTACACTCTACTCTGTGGTCTTCGTTTCAATCCATTTATTCATGCATGGTTAATTGGGGGAAATTGTGACATATTTTTAAATTCTGCTCATGTTTTTATATGGTAAATGGTAAATGGACTTGCATTTATATAGCGCTTTTCTAGTCATCCGACCACTCAAAGCGCTTTACACTACATGTCAGCATTCACCCATTCACACACACACACATTCATACACTGATGGCAGAGGCTGCTAAGGTGCCAACTTTGCCCAACAGGATCTAATCTAAATACATTCACACACCGATGGTTTTTACTGTTAGGGCAACCCTTACTGCTGATGGAGGGTATGGTATGAATTTCAATTTGCAAAAAAATTATATATAATATATATATATATATATATATATATATATATAAATAAATATATATATATATATATAAAAATAAATAAATAAATAAATAAATATATTTATATATATATATATAAATAAATAAATAAATAAATATACATACATACATACATACATACATATATATAAATAAATATATATATATATATATATATATATATATATATATATATATATATATATATATATATACATATATATATATATATATGCCATTTAGTATAATACTAATATTTGTGAAAATCAGATGTACAAATAGGCTATATATCCCCTAAAATGACCATTACACCATGTATTTCTATAGAAAAACAACAACAACAAAAACCAGGAAACACTCATTGTGGTGCTCTAAGAACTGGCCTTTAGGGGGCAACAATGAGCCGATTAACACACTCCAAAACAAACATTATCGGAGGTGTTTTCAAACAGTATTGTTCTGTTTTGTAAGATAAGTGACAAAATACTACACGCACTCTATAACACAGGCATCCGGTAACTATGAGCTAACGTTAGCTTAGCTTAGCTGGTAAGAAGCTAAACAACACTTTGTTACTTACTGTGCAGTAAATCTCTAACTCCGCAGAATCCCGCGTATTCCTCGTCTTTAAACAACTCTAACGCCAGATATGAGTAATAGTCCACAATCCAGCGGTTCACTGTGGCCTCCACATCGGCTGTGTGGCTGTTTACACTTTCCTTTGCCGCCATTTTCACACCATAATCACAACAGAAGACCGGAAGCAGGAGGGAGTTAACGGTTTCTCGGCGAAGGCGGGGCGAGGCTTGAATGGGAGCCCGCAAACTGCGAAATCTCGCGAGACTTCACTGCCCGACGACCTATCCTAACCTTAACTATTCGAGGTCCATCCCTAACCTTTACTATTCGAGGTCCATCCCTAACCTTAACTATTCGAGGTCCATCCCTTACCTTAACTATCCGAGGTCAATGCCTAACCTTGACAATATCGCGAGAGTCCCCCCAGTTTGCGAGCTCCCTTCTAGCCACTAACTGTTTTAGGGGCTGGCTCGGCTGCGAGGTGGTTAGTGGGGGATGTATGTCCTGAGTTTCGTTTTTCAGGCAGTAATAAAGGGGTCGTGTTTAATCCCATTTGTGTGGCGCCACAACAAGCTTAATCGTTTAAAAGCGTTGCACTTCAACATACTCGAATAACGTTAATAATAGTGTCAAAACTGAAATCTGAAGGAGTCGACATTTCATCAAGGCTTTGGAAAGAATACTTCCTGAGAGTTCATGTGCAGGGAATAAAACACAGGTACTTTACTTCTTCTTCTTCTCTGAGTTCATTGGTGGATCTCACACCAGCAGAACATTACTGCCACCTATTGGACTGAAGGGGCTATTGTTAGAGTTTTGACTATTTCCTATTTGCAATTATGTTTAAATCATTTTTACCCATATCTGGCAAGTTTTTAGGTTTAGAAGGTTTTGTTTACTTACTACTGTCAACTCAGCACGCCTTCATATTGCTGTAATATCCTCATACACACTTCATGTTTTCATTTTAAAGGTGCCATTGATAACAACGATAACATTCAGCCACTAGATGTCGTATTCTCCCTCCCCTGTTCCATTGCATTTACTTCACAACAAGTCGTTGGCAGTTCGTTGCACAGCCTGCATATTTTATGGATCTTTCGTGGTAGATTAAAAGTCATTTTGCAACGTGTAGCTCTACATTGTTGCCACGGTAAATATTCACTTATTCTGCAGCCTGATGGAGACACTAGTGTCAAACTCAGCCATTTATCTGTTTTTTTCCACACTAACTGGCAACTATCGCTGACGACCCAGAGATACCACGTGATACCAACGTCGATATACTGTTGGCTCGCAAGCCTTGTTAGAAGTGGGAACCAAACAATAGATATCTTCAATAGATATAAACAAAACATTCATTTTGGACCCGTCAATTTTTTAAATGATTAATTCATAATAATTTTTTTGAGGAAAAGCCATATTTTTATTCGGCACCTTTCTAAAAGCTCTGTGGATGCAATGTTTTTTTTTTTAAATGATTTGTCTACATAAAAAATGTTATCTGAATATCATTTAATGTTGCCTTTGTTTATATATTCATGTACTTTTTGTGACATTGTCAGTTTAATTGTGGCGGGATGCTGCATTTTGCCAGTGGGCTGACATTTGGATAAACTTGGAATGGCCATAACGTGAAAAATGTATGTATTTTGTTACTGATTTGTTTAGGAGGGCACCTGCATCACATTTGGGTCACAACATCTATCACTTCTTTTTTTACTGGATCTTTTTTTTTCTTTGATGCCTTCCCCAGTTCCCCAATTTCAGTTAATCTCTACATCTTGTATCTAATTTTCAAGTAAAGAGAAACTAACATCCATGCCACTCACCAAACTGCCATCTAGCCTGACTTTTATGTATTTATTCTCACTTCTAGCAGATCTACAGCATGTTAAGTCAGTGTGATACACTATCTGTTATCCAGAAACAAAGCCCACGAGAAAAGAAAAGTAATATGCTGGACAATCAATCACAATGTATAGCTTTAATTTAATCAAGTTTATTATGTAAAAGAATGACATTAAAGATATAAGACATAAGATTATGACACATTAATTAAAAAAAAACTAGAATAAAACATTCCATTTATATATTGTTAATAGTAACCTTTATACTTTGTTTTTATAAAGCTGAAGGACATTTGTTCTGGAGGAAACATTACCCCAGGAGAGTAGGAAAGAAAATCTTTCTCAACTGTTCATGGCAATGTTAATGATAATTCTGTGATCAAACATCCATCCTATTAAGAATCATTACTAAACATCACAAAATGTTCAACATTTTCTGCGCAACTGCAAACTAGTGAGGAAAACTTTTGACAGAATAGTGTTGCATCGCTTAACACAATTTTGCACATTGTCAACCAATCCTCTCCCCATGTTGATTGTATTTTAATAAGTCATACGGCAGAAGGTAGAGAAAATAAAATTACCGGTATAACCCTTTAAAAATCATCATTCATTATTTCTATTGCCGAGCATGAATGTAAAACTAGATACCCTGTAACAGAATCCCAGTTTAAGACATTACGATTACAGCATCTGAGTTTAGTCTTGAAACGGGACCGTCCTATTGTGAAATACTTGTACACATCAACCAAGCGTACCCAAACTATACCAGTCAACATCATATATTCATACGCATTCTACACAGAAATATTTGTCAATCTATAATTAGTGCTGATGTTCTGCTACTTCCTACAAATACCACTAAAAGTTTAACAGAGTCTCGCCACTGTTAACCTCAAGTCCTGCTTCAGACATTTACTTATATTCTAATGATATTTTGTGTTTATTAGTGTCTATTCCTCTCACTGGCTCTGGATGTCATTTTGCCACTAATACCTGCAACTATTTTTTAATAACAGCTGCTGCTTGAGGGTGCGTTCACATCAGGGATCCAGGAACCGTTCAGAGTACACTTGTCTCCAACGTCCAGTTCGTTTGATAATGTGTGAACGCTCCGCACCGTACTCGGGCGCGGTTTGTCGATCCGTACTCCAGTCCATTTGAAAAGGTGGTCTGGAGTACGGTTCATGTGTACTCGGGTACGGTTCGCATCAGGTGTGAAAGACAACTGTACCAAAACACGGAACTGGACCAATGTTTAACGTGAGTAACGTAAGCAGTCAGCGAGTAGTTTTGAAAGGGCAGGCTGTTTTCAAACCGTTAAATGGTCTGCCTCCAAAGAACGAGAGCCGCTCAGCTGCACAGCGGGCAGAGAGAGAGACATCGGGGGGGAAACAGCGTGTAGAGCGGCATGTTTTCACACCAGACTCTGTGAAATAAGAGTTTATTTCGACGACGGTTTTGGTGAGTTTTCAAGTTCAAGTTCAAGTTTGAATGAAGTGTTTTACGATGCTCCACTGCGTACAGCTGATATCAGCATGAACAAATACGCGTGGATGATGACGCAAGTGTACTCGGGTACGGACCAACTTTACTGATGTGAAAGCTGAGCGGCGGAGGAGTGGAGAGGGGGGGCAACCGTACTCTGGCACGGTACGAATCAATCATACCTAATATGAAAACACCCTAATTGGCAACACACGAACAAACTAAACAGCTTTACTTTTCCTGTTGTTTTCTGATAATTCATGTGGTTTTTATGGATATGCTGTGTGTGTGTCTGGCTGAACTTTCCTCCTTTTTATTTTGCACCTCATAAATTAAAGAGCACACTGAGCATGTTAGGATATGGGACTTGCTGAATGAACCATGCTGAATATAGAGAAAGCATGACATGAATACCAAAGATATTGTCCCGACGTTTCACCTGAAAACTGTTGCTGAGTTGACGCAGTCCTGCAGAATGAGATGAGAGATGAGAGGCCAGCGTTAATAAAATCCCCTGATATCAGTTAGCTTTCAGTGCTGCGTCCCTTAGTCCCAACATAGATACGTTTTACATTCTAACGACAGCATGTTTCTTCAAACATTTAACCCGCAGAGCATCAGATATCATTTAGTGTAAACAGTGGAGTTCCCTCTCCTGGCGGCCACAGATGAGAACAAACAGCAGTATATTGTCCAACACGCCATAAAAATGAGACTTTGAGAATCTACATTTGACAATACCAGCTAGTCAGTCAGGACTTTAAATCCTGAAGCCACATTCATCCAGTGCAAACAAGCCCATTAATAATGCGTAAAAATAGGAGACAAAATGAAAATACTTTCATATACTGTATATATGGCAATAAAGACAAGCTGATAAATTCACTTATTGATTTTAAAAGGCATGGATAGGTGTTCTAATAACACTGGAAAGTATCTGCTACTGTCCTGCCACTAGATGTTACAGGCCTGACATTTCTGGAGTGAAGTGGGAATGGCCTCGCAAGCATCTGCTGAGCTCCCCGAGACTTTGTTCAGTATTAAAGCGCGTATAATGAGCCGAGTACCTCGGCCTCTTTCATTCAGCAAGGCAGCTCCTTTTTAAGTCTACAGGCCGACTGCACAATGGAGCTTGGCTCTCCAATCAGAGCGAGCTCACAAAGAGAGCCAAAGGAGGTTGTGCTAGTGATTTAAGTTCTCCTTTTCAAAACGTCGCACCACCTCGGTGGCCAAGGAGCATGCAAAGAGGCCATGTCTGAAACTCAGCTCCGTCTCCAGGGTTTGTAACGTTGTTTTTTAAATGCTATGAAGTCTTATCAAAGTGTTCTTGTATATGGAGTTCTATTATACACAGAAGTAACCTTCAGTTTTCCATATAGAGAAAAACGAAACAATTCAAACTTAATAACATTCAGCAGCCAAAGTTGTTCAACCTGAATCACTTCTCAGTGGTCTGGGGGGGGGGGGACATGACACATTGAGCAGCATGTAGGAGTGGTGGAATGGCAAATTCATGGACACATACGTACAACTAATACAAAATGGATTCTTGTTTTTATCCCGATGAAGATTCAGAATAACAGCAGTCAGTTTTCACTGTGATGAAAGATAAAGAAGCTTCAGCAGTTATTTAAAAAAAAAAAAAGGACAATTCATTTCTACTGGCCTGAGTAACCTAAAGAATCAACAATTCCAGCCCCAATGAAGGAAAAACACGACGAAGAGGATGAACAGACAGCAAACAGCACTCAGTCCTCTTGAATAAGAATGAGGCTTGTGTTCGCAGCAGCCTGTCCGTTCATCTGAAGATGGTGAAAGCCTCATTTCCTGGCTGAGATGCAGACTGATTGAGCTGTTATACATGCAAATCAAGGCAGCACAGTTCCATTTCTGATGTCCGCTGTGCTCCATATCCAGACTTTCTCTCAAGTGCCGTGTAAGTAGTGCATGTCCTTGACTTTGATTCCCATGTCTGGGTCCAACAGAACATTTTCAAGCATTTTCCCCATTTATATCCACTTGTCTGGGTCCAGTGATGATGAAAGATGTGTCGCTGATTCAAACACTAATCTTGAATCTCATGAGCAAAGAAAACAAACTGCTGGAGTTGTGAACTGAGTTGAGTTCAAACCCTCGACGTCTCACAAGGAACAAAAGACTCACTTGAGTTACATACTGCATGCTTTACCTAAAAACACACAAACAAACCAAAACATCTGCTCACGTTAGAAACAATATTCCAGTTGTTCAGCACACTCGTGCCGACCAAAGGAGTTTGGTCTACATCAGCATGTGAGAGTGAGAAAACAAACTTTCAGTGTTGGTTGACTGGAGTCCCACTGGAGCAGCCCGTCTCCCCGTCACCCACACATAAAGGACAGCCTCAGGGTGCAGAGGTCCATCCTCACCCAAGCCGAGGAGGGCACGCACACAAGAAGTCTTGCTTTAGAGACGGTCCGGTGTTGGTGAGCAGCATCAGTCTGCCCCGCTCTCAGACGGAGAACTCGGACCCGCCGCGGCGACCGTGGGTCAACAGCATCAGGCGCCGCAGACGCAGGCCGGTGAATGGATTGCACCACAGCAGGGAGGGCGAACCCCCGAACACAGCTCTCATCCCGTCCCATCTCATGCGACGCTCCCACGTGGGCTTCTCATTTTTAAGACGTTCAATCTCCTGAAAGACATTCAAACCCCTCTGTGAATAAAAGCTTCCTCATTAAGTTATCTGTTTGCTTTGGCTCATTAGCATGCTAAGAAAAAACTATTACGTTAGCATTAGGACAAACCTCAGAGAAAACCCTCGGGCAGTGGTTCCCAACCTTTTTCCTTAAGGGACCCCTTTTCCATCATATTATATTCAATGCATAACAATCACAGTACAGAACAACTGATAAAGTGTACAATTAACCCAAATAGTGAACACAATAATTGTAGGAAGTATGTGTAAAATGAGCGATTTGGATGAATTTGAGCAGATTATTTCCTGTGAATGAAGAAGAAATGGAAACTCTGTGTTGGTAATGTTGAAGTAAAAAAAACAGATGCTCAAATACCAATAAAAACAGTGACTGTCCAGCAACGTGTTGGTGTTATCAGTGTCTTAATAAAGGATTTTTAATTCACAACCAGAGCTTCGGATGTTTTCCAGACTGCCATCCTACACGAAGGACTTCCTTTTAAAGTAAGCTGGACAGTCACTGTTTTTTATTAACATTTCCTGTGAATATTGCATCAGAGATGAGTTTTCCAGTTATTTTTAGGAACTTTTAATGCAAATCTCTGTCTGTATTATGTATTTTTTTAAATTTCTAACAATCATACATACTTAATAGGCTTCTTTTTTGGACAAATTCAGTGTTCTATTACATTGTTTTAACTGCATACTTTCCTAATTTTTAACTTTACAGCTTAAATAATAATCCAAACTTTAAAAATAACAATTTCATTTAGTTTTCTTCAAAGGAATTAATGAAATGTTGAGATAAAGACCAACTGTATATTTAAAAAAAACAGTTGTCTCACACCCCTTAAAATCAAGAAAGCCACGTGACGCCCCTGTGAAGGGGTCCGGACCCCCAAGTTGGGAACCGGGACCCCCAGGTTTGGAACCAGTCCCTTAGGGTATCATATTGATTCTGTTTCCTGAGAAAACAACATATTAAACTAATATGTTATACTGTATATACTTGAGGGGCCAAAGGTATTTATCAAGACTTAGGTTCCTTTGTCATCCTTTTCTTTGTGCTGTCAAACACACACACACAACCTGTTGAGAGAAACAAAGCTTGTGGGGGGTGCAGTGGGTACTGACCGTCTCGTCGTTGCAGATGGAGTGGAGCTGCGTGCCAAACATTACAGCTGTGAAAGTGAGGAAGAGGATGGCTTCGAGGCAGAGGAAGATCAGCAGCAGCACAGAAACCCCTGGAGAGAAGTCACTGCACTCTGGTGACAGGAGGAGAGGACGAGAGGGGGAGTTTTTAATTTTTACTCAACAACTGAAATGTCAAATGAAACACTGACTAAATTAATATATGCATATATTAATATAGGACCGGAGTAACTCTAACGTATCCTTCCCAAAACTGTTACCTGATTCTAACAAGCTGGAAAAATAAATCTGTACAAAAAAAACATTTCCAGCTAGGTTAAGGGTATTATCTTGTAGAGGGCAGTAAGAAGCTGGAGTACAAAGAATGAAATAGTATCTTCATTTTCTGGTTCATTCCTTCAGAGAGACTCACAAGGGAGCAGGAAAAGATCAACGGCAGCTCTGTGATGATTGTGCAGCGCAGCTGTTCTTACAACAGGATAACAATCTCTGATATTTCTCTCTTCATCTCTCTGAGCAGTCTCAATCTCTTGTATAAATAGCTGTATTTCTGACATCCTGTGTTTGTCTTTTTGACTCAAACACACGTTAAAAGTCGACGCTGCAACACAGAGAGAGGCCTTACCGTTCCACTGGACTTTAATACAGGTGAAGAAGTGCATACCGCTGAGGCCCAGGGCATGGGCAGAAATCAAAGATATGTACATCTGCAGAAAGATAATGAGAGAAAGTGAAACTCTTATCTCACAAGCTTGGTTTGCAGATCCTGTGTTAATGCAGGCTAGTTCATTTCACCTTTATAATTAAACTCTAACATCTTGTGGTGCTGTGTTGCTATAGTTTGTTTTTTTTACTATAAACCTCTCTATCTGTGGCAATCTGTAAGGAGCACAAACTAAACATTTCATCTCACTTGTGACCTTTTACTGCAAATTAAACAAAAAATTAAAAATGTGTGAAGTCAAGATGAATGTAAACTTGTTGTTTACATATTTATTATAATGAACACTAACTGATTCAAAGGAATTACCGTATCCATAAACTGTGCATTTCTTACCCTTACCACAACCCACTAAATGGGTATTTCTGTGTACTTACAGTGAAAAGTACAAAGAATCTCTGATTCTTTTCTCCTACGCAGTTATTGACCCAGGGACAGTGGTGATCCATCTTCCGGATACATCTTTTACAAATACTGCAGGCAGGAGAGAGAAGATGTGATAAAGCACAACACACTGACTCTGCTAATGTCATCAACTGTACTGCTGCTGTTTAACCTAAATGTTCATATACAGATGTTTTCAGAAGCACAGTTTGGATGCTACAAGGTTGGGTAAAGCAGGGGTTCTTGAGGTCCATTTCCGAGGACCACCTTCCCAAATAAATGATAAACTGGGCTATAAATATGTGTTACGTCACTGTCAGGTGTAGTGAACGTGCAAAATTGGTCTCAACAACTAGACTGACCTGCAGTGGTGTGCCCTCTCAGGCTTGATGCTGCAGCACTTCGGGCACTTGTAGATGACCTCGCCAGGCTTCAGCTGTAAGCTCTCCATGTACTCCTTTGTTGCGTTGCCCTTAGGAACCGCACCCTGAGGAGGAGGGAAGACAGACAAAGACAAATGCTGTTAGTTGCAAATAAAGTAAAAATAAAAGCATAATGTCATTATGGCTCAGAGAAGCGGTGTGTCTTTGTGTATGCAGCAATTTAACAATCATTTTTACGTTTCTGGGCCTGTGAAAAAGGCTTAAAAACACCCAATACTTGTACACACTGTTCCAATAATTACTTGTCTTTGGGAGGTAAGTAAGATTTAACTGAATTTGCAGGAAACACTGACTCTGCTGGTTATTTTTTTCAGCAAGCGACAAAATCTCTTTGTTCTGGGAGCCTACATTTACAATATAGCCATTACCTGAGTGAATCACAATCAGGTGCAACTACCACTTAAAAGTGAAATGCACAACTAAACTTAAGACCTTTAAAGCTTTACACCCTGCTGAACAACCTTCTGTGTACTATTTTTGGGCTTTTAAATGGAGCAATTGTTAAGGCTGAGCTGTTGGGCTAGAAAGCACCAGCGGAGCTGTCATCAGACATCTAGTTTCTCTGAGTAAACATGAGTCAACACAGCAGCAGCAGCAGCAGCAGCAGCAGCAGCAGCAGCAGCACTAACAGTATTTGACCTACAACCCCCTGAAGCATGAATTGGTTGAATTCACAGAGTAGTCACAGAGTATCAGAGTCAGAATAAAGGGCCGTCCACACCAACGATAACGATGTGAGCATCCACACTGATAGATGATAACGTTCTGTAAACAGTGGCGCCGCCGCCAAGAACGCGCTGTACGCTCTTTTATTGTACAAACTGAACTGAACACAAAAGGCACCAATAAAAAAAGAATAACATTTACATTTTAAAGTGCAGTTTTCTACTGATACTCTCTTTTAACTAACTCAAAAAATCCCTGAGTGCAACATCGCAGTCTTTCGCGATGTGTTTATTGTACAAGTTGACATAACGATAAAAAAAAAATATATATATTGTGTAGCCCTAATATATAAAGGACTTGATTTTCTTTTTCATATTTGTAGAAACAGAAAATAAAATAATGAACTAATGTATGAACCGTAGCACTCGGGAATATGAAGGTGCATTTGTTCCACACAAGAGGGTGGATTAGTAAAATGGTCTTTGAACATATATTTTCTATCAGCAATAAAGTGTAGCTTACTTATTGAAATCAATAAGCAGCAGATACTTTTCAACTGTTTTCTTATTATTATAAAGATAATTAAAGGCTAAATCAAGTGCTTTATAAATGTTGTATCTGTCGTTTCGGGCGCTCGACCGATGCAATTTATGGATAAATCCGGCCCAGATTATTAACTGATTATTGATCATAAGGAGGCGAGAAGGTTGAGTCTCTTCGCCATGTTGACGCCTTGTAAATTCAGATGGATTTTAATTGTCAGTGTTTCTATCGTTCATCAAATCGCTCTGAAAGGGATCCCAACTATATCGCTCACCACCGATGTTGTGGTTAATGTTGTAGTATGTACTCCTCCATCCACTTGAGTTAGAACGATTTTTAAAACGGTATATTTATAGTTATCACACACTGCAGTAGGAAAAAGAAAAAACAAATAATTGATTGCTTAAAAATATCAAAAGGCTTAACTGAATTTGGATGAGAAAAAGTAATTTGAAAAAAGCACTCATTGTGAAGACTCTTAAATAAAAACTCCAAAAGGATTCACAGTTGTTCAGATGTGATGTGACTGCAAACACCAAGTTCCTGACTTTGTCCCTGGGCCTTTTATTTTCCGGGAAGATTTGGTCAAAAAGAAAAAAAAATACTGTTCTCAGATTAGCAAATTAAATTGGACAATTTAGTAGGCTGCTCTACACAGCTTTCCCACATAGCATCCCTCACACACTGCACCTCAGCTCAGTGTCCCAGATTACATCAGTGACTGACTACAAGTGTCTGACTATGGCAGTGCTTCCTGCTCGCAACTACTACAGTATAACTCCTGACCCCAAGGGTTAGCTTTATCTTACTCACTATGTTTTCTCTACCTCTTCTGCACTTTCAATCCCTCCTTTCCTCCATCTGCATCCTCTACCTTACCCACTATTACTCTCCTTATCATCCTTACCGGGTCAGTCATCATGGTGCGCATATGTGAGGCCAATGCGAGCACAGCCAGGGAGTTGAAGGTGGCCCCGTTCAGCAGCGAGTACCAGAAGTTCTTGCCGGGCAGCAGCATGACAAAGTTCACCACGAATTCAGCGTACAGCACCAGGAACCAGGTCATGCCTGCACACACCATCCCACAGCTGTCCTGAATGAACCACAGCGTGCGGTTCCCCGCCGCGTGGGCAGCGTGGGGACCTCCGACCATCACCCCGGCTGCCAGGCTTCCCGTCTCCACATCTGAACCTGCAGACAGCAGCGGGTGGTGCTGATCCATTTCACGCAGTCGGTGGTTTGAAGACTGCATCCTGCCCTAGGAGGAGGAGAAATATTCACATTAGGGAGGGCTACTGTCTTGGTCTTCCCACAATAAAAAAGGACAAAACATATAGAATAGTTATTTCCGTAAATACACAGTGTTTTTTACAACTACTTTGATAATGTATGTTGGGTAAAATACACAAATGAGAGCTATATATGGCTATATTTGAAACACAAGAGGGGGATTAAGAGAGACCGATATGAAGACAGAGAGATTGAGGAAGAGAAGATTGACACAGAAGAGATGTGGTAGGAAAACCAAGAGTACAAGGATGGTCCCTATCTTAGTCAATTAGCCTTAGGGTGCTTTCACAAGTCATAGTCCGTTTGGCTGGTCCAAATCAGAGTTAAATTAATACTTTTGGTTTGTTTATTATTAAGTCTGGTTTGGTTTCACAATGAGTGCACAAATCAAAAAGGACAAAATTAAAAAAAAAAGTTGCTGAGGGGCTAATTTATCTTTTTCATCTCAAGAGGTGCCACTTCGATGCTTCTATGAATCGTGGTCTTTGATGCTGTCGAAGTTTTTTCACTTTGACTCTGCACTGATCTACTGCTACTCTACTACTCCCTTCTCCTCCGGTTTATGACTTTATAAACGTCACTATTTTTGTGGAATTTATTTAGCATATTCTGTTCTCTTCGACCCAGATGTCAAGCAAACATCGGACTTCTGCAGAAGTCCAGGTCAGTCCTCTCCCACTCATGTTAACCTGTCGTTTACCTGTGTCCATCTCAACAAATACACACACAGGCAGCCTGTGTTTTGGTTTGCTTGGAAACGATCGCAATCGGTCTCGGTCCGGTTGTTGTGGTCTGCACCAGAGTGAGATTACTGCGTTCACAACTACCCAAACGAACCAGAGTTTGATTAAAGCAGAATAAATGTTGACTTATGAAAGCATCCTTACTCGACTAAGATTTCTTTTGTCGATTAGTCTTTTTTATGCTTTTTTTCATGCTGAATGACTTATTTCCAAGAATCATATGAGCACATATCTGGTAAACACAAAGTGGTGCTCGTCTGTGACTTTTTTGTAGAGAAACTCAGTTTCATATATCACAGATCTGTCGATTAAAGTAACTAATCGATTAGTCGACAAAGTCGTACGAGTGTTAGTTCTTTGGTCGAGGACAGCCCTATTAATAAGAACATTAAAGGAATAGTATACAGTACGAAGAGCCGGCTAAATCATGACTTTCTTTCATGAAATAAATAAGTCACAGAAGCAGTTTACAGCCTTGTGAGTCCTACATCACATGAGAACCCTGAATATCTTATTTTCATGTTTTATGGCAATCTGACCAGGAGCTGTACAGACGTCTTTCTCAAACCAAAGCGATGAACAGAAAACCAACTGACATCACCATCCTCAAACCACGGCACTAGTAGGGCGTAGAAAATTAATTCACTCAACTCTTGAAGCTCAGAGCCCCTTTGAGTCATGAAGCTGAGTCAGATTACCTGAGTCACTGGAGTTTCTTCCTCTGTATTTATGTCAAGGTCACAAGAGAGCGTCCATGAGCTGCCCGAGAGACTATATCTGCAGCTTTATAAATCAATGGCTGACCTGATCCCTTTAGGAAACTGATCCTGCAGCTGAGTAACATGTGAAGAACACAGGCTAATAATAATCTATAGACCCGGTGACCTCCTGCTGGCAGACTTCACTGAGACTCAAAGTAAACCAATTAAACAATGAAGTACAAAAACATCTGTGATTTTACATTTCTTTGGTGTAAAAAGACAATTTACGTTGCAATTTACTGTTAGAAAAAATCCACCTGTCTCTGCCCATATAATCACGGAGCATACTACATAAGTGAAATGATTTATCACTCTGTTCATCTCAGAGTTCATCTCAGAGTTCTCATTCACATATCTTTAGGTCAAAGGTGAAGGGACCCCTTTGAAAATGGCCAATGCCAGTTTTTCCTCGCCAAGATTTAGCGTAACTTTGGAGCGTTATTTGGCGTTCTTCCTGACAAGCTAACATGACGTGGTTGCCAATCGATTCTGTGGTTGTTCTAGTTTCATATGATACCAGTATCTTCTCTCTAGACTGAGCCCGCTACAACCTCTGAAAGACAGAACAGCGGCCGGTTGTATAAAATGTACTGCATATTAAACTGAAAAAGGGTGTCGCTAAGTAGAGATTACATAGCAGTGAGATTCCTCTCTGAATTTGAAGTCTGTCATTGTCTCATACTGGAGAGAAAGGCATTATAAACATGCTATGCACATGTGTAGTGCTGTCATGACACTGTCTTTGACAACCAGCCACACATATACGGCCTCTCCATTCCTGAAATGTCAGTGACACTGCTGAAATAACATCGCCTTAAAGTGGCAGTAGGCAGTATATTTTTGGTATCATTGGGCAGAAATTCCATAATAATCTTTCAGCATATTGTAATTCAAGTGTTCTGAGAGATAACTAGACTTCTGCTCCTCCTCATGGCTTTGTTTACAGGCTTTAAAACATCTAGCCTGTGACGGGAGACTTTGACCAATCACAGGTCATTTCAGAGAGAGAGAGCGTTCCTATTGGCTGTGCTCCGGTCATGTGACCGGTACTTGGAGTTCCTTCAAGCCATCTCAACCTGATCTCAACATGGCGGCCGCTTCACAAACTTTCTCATTTTACAGCTTAACAGTAACTACAAGATGATTCTGAGAACATCTGAGGAGAGAAATAGTCATTACAGTAACATAATATTGATTCATATTTGATCAGCGCTGCCTAGTTTGACCGTTTGGTCGAAGTTCGCGAGTGATTGACAGCCGGCTCTCATAGACGGAGATGGGCAGCAGACCTCAGATCAGCTCTTACTGCTTGTTTTCCTCCGGTATGTGAAATCTTAGAGATGCCGTCAGGTTACCTGTTTCATGTACTACTGTCAGGATATAACGTATATATATATTTAATCATATTTGCTCCAACCTCGCTTACTTCAGCTTTAATATCAGACCAATATTTAGCCACAGAATTGACTCAAGTTAGTTAATAAGTAGAGGTGCTTATTGCATTTGTGGCTGCAGTATTCTGGTAGACTCTGATGTAATGCTTTGAAGCAAATGACTGCTTCCTTTTGCGAAGCATTTTAATCAAATGAGACATTTCCAGTGAGACGGGTGGTGCAGAGCTAAGCTTTCAGTCTTTAGCTGACTAGCCAACCAGGCGGCCTTCCAAGCACCACACTGCTATTTGTTTCTGCTGTTTGCATCCAACGACTTTCCAAGTCAGTGGGTGTCATCGAAATTGCTTGCAAAATGGAAATACCAATGGGGGACGAGAGGTGTTTGGCCTGCAGAGCCGAAACCCAACACCAGCAAAGAAGTCTTCCTGCCACAAAAACAGAGATCCAGCTACGAGTCCAGTTCAGGCCACACGGTGACTCCATGGGAATTGATTGAGAGGAAGAAAAATTGGAGTGTCTCCTGCTCCTGGCTATTAACATTTTATGCCAGGCAAGTTGTAAGAGGCTGGGTAAGCTGGTAATCTTAGAGCAGGATTGGTTATAGGCTTGTCGCGGCTCGTGACACAACAATGAAAGTAAGAAAATATAATTGATAGTGACTTTAAATCTGTGCTGTACTCGCTTTAAAATGACTTACCCGAGGGGATGCTGCACAAACCCTATGTGGCTTTTAATTCAAATTTCAATATATAACACAGAAACACACATTTCACACAGAGAATGTGAACAAAGTGGAAAAAAAGCCTCTTTCTAGACTCTTTCTAACAGCTAATACAAAATACAAAACAAATGCTGCAGGTCTATTAATGTAATTTAACTTATGCATCTAGACTATGTGCATTTGTGTGTGTGATAAGATAAAATACTCATCTTTCACTTCTATTTTTTAACAAATTTCTAGGGGTCATGGATGGGTCAACTTGACCCTGGTGCCAGAAAGACCCTATCTCAATAGCACGTCAGGTTCAATTGTACAGAACAGAAACAGATCCACTGACGTCCATCGTCTGGAAGAGCTCATGAGCATCTGTTTGTGTGAGCTGAAGATAAGAAAGGACTGGAGTATCTTTAAAGTTAAATTCAAACATGTGAGAATCACCACTTGACAAAGTGACACCTAATCTTGCAAAAACAATTAACAGTTTTTAAAAAAATGCTATATTATTGGCATTTTCTCTTGCTGTTATTTGCTCTACGAAGCCTTTTCCGACCCTTTGTTTTCTCAGTTGAAAATGCCCGAAGTCTGCAAGTAAGCAGAGTATCAATCACAGACTGAACTAAATAAACAGCCGCCGCAGTTTCAAATTAATGAATGCTTGCATGCTGAATGTTGCAAGTGCAGCTGAACTGCCTTAAAACAAATGTAAATTTTTCTGCATCAAGAAGATCAAGGCTGGAGGAAATCACTATCTCAGTTGATAGCACTATTTCACATATCAAAGGCTACCGTTAAGAGCCAAGTAAAAAAAACTGACCACATTAGGATCTGAAAAAGTCAACTCAGAAAATGGTAGTGGCCGTTTCATCGGACTCACACATTCGCGTTGCAGGATTTAATCAGAGCAGCATGTTGCAATGATGGGAAATCGTAAATATTGGACACAAGGGGCTCAATCAGTAAGATCAACTACTGTAGAGTTGCATGGTGAATAACTCATAGCACATGCACGAGCGTGCAGGCAATGCTACGTGTGTCGGGATAAAGTTATATTGAAGTTTTTCATTTAAAGGGATAGTTCGGGTGTTTTGAAGTGGGGGTGAAGTATGAGGTACTTATCCATAGTCAGTGTATTACCTACAGTAGATGACGGTCGGCACGCCCCCCAGTTTGAAGAAACAGACAGGAGGACCGGGAGCAAAGCAATGTACTGCTGTGGACGGGGCCGGCAGCAAAACATATTTTAGACACACTAAAAAAAAAAATCTATATGTTTAACGTGCGTTATATTTAGATTATTTTTTCCACATTATCTTGCCATCAGACAGCCCTGTTCAATGGGGAACTGAACTGAAACTTATCCAGGGTATCTGCAGGTTTCAACAAGTGAAATTTAAGACTTTTTAAGGCCTTTTTAAGATCATTATAAATGCAATTTAAGACCCATTTCACTTCCATTTAACACCACTATGAATGCAATTTAAGACCTAATTCACGTCCATACTGGCAAGAAAGTACTATGGATATGAAAGAAAACTGGAACCCCCGGAATTACTTGCAAAGTAAATTAATTTATTCACTGAAACACATTCCTTCCAGCAGTTTTCCCAAACTATGTTCCAGGTTTTCACAGTAACCAGAACATTTTGTACATTTTAAAGTTAAATGCATCAATCTGGTGCACTTTGAAAGCAAAATTAAGAGACTAGATCTTGTACTCTTGTAAACAATTTTGTGCTCTAGCAGTGGTGGACAGGAGGCTTATCAAGTAATGTACCTAAGTACAATTTTGAGGTACTTGTACTTTACTTGAGTATTTCTATTTTACGGAAGTTTCATTAATTTTCATAAAGCTGACACCAGCAGGAACCATAGAAGCTGAGGGAAAATGCCATCAGATATGTTTTGGACAACTTAAGTTGGAGTACAAAACCCTTTCCCATTATTATGACAGTTTGTGGAACTTGACAATAAAAAATAAAAATGTCAAGAGATATTACTGGCCAGCGATGCCATTTGTAGAAGCATTATGAGGTTCCTGCCAAAGGGTGTCTCTGTCTGTCAATATGACTTTTAACAAGTATTCAATTACAAACAATGTCGTTAAACCACACATCACCAGCGGCATGTTGCTTTTCTCTTGAACAAAAAATAGAATCAGCATCGTCCTTAAGAGGACAGAAAGCGCTCTTGGCCAGTTTATAGCGTATTGATTTTTCTGTGGTCAATGAAAGGGAGGTCCATTAAAGCACAGCAGCTGGTTGTCCAGCTGTCTGCCCTTCCAGTCAGAGGGCAAAACACCAGAGCCACTGGTCCCCGTCTCAAACCCCCCTCTCCTTATCTCTATTCTCTCTCACATACGACCACACATCCAGCAGTAACCTCAGTGTCATCCCGCTCAGATCACTTTGCAGGGTCGCTCTGCTGCAGAGTCATCACACACTAAGTCATAGCAAGGGCTGGCATCTACCGTCAAAGAAAATTAGATGTAACAAAGGCCAAAAATATTCCTGGAAGAAATGGGTTTCGATTTGCTGAGTGAGTTCATGTTTCACTGTCACATTTCCAAATTGCCAAACAGCTTAATGGCCAACCTAATGTCAAACCCACTGAGAAGAACAGTGAGAACCAAAAATAAAACAACCCCCGGGTGAGAATGTTGACACAACTGAACAAATCACAACGAATCTAATGGCAATAATAACATTACATAGACAAAAAAATACCATTTTTATGGCCTACTGTGTAAAAACGTTCAGCCTAAAATATCCACAAATAAAAACCTTTGTATCAAGTACCACATGGTCCAGCTCAAAACTCAATACACCATTTGTCGCATAATTGAAGTGAACATTTGTCATAATTAAACTATTTTATTGACAATGATTTTTTATTACTGTGTTAGCTGATGCTTTGGTTTTTGCACTATCCCTTTTGCTGCTGTACACTGCAAATTTCCCCACTGTGGGACTAATAAAGGAATATCTTATCTTACCTTATCTTATTTATATAAAGCTACGTGCACACTTTCAGCATTCAGTTACAGAAAAAATTGCCCACAAGAAATTACAAAACATTCAGTCAGGTTGAAAATGCTCTCTGCTGGTACAGACAGTTTAGTCATAGCCTTCTACGCAGTGCCTCCCTGGAAAACCTCCTCTTCGCTGGTGAATGCCAAAATGAGGAATGCCGCTCTTCCAGCTTTTGCATGAGAGATAAACAGACGCCATGAGGTTGGCTGCTTCGCTCTGTTTGCCATTGTTACACATTCTGCTCTGTGAAACAAAAGACATGCAAATTGCGATTGAAAAATGTGGGGCAAAACCTACCTAATATGTTCTCTCCTCACAATAGCATGCTGTGGTGTGTAGCTCCTGGACCAGCATTCAGGTGTGTGAAGTACATATGTAGGCTGGCATGTAGGCCGACACCTGAAAGAGACACACAAAGTGAAAACATATTATTATACAAACACTCAGCTGCCAGTTTATTATACACCATGCATTCTACTAAATGCATGAAGGTTATAATGTTTTGTTTTTGTTGAAACTGGATTGTAGACCAAACGTTAGAAACGTCTCTCAAATTTTACTGTACCTGGCAGCCCCTCTTATCTCATTTTGACCGACTGACCGTGCTTCTGTATGATTAAGACCACTTGTATTTTGTATTTTTTGTAGTATATGTTTTAATTTAATTTGGACATAGTGTATTTGGGCAGACTAATGGACTTATGGCCTATGAAATGACATCATAAAGTTTAATTTACGTAAACAGAAATGACCACTAACAGTTAAATTGTCCATTTGTACATGGTAAAGTTTATCAGCCTATTTTATCTGTAGTTTGGTTATCATTACTGTCAATATGCACATTATTTTTTTTAATTAATTTTATTTAATAAAATGTGTATCTTATTTTTCTTTATTTATTTATTTTAATCTTATTCAACTTTTTATCCTTTTTGCATGGCAATTGGTGAGGGTTGGGTGCGAGGGGGTTTTGGGGGAAAAATACCAATATATGGAGGGACAATCATTTACATTTGTGCTCTACTTGAATTTTTCTGTACACCTGCTGTTACTCCCAATAAATTATTACGGGAAAAGAAGAAATATCTCTCAATAAATTGCCGTACAGTTCAACAGCACCGTAAACCACAGCCTCCATAATGACCATACAGTTGAATTAACACCTTTCAACACAAACTTAACATTATAACCTTCATGAAGGATCACTGTTGTATTAGACTGCTTTTAGCTACTTAATAAACTGTCAAATGAACTTATAAAACATTTACAGTTAGCACACATTGCCACAGTTTGCATGATGCCTGCTTCCTGTCCAACTGAATGAGTCTGTGTGGTGTCCAGGATTTGGCAAGTGTTCCCTTTTCACACCCAGGAAACACACCCATCAGGATGGCTATTCATAGCAATGTGGTGACACTGCAATTATTTTCTGCTAATAGTCTGTTGACTGATGACACATTTTTCTCTACTGACTTGACTCTGTGGTGGTAAATGAATCCTGTCCAGAGTAGTTTAGACCGCCTTAATGTAGCTGAGGTCTCTGTCCAAACCACCAGACTACAGCGGTAACACTGACATGACAATCACGATCGACCACATTCAGGTCTATCTTAAATATGCAATATAGTCTCCCCCCCTTTCTGAAGCCAAACCGACCGCACTGATAACAATGCCTGCAGAAATATGCATTATAGTCTGTGCTAAGTTACGACACTGAAATGTTTTTCACATCCCTTTAATAGTGTGGAGGGGGATAACGTTAGTTTAATAACTGCCCAACATCGAATCCGGCCAGATAATACTTTGATTAAACCAGACAAACCGCGAACTGAAGCACCAAACAGATTAGAGAGGTGAGCCGGACATCAGAGCTCCTTCTTAACATCTCTGCTGCAAAGAGAACTGGAAAGGTCGTGATTCAAACTAAAAACACACACACAGACACACAGACACACACACACACACACAGACAAACACATGTACACACACATATATACACGCACACAAAAACAACCACACACAGACACACGTACACACACACGCACACACACACACACACGCACACACACACACACACACACACACACACACAGACACACATACACACACACAGACACAGAAACACACATACATACACACACACAAAAACAACCACATAGAAACACACACACACACACACACACACATCCACACCGACACACACATACATACACAAACACACACCCACACCCACACATACACAAACACACACACACCCACCCACCCACCCACACACACACACTGACACACACACACACAGAGACACACACACACACACACACACACACACACACACACACACACACATACACACACACACACACACACACACACACACAGACACACACACACACCCACAGACACACACACACCCACAAATACACACAGACACACACACCCACCCACCCACACACAACACACACACAAGACACACAGACACACACACCCACACACACCCACACACACACACACACACACACACACACACACACACACACACACACACACACACACACACAAACACACACAGCTTGCTAGCCTGACACTTCATATCCGGTCTGGATGCTAAATCTCGGATGCTAACTAGCCTGCTAAGCTAACTAGCATGCTAACCCTGTTAATGGGAGCACCGCGCGCTGAAGCAGCGTCTCCCGGGTGACAGCTGAAGGACATACCGTAATACTCCTGATGTCTTCCGTCGGTAACTCCGTGTTAACACATCTCGAGGTCCCGTTAGAGCTGAGCTCCGGTTCCCCCGTTAGTCCTGAACCCGCTGTAGCAGCAACACATCGCTCTAACGACGGGCTGACGGTGACCGGGAGCGACGGAGCTTCCGGGGTTCGGCTCGGGTTTCTCCGTCACTGCTCGGGAATCTCCGGAGGATCATATCCGCCTCAACAGCGACACCTCGTGGAATGTGGCGGAACTGCAGCTATAGAACTGTGATAGTCTCACTTCTCCACTCGCGGGTGCTGTTGGCTAAATACAGTGACATTACAGTGACAGTACCCAAGTAAACTACATTGAAATACTGCAGTTTAAAGGTCTAACTCAATCAATCAATCAAACTGTATTTATATAGCACCTTTCAAACAAGCTAAATGCAATTCAAAGTGCTGTACAGACGATTGACAAAAATGCAGAATGTTAAAAATGGACCTAGAGACCAATGCACACCGAAACAGACAACACAAAAGTTCCTCAAATATGAAAGCAACCAAAGATGGGCATCCAAAATAACAAAAGATAAATAAAAAAACAAGGAAATAACAATAAAAATAAATAAATAAATAAAAACCGTGAAACTACACAAAGTAAGCAGATGGTATTAAACAATGAAATTCCAAAATAGTAAAAACAAAGGAGTAAAACAAACACCATATAGATGATAATAAATAAAATAAGTATAAACAATAAAACCATACAATTTTAAAATTATAAAACACTACATAAAAGCCAGACTAAATAGATGGGTTTTTAGTTTACGTTTAAAAATATCTATGTTTTCAGCTCCTCTCAAAAAAAGGAGTCATGATTAACATCATGACAAAAAACTGTCATGATTAACATCATTTATAGTGTTTAAAAGTGCAGTTGTTAAATTTTCCTGAGCATGCATTAGGGATGCACCGATCTGACTTGTTCAGTCCCGATACCGATATCAGTACCTGGGCTTTGGGTATCGTCCGATACCGAGTACCGATCCGATACCAGAGTTTAATTAATAAGCTCTACGCCTTATTGTGTGGAAGTGACTGGGATCATTCTTTTATGTGTAAGCCAACATCAGGCTCGACTTAAACATCGCCTTCCTAATTTTGTAAAACAAAATGTAACAAATAGATAGAAATTTACTGTATTGTTATTTATTAATAAATCCTGCACCAGCAACTTGGTAAAAAATCTTCAAAATTCACAGGAATTACAATTCAAGTGTAAACCTTTTTATTTATTTATTTATTTGACAGGGACAATACATGTATAGGCATTGTTACACTTAATTAAAGTGCAACCGATGCAATGTATATAGGACTTCTAGCCGTGGCTAATTTGCAGACCTTGTCCCTGGTTAGGCTTTTAAAAAAAAAAAAATACATAATACAACATCATACATAAAATCACATATTACAACATCGTACATTACAATCAATTTACATATGTGTATACCTAATCAATAATCAGTGATCACAGGTTTGGTTTAGTTTCAACCAGTGTTTAATGCAGCAACAAATTGTTCAAAACTTAAACAGGAATTAAAATTCCAGTATATAATGTGTATAGTATATAAACATAGAACTGATGCAGCAACAAATAGAGAGCATAAGTCCCGCCTCCTTCCGGTGGATCACCATGGGACCTTATTTTGGAAAAAATATGAACGGTTGTCAACGGAGACAGACTAATATTTTTTTGATCCCGTTTGAATTGCGCCACGAATCACACATATGATGTTTGTTAATTTAAAAAGATAATTTTGCAAGTCAAGAAAGTCAGTTTAAGGTGTCTGGGTGTATTTTTTCACACCATTCCACTAAGCCATTGATTCTCATTCATTTCCATATGGTAACGATCAAACTCTCAAAACAAACTCAAATTGTGTAAAACCTTCACAGTGAACATCAAGTCTGTATTAATTTCTGTCACTGCTAAGGTTGCATGGATACTTTTCAAATCAGCCTGCACTTGAACTGCAGCCCCGGGTGCCCGAACCTTGACCAGGATAAGCACATATAGAAAAGTGGATGAATATTTTACAGTTCTCTGCAGGCTGGCCTGACCTGAACCCAGTCTCAACTGAATCCTAACCTTCAGCAAAATCCATGCATGAGTAATTCAGCATAGCAGAAAACTGTATTTGTTCTGCCCTCTATGAGGCTTCATGCATTTTACACTTCTGGTCCAGTCAGTGACGTCACAACAGGTATTTGGGGATTGACAGCTGAATAAAAACAGTCTGAGTGAGTGAAATATTTATCCTGACCTGACCAGGGTCTCTAATGGTCGGCTGTGGAGAGATGCCCACTTGTAGCAGCATGTCCCCAGCAGCAGGGATCAGCAGGACCCTCCTGGCTGCAGTCTCTGCTGTCCCATGTCTCCCAAGAGTGGATTATAAAGCCAAGACGAGGCAGCTTGGCCCTTCTCTGCCCTGTGTGTGCAGCTGCGCAGTGAAAGCTCAGGGCTTCTGCCCTCTCCTCTTCTGGTTCAGGGCCAATATCAGCTGTCTGTTTTAGAGGGAGGGAGAGAAAAAATACCCAGCAATCCTCTAAAGCAGCTTAAAGGCTGAATGAGCAGACTGAAGCCGATTCCATTGAACTGCCTCTCTCCCTCTCTCCATTATGGCGAGATGAGCATCTGACCGACTGCCAAAAGAGCGTGCACAGTGGCTACGTGTAAACTGTCTTCTGCATCCTCCTGAAGGCTCTCCCCACCTGATATACAATCAAAACATCTCCTACTTGGATGCTGCAGAATCTGCATTAGAGAGACAAGCAGCGGTATTTGATTTTAACTCTTGATGTAATCAGGAGTCTTGTATCTGATTAAATAATGAATGCTAAGTGCTCATGTAACAAACAAAATCTCCCGCCGGGGGCCTTGGGTTCCCATGTGCATTATTGTTTTGGCACAGTTACCCCACACACACAGACACACAATCACACACATACACACACACCCAAGAGTGAAATGAAGTGAAGCAAAGTGGAGTGGAGAGCAGAGTGGTTTTGGAGCAAGTGTGTGATGTGACTGTAGCCGGTCCCCTCGTCAGTGGGTGTGTGTTGCTGCAGGAATAAAAGGGGGAGAGAAGATGTGAGGCTTTGCTTACATCAGAGGGGATGAGAGAGCAAAAATACATTTGGAGAATGAGAGAGAAAGAGCACACAAGCAAAAGGTGATTATCACAGAAATCTGTCCGTCAATGGAGCCTGCCTTGTTTCCAATGCAGTCTGGGAACAAAGCCACAGCTGGGCAGTCTCACTTGTTGACTGTCTCCCAGATACACCAGAATGACAGATTAAGTTGTTATGGCTGTATAAAAGATGTGTTAGCATAACCTCACATATTAACACCTCAGCAAACCTCTTCTCTTATGATGTAGGAAGGAAAATCTGGAAAATATTCACTCTAAACACCAGTGTTTTCTTGAAAAAAACAGTGTGTAACATTTCAGGGGATCTATTAGCAGAAATAGAATATAATATTCATTACTATGTTTTCATTAGTGTATAATCACCTGAAACTAAGAATCACTGTGTTTTCGTTACCTTAAAATGAGCTCTTCATATCTACATAGAGAGCGGGTCCTCTTCACGGAGTCCGCCATGTTT
Organism: Sebastolobus alascanus; assembly: GCA_916701645.2. Classification (NCBI taxonomy): domain Eukaryota; kingdom Metazoa; phylum Chordata; class Actinopteri; order Perciformes; family Sebastidae; genus Sebastolobus; species Sebastolobus alascanus. The sequence goes on from CAKAOJ020000128.1 coordinate 1,523,630, forward strand.
CTACAGTAGCACATAATGGACAAACCAAACAGCTCTAGAGAGAGACATTCACGTTTTTACGTTACCTGAAGGCCACCGTAGTTCTCGTGAAGTTCTTGTGAAACCGTGGTAAAGTGAGCCGCAGAGTGCAAAACCGTGGTACCGCCAGCTGCCGTCTGACTTCCGTTGCTCCTAAAGGTGTGCCCCTATGGTAAAGAAGGGTACTGAGTTGGTTGCAATCTGCAACCACACCACTAGATGCCGCCAAATCCTACACACAAAGCAATACTTTAAAATTTTGGAAAATATCAATTCTTGCCGAAAGTTAGATGAAAAGATCATTATCAACATGTTTGGCAAATTTTGTTACCTTTGGACGGAGCTTGTTTGCTGTTTCCAGTCTTTGTGCTAAGGCTAAGCTAAACTAAGCTAACCAGCTGCTGGTTCCATACAGACATGGGATCATTGATCTTCTCATCTAACTCGAATACGCATATTTCCGAAAATGTCGAACTATTCCTTTAAAACAAAAATCCCCTTCCAAAGACCAATAGTGTTTTATGCTATAAGACAAACGCACCAGAACAGAGCTCCAATGAGAGCAGTGAGAGTGGGGAGGCCTGTTGAGACTTGAGGGAAATGTCTCGTTAAAAATAAAAAAGAGAAAGCAGAAAAGTCTTCATGAATTCTTAAAGAGAGAAACACCTCGAGAGGAATTCCCTTGGTGTTTTTGAATTAAACACTGCTACCTGACATCAGTTTATCTGTGGTAAAACGAGAGAGCGAGAGAAGGGAGAAGAAGAGAAATGGGCGTAGCTGCACTTGGATGCAATCATAGGATGCTACGTGGAAGTATGGAATAATAGAGTGCTGCAGGAATGAGTCTGAAAACCTGGAAATGAGTTAGCATTTTAGCACTTTCGGTTTCCTCGTCTGGAAGTCAGTGGGTTTTTTGAATGGGTTTGCAGTTAGTTTTGTTCAGTCGTTTTGTTCTACGACATAAAATACATCAGTAAATACCCCACTCATGAATTTTGATGCCTTAATGTAATTTGGCATTTGCTAAATGAGACTACATCACGCCGACTCGTCCACCTTTACAGCCTCGTTGTGTATACTCGCGCTCACGTGACCGCGTTAACTTTTTACTTCTAGCGATTGCATTTACTCTTCAAAAATCATAGAAGTGTTGCTCATTTGTGGAGATTATCTTGCTGAACAAAATGTGTAAATATCATAAACGTTTTCATGACGTGATTCACTTCAGGAACAAACCTTCAGATTGAGGATGAAGACAAGTCTTCGTCTTCCTCTTCTCTCTATTTGTAAATCCATTACAGTATATAGTGTTTACTAACTAATTCTGCTCATTCATATTCCACACAGCAGACCTCGCCGGGGTGACTGTACATTGCCATCTGTCTATGCTGGAATTAACCAAGAAAAATGTATGCATGCATACGCTCCTTCAGACAAACATGAAAACAGATTGACATTAAACCAGAGCAGAAGCATCAAAGTTTTGGCTGTTGGGAGCGTTGTCCACGGTGACATGAGGAGGAACGACACAGACCGTGATGGAGTGGCCTCTAACCTTGCACCGGCTTATCTCTGCTGCCTGCACCCACCTTCGCCTGGCCCACACAAATCCAACCTAGAAGCCTTTTAAAGGGATTTTCTGAGAAGGGCAATCTGTTGGCTTTTCTAAAACCGCAAGAGTAAAACAGACGTGGGCCGAGAACCTTTGGCCATCAACAGCTCTCCTTGTATGCTTGGCTGCGGTGTGCACGCACAGTAGCAAAGTACAATGGAGTAATGAGCCTTACAAATAATTAACAGCTCAAAATCGTAAAGGTCACTAATGTATCTTATTAACTATAAAAATCTCCTACAGTATGTTGTTGTGGTGGAGTTGAATGTCTTTTGAGAGCCTGGTGAAGTACATCTTTTCTTCTATTTTCTGCAGAAAAAGACTAGTACAATGGATCACATTAAGGCTTTAGTGAGAGGACAAACAAACAAGTACCTCCTTGACACACACACACACACACACACACACACACACACACACACACACACCAGAGGATGACAATCGGCAGACTGTATTTGTTTTAACATGTTTTTATCAGACTATGAAGCAGAGAGTGAAAGCGACAGAAAGATTGATTCAAACCTGCAGCATTCAAAGTAAAGGGCATGCATCTTTATTACATTATTCATCAAACATATCACTTTTCACTTTTGTCAAACATCCCTCGGGTCCGCTGACGTTTACCTTGATGTGATGGGATTAGAGCTAAGCCTTGACCCAGCAGATGCTGCGGATCCTCTTGGCTCATCTCAGTTTAGCATGGAAAGAGTGCTTTACACTGCAGCACAGAACACAAAATGATGTTCATGCTTTAGTGCCAGCCCAGTCGTTACAACTCCTGGTCAAAGAATTAGGCTCAATTTACTCATTGGCCGGGCCGTGCCACCTCTCAGACCGAAAGAGAATGTAATTTAAAGGAAAAGTTTGACATTTTGGGAAATACATTTATATAAGAATATAAGCTTTACGCCGAATTCACACTAGGGCAGTGGCGGCCACTCCCGAGCTCAGCGGACTGCAGCCGTTTTATTTTGCGGCGAAATGCGACCAAACAAAAGTTGGGAAAAGTTTAACTTTTAGCGGCCAAGTATTAGCAAAGTGCAGCCTGAGAGGACCTGCAGCCGGTCAGTAAACACAGTCCTGTGACTCTTGTGACATGTTGATCTTCCCGCCTGAAAATCATGAATATGCCTCCCGGCAGCAGAGAGACAGTGAGCCGCACTTCGCTGAGTTCTGCATTAAACCAGGGGTTTTCTGAGACTGTGGGCCTCCCCTCAGACAAAGGTTGGAAAAAGGCGACCCTTCACCACCTCTTAGTTTACTTGCTTAGTTTCACTCAATTCCTGGATGCCTTTGGATCATGATGTTATTTGATGCCACTCAACAATTGAGCCACGATAGCTTAATATTGCTGTTTGACATAACTTCAGACTACACTGAATACATTAAAAAGGTCTGTCCTGAGGCTTTATTAGTTTCTGACTCTGGGAAAAACAGTAAAATTCCCCCAAACTACGGTATCTCAGAACTATCTCTTTGACCAGATCACACACATTTAGGCTTTTCTATGTGATCCTCTTCTGATAACTAATGTTATGTTGTTTCACTTCCAATCACTGAGCCTCCACTGAAGCTGTTTGGAGCCCGCCTCACACTTTGAAAACCTCTGCTTTAGGCTATATTTTATAGACAGATATGAGAGTGATATCAATCTTCCCATCTAACTCTGCCAGAAAAGGTCAAATACGAACATCACTGCTGCATCCAGCACGCAGTTTTAACAACAGTGGGTCTTGAATGATGACAGCATCTTTAGGATGGCAAAAAAGGGTGGCTTTTTATCAGAAGTTCAGCCTGCTCCACACACACACACACACACACACACACACACACACACACACACACACACACACACACACACACACACACACACACACACACACACACACATACACATCCCACCCTTCCTGAGTGCTGCATCACATTTGCTGAGATCAATACAAAGTTTATATGAGGGCTTTTAAGGTAAGCTTAGCTTCCCTTTTCATAGGGAGTCGCACTATTGTGTGTGTGTGTGTGTGTGTGTGTGTGTGTGTGTGTGTGTGTGTGTGTCACGGTTGAGTGGAGATCCTCCTCAGTCTGGACCTTTGTGGAGTTGAGGCGTGACTCATGGTTCACCCCGCTGCTGCATGCTGCGCTGTGTAAGAGACCACATAGTGGATGAGGGCCATCAATAATTCAACAAAGATAGACTTCCTCTTTCTCTGGCTCTCTCTCTCTCTCTCTCTCTCTCTCTCTCTCTCTCTCTCTCTCCCCTCGGTGCTCTGCCTCTGTTTCTAACTGACTGCATCTTCCTCAGACTTCCACAAACAGCCTCCATCTCTGGGCTCCCTCATCCGGATCCCAAACCACTTATAACAAGCGGCAACGTGCTTCCAAATCTAAATCCCAGGCCCGAGTAATCTTTGGCTTTTAAGGGGATTTTTTTTCCACACTAGAAACAAGACATCAAATTAGCTTTTCGTGATCATGTCAGATTAAGGGTGAACAGAGTGCTAATCCTGTTCCAGACACTTTATCTCAGATGTGGGCATCGCTAAGTAACGTGTCAAACTTGGAGCAGTCAAAAGAGAGGAGTGTTTTAAAGGATTTCCAGGAGATGATATTTTGACCACACAGTGGTTAGCGGTTACTACTGTCTCACACTAAGAGGGAACTGAGGCCTTCCTATGAGGAGTGTCTTTGTTCTCCCCTCAGTTTATGTTATGTTTAGGGTGCTGCAGTTTTTTTCCACACCAAAAGACACACGTTAGGTTTAGACAAATCCGATAAACCTATTATTAAATAACAAAAATTCAGGCATTTAGTAGAAGCAGCACATTATGGTGACTGCACCAGCCAAACGTTAGAGAGGGCCTTCTCTACTTGAATGTCAGAGGAAAGGGCGGACAGTGCAGGAGCTTTTTACTGGGATTATCAAGAGAGCTGACAGAGGTTGTTCAAGAGTTTTCTAATGTGTTTGCGCGGGGAATTATTGAGGGGAAAACATCTTTATGTGTGTCCCCTTTTGACCATTATCTCACACGAAGTGTAGTGAGTGCCAGCAGGCTCCATTTCCTGCCTAAACCATTGATTCCATACGATGAAAATGCGTGAGAGACAGACGACAGCCTCCATTAAAAGATACATTAGAGGGCATTATATTGCTAATCCCGGGACCTTTAGGAACCTGCTAATCTGGATTATAGCATTTGTAGATCATTTTATATTATCAGTTGAAAACCGCCCAACTCATTTTCGTCTCCTGTGGTTTCCTCTTCATCTTAACCTTTTGAACCCGGGGATGTTTTTGCTCATCTTTCATTTCAGGCTTTTGGTATTGGCACGACACGCGTCGGCCAAGCACGCCATATATTCCTATTTTCAGGACAGCTCGCTGTCATTTGTCATGTGAGTGGTGTCATATACTGTAATCTAGGATACTTTTTATGAAATGTTGACACAAAGTGTTTGGGTTCCTGCTATGAACACAAACACATCTGGCCCTTTTCTCAAATCTCATAGCAGTGGAACAGATGGATTTATGCAGCAGACTGATGTCAAACGACAGTCATATATAATGCCATGTCGATGGAGTTTGGCACCCAAACTGTGACCATGGCCTGAATATACATATACATATAGTATACATAACACAACCGTGGGCTTGTTGATCCACAATTAAATACATACCTGCTAATTATTTGATGAGTTGCCAGAGACGTAGAACAGGCATTTACCTGTTCCTATTAATAAAAAAAAAATAATAATAAAAAAATAAAAAAATACCACAACATTAAACTAAAAACTAAGTAATGAAAACGAAACCATAAAAGATATTAATAAAAAAAAAAAAATACCACAACATTAAAGATGGGGTCTGCGATTTATCCAGTATACACTTTTTGTTATATTGGTTGAAATGGTCTTTACACCCCGACAGCAATCCGTTTCTTATGAGCACTGAAAAAAGACCGGAAAAGATCCGTCATCTGTAGCTGCTGTAATCCTGTAAAAACGTCTACCAGTCAGTAAAAATGGTCCCGGTTGTAAGGAACCAATCAGATGCCTCCCTGCCTCCCTGCTCGTACTCTAGCCTCAGCGTGCACCAGCGTAAACTCAAAGCGCGTGTCCGCCGCACGTTCACTGGAGAGTGGAAGAGAAAACTCAGCTCTTAAAACACCGGACAACGAGAACGAACTCGTACCACTATTACCATATTATCGAAAAATACAACTTTGATTTAGTTGTTTATGTTCTGTTAGTTTACTTTATAAGATACTGCAGGTTTAAACTATTTATTCTAACAGCTCAAAGTGAAGTCAGACAAACAGGATTATCAACGAGGGGAGACGGCGGATAGAAAACATTGCCGAACAAAATTTACGTTACTCAAACTGCTTTTTCAGTTACAGCAACAAACGAGTGGACTGATCTCCCTCCAGATATTAGAGTAATGTTAAAAAGGGTCGTGTTGTCTCAGCAGGTATCTCTCTCTTTCCCTCCCCTCTCTGCTGCTCTGTGGCCGGCTCTCCAGCGAGCTGCTGCCCCCCCCGCTCCCCTCTCCGTCAACCAGGAAATAAAGCCCCTCGTCTACGAGACCGGTCTGTTGAGAGAGCTCCAGCTCATAGCGGGGTCTGTGTGAGTGAATGCCCGGGTGGAGAGGTGGCGATCCCGGCAGGAGCTAGCTAGCTGTGCCGGCAGTTTGTGGAGCTTCTAAACTCCCACAGCGGTGGAGAAAATGTTTGATTCGCCATCTAAC
>CAKAOJ020000128.1:1542500-1580000 GCA_916701645.2 Sebastolobus alascanus
CCACAACATTAAACTAAAAACTAAGAAATGAAAACGAAACCATAAAAGATATTAATAAAAAAAAAAAAATAAAAAAAAAAATAAAAAAAAATACCACAACATTAAACTAAAAACTAAGAAATGAAAATGAAACCATAAAAGATATTGATAAAAAAAAAAAAAATAAATAAAAAATTTTAAAAAAGATAAAACCTTAAACTCAAAACTAAGAAATGAAAACGAAACCATAAAAGATATTAATAAAAAAAAAAAATAAAAAAAATAAATAAAAATAAATACCACAACATTAAACTAAAAACTAAGAAAGGAAAACGAAACCATAAAAGATATTAATAAAAAAATAAATAAATAAATAAAAAATAAAAAAAAATACCACAACATTAAAGTAAAAACTAAGAAAGGAAAACGAAACCATAAAAGATATTAATAAAAAAAAATAAAAAATTATAAAAAAAAAATACCACAACATTAAAGTAAAAACTAAGAAATGAAAACGAAACCATAAAAGATATTAATAAAAAAAAAAATTAAAAAAAATACCACAACATTAAACTAAAAACTAAAAAATGAAAACGAAACAATAAAAGATATTAATAAAAAAATAAATAAATAAATAAAAAATAAAAAAAAATACCACAACATTAAACTAAAAACTAAGAAATGAAAACGAAAACATAAAAGATATTAATAAAAAAATAAATAAATAAATAAAAAATAAAAAAAAATACCACAACATTAAAGTAAAAACTAAGAAATGAAAACGAAACCATAAAAGATATTAATAAAAAAATAAATAAATAAATAAAAAATAAAAAAAAATACCACAACATTAAAGTAAAAACTAAGAAATGAAAACGAAACCATAAAAGATATTAATAAAAAAAAATAAAAAATTATAAAAAAAAAATACCACAACATTAAAGTAAAAACTAAGAAATGAAAACGAAACCATAAAAGATATTAATAAAAAAATAAATAAATAAATAAAAAATAAAAAAAAATACCACAACATTAAAGTAAAAACTAAGAAATGAAAACGAAACCATAAAAGATATTAAAAAAAAATAAATAAAAAAAAATACCACAACATTAAGCTAAAAACTAAGTAATGAAAACATAACAATAAAAGATATTAATAAAAAAAATAAATAAATAAATAAAAAAAAATACCACAACATTAAACTAAAAACTGAGAAATGAAAACGAAACCATAAAAGATATTGATAAAAAAAAAATAAATAAATAAAAAATTTTAAAAAAGATAAAACATTAAACTAAAAACTAAGAAATGAAAACGAAACCATAAAAGATATTAATAAAAAATTATTATTATTTTTTTTTTTTTAAATACCACATTAAACTAAAAACTAAGTAATGAAAACGAAACCATAAAAGATATTATTAATAAAAAAAAATAAAAAATAAAAAATAAAAAGAAATACCACAACATTAAAGTAAAAACTAAGAAATGAAAACGAAACCATAAAAGATATTAATAAAAAAATAAATAAATAAATAAAAAATAAAAAAAAATACCACAACATTAAACTAAAAACTAACTAATGAAAACGAAACCATAAAAGATATTAATAAAAAAAAATAAATATAAAAAAAAAATAAAAATAAATACCACAACATTAAAGTAAAAACTAAGTAATGAAAACGAAACCATAAAAGATATTGATAAAAAAAAAAAAATAAATAAAAAATTTAAAAAAGATAAAACATTAAACTAAAAACTAAGAAATGAAAACGAAACCATAAAAGATATTAATAAAAAAAATAAATAAATAAATAAAAAATAAAAAAAAATACCACAACATTAAAGTAAAAACTAAGAAATGAAAACGAAACCATAAAAGATATTAATAAAAAAAAAAAAAAAATGAAAAAAAAAAAAATACCATAACATTAAAGTAAAAACTAAGAAATGAAAACGAAACCATAAAATGTATTAATAAAAAAAAAAAAAAATACCACAACATTAAAGTAAAAACTGAGAAATGAAAACGAAACCATAAAAGATATTAATAAAAAAAAAAAATAAAATAAAAATAAAAAAAAAATAAAAAAAAATACCAAAACATTAAACTAAAAACTAAGAAATGAAAACGAAACCATAAAATATATTAATAAAAAAAAAAAAAAAAAAAAAAAAAAATACCACAACAGTAAACTAAAAACTAAGAAATGAAAACGAAACCATAAAAGATATTAATAAAAAAAATAAATAAATAAATAAAAAATAAAAAAAAATACCACAACATTAAAGTAAAAACTAAGAAATGAAAACGAAACCATAAAATATATTAATAAAAAAAAAAAAAAAATGAAAAAAAAAAAAATACCATAACATTAAAGTAAAAACTAAGAAATGAAAACGAAACCATAAAATGTATTAATAAAAAAAAAAAAAATACCACAACATTAAAGTAAAAACTAAGAAATGAAAACGAAACCATAAAATATATTAATAAAAAAAAAAATAAATAAAAAAAAATAAAAAAAAATACCAAAAAATTAAATTAAAAAATAATAAATTAAAACGAAACCATAAAATTTATTAATAAAAAAAAAAAAAAAAAAAAAAAAAAAAATACCACAACATTAAGCTAAAAACTAAGAAATGAAAACGAAACCATAAAAGATATTAATAAAAAATAAATAAATAAATAAAATAAAAAAAAATACCACAACATTAAACTAAAAACTAGAAATGAAAACGAAACCATAAAAGATATTAATAAAAAAAAATAAAAAATAAAAAATTAAAAAAATACCAAACATTAAAGTAAAAACTAAGAAATGAAAACGAAACCATAAAAGATATTAATAAAAAATAATAATAATAAATTAAAAAAAATACCACAACATTAAACTAAAAACTAAGAAATGAAAACGAAACCATAAAAGATATTATAATAAAAAAAATAAAAAATAAAAATAAAAAAAATACCACAACATTAAAGCTAAAAACTAAGAAATGAAAACGAAACCATAAAAGATATTAATAAAAAAAAAAAAAAATGAAAAAAAAAAAAATACCATAACATTAAAGTAAAAACTAAGAAATGAAAACGAAACCATAAAAGATATTGATAAAAAAAAAAAAAATAAATAAAAAAATTTAAAAAAGATAAAACATTAAACTAAAAACTAAGAAATGAAAACGAAACCATAAAAGATATTAATAAAAAAAAAAAATAAAAAAAAAAAAATAAAAAAAAATACCACAACAGTAAACTAAAAACTAAGAAATGAAAACGAAACCATAAAAGATATTAATAAAAAAAAAAAAAAAAAAGAAAAAAAAAAATACCACAACAGTAAACTAAAAACTAAGAAATGAAAACGAAACCATAAAAGATATTAATAAAAAAAAAAAAAAAAAAGAAAAAAAAAAATACCACAACAGTAAACTAAAAACTAAGAAATGAAAACGAAACCATAAAAGATATTGATAAAAAAAAATTAAATAAATAAAATTTTTTAAAAAAGATAAAACATTAAACTCAAAACTAAGAAATGAAAACGAAACCATAAAAGATATTAATAAAAAAAAAAAATAAAAAAAAAAAATAAAAATAAATACCACAACATTAAACTAAAAACTAAGAAAGGAAAACGAAACCATAAAAGATATTAATAAAAAAATAAATAAATAAATAAAAAATAAAAAAAAATACCACAACATTAAACTAAAAACTAACTAATGAAAACGAAACCATAAAAGATATTAATAAAAAAAAAAATATATAAAAAAAAAATAAAAATAAATACCACAACATTAAAGTAAAAACTAAGTAATGAAAACGAAACCATAAAAGATATTGATAAAAAAAAAAAAAATAAATAAAAAAATTTAAAAAAGATAAAACATTAAACTAAAAACTAAGAAATGAAAACGAAACCATAAAAGATATTAATAAAAAAAAAAAAAAATTAATAAAAAATAAAAAAGAAATACCACAACATTAAACTAAAAACTAACTAATGAAAACGAAACCATAAAAGATATTAATAAAAAAAAAAAAATATAAAAAAAAAAATAAAAATAAATACCAGAACATTAAACTAAAAACTAAGAAATGAAAACGAAACCATAAAAGATATTAATAAAAAAAATAAATAAATAAATAAAAAATAAAAAAAAATACCACAACATTAAAGTAAAAACTAAGAAATGAAAACGAAACCATAAAAGATATTAATAAAAAAAAAAAAAAAAATAAAAAATAAAAAAAAATACCATAACATTAAAGTAAAAACTAAGAAATGAAAACGAAACCATAAAATGTATTAATAAAAAAAAAAAAAATACCACAACATTAAAGTAAAAACTGAGAAATGAAAACGAAACCATAAAAGATATTAATAAAAAAAAAAAATAAAAAAAAAAAAATAAAAAAAAAAAAATAAAAAAAAATACCACAACAGTAAACTAAAAACTAAGAAATGAAAACGAAACCATAAAAGATATTAATAAAAAAAAAAAAAATACCACAACAGTAAACTAAAAACTAAGAAATGAAAACGAAACCATAAAAGATATTGATAAAAAAAAAATAAATAAATAAAAAATTTTAAAAAAGATAAAACATTAAACTAAAAACTAAGAAATGAAAACGAAACCATAAAAGATATTAATAAAAACAAAAAAATATAAAAAAATAAATAAAAATAAATACCAGAACATTAAACTAAAAACTAAGAAATGAAAACGAAACCATAAAAGATATTAATAAAAAAAATAAATAAATAAATAAAAAATAAAAAAAAATACCACAACATTAAAGTAAAAACTAAGAAATGAAAACGAAACCATAAAAGATATTAATAAAAAAAAAAAAAAAATGAAAAAAAAAAAAATACCATAACATTAAAGTAAAAACTAAGAAATGAAAACGAAACCATAAAATGTATTAATAAAAAAAAAAAAAATACCACAACATTAAAGTAAAAACTGAGAAATGAAAACGAAACCATAAAATGTATTAATAAAAAAAAAAAAAAAAAGAAAAAAAATACCACAACATTAAGCTAAAAATTAAGGAATGAAAACATAACCATAAAAGATATTAATAAAAAAAAAAATTAAAAAATTAAAAAATTAAAAAAAATACCACAACATTAAACTAAAAACTAAGAAATTAAAACGAAACCATAAAAGATATTAATAAAAAAAAAAATAAAAAAATAAAAAAAAAAAAAAAATACCACAACATTAAGCTAAAAACTAAGGAATGAAAACATAACCATAAAAGATATTAATAAAAAAAATAAATAAATAAATAAAAAAAAATACCACAACATTAAAGTAAAAACTAAGAAATGAAAACGAAACCATAAAATGTATTAATAAACAAACAAAAAAAATAATAAAAAAATAAAAAAAAATACTACAACATTAAACTAAAAACTAAGAAATGAAAACGAAACCATAAAATGTATTAATAAAAAAAAAAAATAAAAAAATAAAAAATAAAAAAAAATACCACAACATTAAACTAAAAACTAAGAAATTAAAACGAAACCATAAAAGATATTAATAAAAAAAAAATAAAAAAAAATACCACAACATTAAAGTAAAAACTAAGAAATGAAAACGAAACCATAAAATGTATTAATAAAAAAAAAAAATAAATAAAAAAAAATACCACAACATTAAAGTAAAAACTAAGAAATGAAAACGAAACCATAAAAGATATTAATAAATAAATAAAAAAATATAAAAAAAAAAAAAATTGAATAATGGCGAAACACTTTTTAAAAAATATCCGTACAAATTTAAATTTTTTTTTAAAAAAAGTCTGAAAAGTGTCCAAAAAATGTAAAAAAAAAAAAAAAATGAAAATGTCCGAAAAATGTAAAAAAAATAAATAAAAAAAAAAGTTGGAAAAAATTTCGAAATAAAACTGAAAAATTTCAAAAACAAGTAAAAAAAAAAAAAAAAAGTCCCGAAAAATTTTAGAAAATGTAAAAAAAAAAAAACTTTGAAAAAAGTCTGAAAAATGTCCGAAAAATGTAAAAAAAACCCCAAAAAAAACAACTCCATGTGATTATCATAAAGTGGGCATGTCTGTAAAGGGGAGACTCGTGGGTACCCATAGAACCCATTTACGTTCACATATCTGGAGGTCAGAGGTCAAGGGACCCCTTTGAAAATGGCCATGCCAGTTTTTCCTCACCAAAATTTAGCGTAAGTTTGAAGCGTTATTTATTCTCTTTGCCGACAAGCTAGTATGAGATGGTTGATACCAGTGGATTCTTTAGGTTGTCTAGTTTCATATGATACCAGTAACTTGAAAAATTAGTGGTGTTGCATTAACATGTTATCCTTGACAACCCTGACTACTATCAATCAATCAATTTATATATTTTGGAGTTCAAACACATTAGAAATGGTTGTTTTTCTCCCTACTGTGCAAAACAAACCGAACCAAAACCGAAACCGTGACCCAAAAACCGCAATACAAACCGAACCGTGTGGTTGTTGAACCTTTGCTCCACCAATATACTGTACATATACAGTATATATGTAGATGTATATATATATATATATATATATGTGTGTGTGTTCTTTGAATAATCTATAAGTGCCATCAATATTTAACACACAAAATGTAATAGTAGCCTACAATCACAATGTATCAGATTTCCACTGATATTTTGGTGTGCTATGTACTAAATAATGCTAACTTTATTATCATGACAATAAATATTTGCCCATTATTATTATTTAGACTTGAATACATGCCTCTTGATCATAACCCTGTTAATAAACATCGAGTTAAAAACTGACCAAGAATGAAAAAAATGGATAGTTCATCTTTGATGTTACTAAAACTGGAATAGTGCTAGTATACTGTCAGGAATTCTTATGCACGACAGATTTGACAAAATGGCAGGATAGAAAATCATGAAAGAAATGTTAGTAGCAATTGAAAAAAGAGAGAGAGAGTTTTCAGGATTTATAATAGTCTTTTCACAAGTCCGTGTAATGCATTCATCAACATCTGGAGCACCTCGCTATCGTGTTACTCTTCTCTGTGTAACAGCAAACCACAGAGAGCCTCTGCACAGGAAATCACATTGAGCTCTCCATTCTGAGAGCAATCAGACCACAGCATGTCTGACTCATCCCAACACTTGAATCTAACAGGCCAGCTTATCGGCAATCTTATTATAGGAACGCAGACAGACAGACCGACAGACAGACGGACAGACAGACACCACGGCCAATTTTACAATATAATCCTGCAATTCTGACTATGTGCCGTCAGCGGTTCCATGTAAAGGTGATCACCTTTACAAGAAGAGATTGAACAATTTCCAAGTTCGTTGTTGTCAACAACACACGGGTCATGTTTGTCTTACGGACTTTGACTTCTGCATTTTCTTAATTCAGGATTGAAATAACTTGATATTTCGTGAGCTGAGAGAATACAATTCAATGAGACTGCAATGTCCATTCTTTGTAAAAAAAAAAAAAATGTGTTGATTGTTCTTTAAAAAAAAGTTAGATAAATCCATGAAATTCTAATCATATCATTATGAAACCACGATGTACATTAATCCGATTGCTATTCGTGGATCTTTCTTCTAAATGCAACCCGAGAGACATTGCGAATGACTATTGACAATTTCCTGCGCTGGCAGTAATTGAATACCTTGTGGAAAAATTACTGAAGAGTGCTTTGCCAAGAGGTGAGAGGTTGCCATGGAAACGCATTCAAAGGAAAAGATGATCCATATGCCAAGATCTTAACAAAACATCTGACTCAGCCAAGATATGTGTTATTAGTCAGACATCACTGGCACGGCAGTTCCAATATATCGAACATCTCAGTTTACGGTACAAATACACGGAGCAGAGGTACATTTATTATAGGGAGTTAGTGCATCCATAGTGATGCATCCAATGTGAGGGATATGCATGACGTTTCAAATCAAACGATGAGCCTCTCCCTCAGTTCCTTGGGCATCCTCTGCTCTTTAAGTCCATTAGCTTTTACACTGCAGTCAATGGATCATTAGGGCCCCATCCGCCTCAATAATGCAAACACTGCACAGCCTTATCTGCCTCTCACCTCTCAACACAGCAGGAGCCAAGTAGGTAAACAACACATTATCCAACCACCAGCACTGTGTGTGTAACAACTGGCAGCCTTCCTTGCCAGAACCTGTGTGCAGGCAGGTCTGTGTCTAGTTGACAGTGAGGGATAGAATAGAATAGCCTTTATTGTCATTGCACAGTCTCCTATAAAACGAAATTTAGGGGTGCCACAACTGAAGGTGCATTTGCGATAAAATCAAGAATAAAAAAAACATGTAGAAACAACAGGAATAAATAATAATACAAATAAAAAAGAACACTTAGGTCATAAAGAACAGATGATGTCACAGTAATAAATCAGGATGGGGTAATAAATATATTGCACATGTTAGATTGTTGTGGATATGTTAATATTGCACATTTCTTTGACGGCTGAGGGAAGTCAGTGGCTCATGTGGTTATTGAGTGTCCTGATGCAAGCAAGAGAAGAAATGAATATGTGGGTTATGCACACATCTCTCACAGTTATTCTCCACACTATACTGTAAATGTAAGTATAGAGTGGTTCCAATGATCAACCATGAAGAATGTTTGCTCTTCTTGTTGCATGCAAAGATAAACATAAAGAATGCTGAATATCTTGACAGTAAACCAGCCATTATTTCTTCACTTTGTCTCACAACACATGCAGGTATCCTGATGACAAATGGCAGATATGTTAGAGCTTTTGTGATTTGACATCCCAGCTGATAGACACCGCAGCACTGCCCACACGAAGAGGACAGAGCAGCCAATGACGGGACGCATCCGAACCGGTCCGAACCAATGGGAGCGCAGCTTTGTTTCCCTGCCTACTTGGCTCTGTTTAGCGCGCACATGTGACCTCGGAAGGCGCTTACTGCTATTTAAACATCATCATTTGGGTGCTGAAGCGGACAGCTCCGCCACACAGATAAACAGAACCAAAAATGGCTCGTTTGGCTCCCCGTGACGGACGCTTTGGAGTATTTTCCCCTCTTTAACTGAACATCTCCATCCTCCATGCAGCCGCGCATCATCTGTGAACATTAACGGACTATTCTCTCCTCCACCAAGCGGATGTTGTGACACCTGTGGCTGAATCTGGATCTCAATCTCGTAAAAAGGGAGGTCGGATTGCTTCACATCCACTCAGCATCCGCCCTGCAGGAGAGGAGAGGAGAGGAGAGAGAGGAGAGGAGAGAGAGGAGAGGAGAGAGAGGAGAGGAGAGGAGAGGCGCTCCGCTGCTGTCTGATCTGGAGAGGGGAAGCGCAAAGGTATCCTAAAGCCATTTACCAACGCATTAATATCTAAGCCGCTCTGTGTGGCTGCTTGCAGACAGGAAGGAGCATGGATAGAGAGGAATTTGCTGTGACTAGTGCGCTGAGGGGATTTGTAGAGCTGGGAGGTGTGCTCCTGTTGAAACTCAACTAAAGGACAGTGGATGAAGCGCCGTCACTAACAGCTCGACATTTCTCTCCAACCTTCTTTTGTTTCCATATTTTTGGTGAGTGTGTTTTTTTTTTATTAATCAGTCATGGGGAAAGATGAGTGCAAAACCATGCTGGATGCTTTGAACAAAGTGACCGCCTGCTACAGGCATCTGGTGATCGCTCTGGGGAGCACCTCGGACTCTCAGAACCTGCGAGAGGAGCTGAAGAGGACCCGCAAGAAGGCCCAGGAGCTGGCCGGGGCCAACAGGAGTAAACTCACCTCTCTGCTCAAAGACAAGAGCATCAGCAAGGAGGACCGGGCCGAGTACGAGCGCCTCTGGGTGCTGTTCTCCAGCAGCATGGAGCTCCTGGAGGTGGACATGAAAAGGTCCCTGGAGATAGGGCAGGACTTCCCCCTCAAGGTGCCGACCAGACACCTCATCCAGACGGGGATGACCGGCAGCACCACCACCGTGGCCGCCCGCGCCATGAGCGTGCAGAACATGAAGTACGAGGCGGACAGCAACATCGACACCGCGGACCTCCGGGACCTGCAGGCCGAGATTTCCCAGATGACCCACATGATGGAGGAGATGGAGATGAAGGTGCAGGTGGCGCCGTGGGCCGTGGAGGCGAAGCAGGAGGCGGGCGCGGAGCTGAAGTCCAACATGAGTGTGGGAAACTCCTCCGTGGGTGTGATCTCCATCTGCGAAGAGGAGCCCAAAGAGGAGGACGGAGGAGGCAACAGGGACGCGGGCTTCGCCTCGATCTGCGCCGTGCTCGTGTTCTTTGTCATCGTCACGGTCGCTCTGGTTCTAGGATACCTGGTCATCAACATGTCCTGAGGTGTCCAACCTGCAGCCCCCCCTGATGGAGACCCTGATGGAGACCCTGATGGACACCCTGATGGACACCGTGCGCGGCTGCCCATGGGCGCGTCCCCGCGGGCATCAGAGCCAGCAGCTCCACAGGACAGAGAAAGAGCTCTTTTTTTATTGAGGGGACAGCGAAGTTATTTTTCTCGCATTTGTGAATGTATTCGGTGGAGTTGAGGAGTTGCACTAGATAAAAAAAAAAAAGTAAAACAATATAGAATGAACGCACAATTTGAGGTTAAGTATTTTGAGGAGGCCAAGAGGTCGTGTATTTTTGGAAGAGGGAGGAGAAAAAATAGTCATGAAATTACGTGACAGTGTCTGGATCATCAGGATGATGCAAACAACACGTAATCCAAGTGGATTAGTGGAAAAGCTCAAGCGTAAATGTTGCCTACTGTTAAGTATCCCCCTTGATGTTCTGCTGATGATTGATGCTTTGAATTTATGAATTCATCCAGCAAAGTCAAACGAGCAGGGGGGGCAGCCATGGTTAGATAAGTGTGGAAACTAATAGAGCCAGTGTTCCAGTTGGATGTCATCAAATCTGCACTGTCCAAAAACTCCTGTTTTAATACATCATAAAACTTGTATTGTATCTTACTTCATTGCATCCAATCACAATGTGCTTCTTGAGAGAGCCTTGAGGACCTAAAAGAGATGTCCACAGTCTTTTAATAATGCATCCGTTCACTGTAAGCCTGGCTGTTCATCTTCTTTTTCAGGGGTTTTTCTTGCAAACAGTGTTGAATGTATATAGGCTACATTGCAACATGTGAATAGAGGGTTTGTACATACAGACTGCCATGTCAGATGATGTACATACATAAGTATATTTATTATAATAAAATTTTGAAACACTGGAAAACGTGCTCGTAGTTTGAAGAAATTAGTGTCCCAGCCAGGTGTTTCACCACCAATGCCAAAGCAGTATGTTTTTTTGCATACATGCCTGAATTGAATGTTTCTAATATGTGCAGTAGGGCTCTGGGATGTTCTGAGTTAAAGCTGATGAACCCAGTTTGTAATCACTGAGATACATACATCAGATGTAGGTCTACACACACACAGGATTAGTGTCTTGGACGTCACCGGGTTTAAAATAGTGTTCGTTTTAAAATGGAAAGGAGACTAGCACGTGCTTTAACTCCCTAATGGTTTTAGTTGTAAGAGTCTTTGGAGGTATTCCTGGAATTGTACATGAACAGAGGATGGATGGCCCAGAGCCAAAGCCACATGAGTGGCGGGGATCGGGACAGTTGTCCTGGGTTAGTTTGCGGTCAGTTCAGAAATAGTTTTCAAACAGATGCTATCAAAGACAAACGACTGGGCTGATAAAAAAAACCCTCAGCAGAGATATGTTGGTTTACACAACATGAGTCTGACTGCATTTGCTATTTAGCTTTGATTTTATTAAATAAAAAAGCAAGAATAGGAAATGATATGCTCTTATGGATGATCAGATGTTTCCCCAACCTTATTAGAGTTTCAGAAAGATTGAACTAAAAAGATGTAGTTTCAGTGGCAGCTATACCATTGTTTCATACCTTCCTCTCATCTATAATTCATTTAATAATGTTGTAACTTCTTTTCACAGTAAAGCTCATACAAACATATAACATTATAGGAAAGAAAAAATATTTAAAGGTACAGTGTGTAGGATTTGGCGGCATCTAGTGGTGTGGTTGCAGATTGCAACCAACTGAGTTTGGAAGGGGATTTTTTTTTAAACGAATAGTTCGACATTTTCGTAAAATATTTTCGGTTTCTCTCTGCGAGTTGAGAGATGAGAAGATCAATGATCAAATGTCTGTATGTTAAATATAACCAGCAGCTGGTTAACTTAGCTTAGCCTTAGCAAGAAGTGATATTTGCCAAAATTTGGAAGTATTACTTTAAAGGTACAGTGTGTAGGATTTGGCGGCATCTAGTGGTATGGTTGCAGATTGCAACCAACTGAGTACTCCTCCGCTCACTCCTCCCTTTCAAAGACTGAGGTAACGTGAGCCGCCGAGTGTAAAATCGTGGTTACGCCGTTTGCATCACTCAGAGGCCGTCCATACCATAATAACACTACTTTAGGAGCAACGGAAGACGGCGGCTGGCGGTACCACGGTTTTGCACTCTGCGGCTCACGTTACTTCAGTTTCAGAAGTGTGTTGGAGAACTACAGTGGCCTTCAGGTAACGTAAAAAGGCTAAAGTCTCTCTCTAGAGAGCGTTTGGTTTGTCCTTTCTGAGCTACTGTAGAAACACGACAAAACGAAAATGAAAACGAAAACACGACGATTCTTAGTTTCAGGTGATTATACACTAATGAAAACATAGTTATGAATATTCCATTTCTGATAATAGATCCCCCACAATGCTACACACTGGTACCTTTAATAAAATAACAAAATAATTGTGGATGCTCAAAGTTACACTTCTTCCTCCAAACTGTATTAGTTATTTATTTGAAACAGATCTCTCTCTGGGTCGAACAGGTTACAAAATAGCTTTAATTTGATTTTTCAAAGCTGAAAATTTGGATGATTAATCCACAATTCAATAAACAATATTACATTCTCCAAGTTTATAGTAAATTATATAGTTTATGGTACAATGTGTTGAGGGAATTTACGGAAAACCCACAGACTGTATCAGTGTTTATAAAGCAGCGGCTGATACAGATAGAGGAGATACTGTATCAGAATCTTTCAGGTAAAATTGAAAGATATAGGCAGTACATGAAAAGGATGTCAAGGGCTACTAACAACTACTATTAAAGACGAGTTGCTGAGATGTCAATCCACAGTATCTCCTCTGTTACCGATTCACAAATGACAGCTAGTTTGGTGCTTTCAGGCAGATAGAGGGACCTCAGGATAAATCCATATCTATTCATCACTGCTGGAAAACGTTAGTAATTCTTGTCGTCACAATTTTAGAATTATTGCTCCAATGTGAATTATAATTAAAAAAAAGTCTGTTGTAACTGCTCGCAGTTCAACAGTTGCACATCAAATGAGCTCTAAATTGACTTTAATGATCTCCTCCCCCATTCCTGAGGGGTTTCTCCGATAATTGTATAAGGTAAAAAGAGCCCTGGTATTTAAAGACTGCTCAGCCTTCGTTCCCGGCTGTGGAAGTATGTAATAATCTCAAAGGATCAAATTTAATTAAAGCTTCCCTCCTCTTCTAAGCAGAGGCCTGACTCCTTGTGGGAGTAATGGAACAAAATAACATTTTTCTTGTATTAAAAAAAAGAATCTGGCAAGTGTAAAATACTCAAGTTGCAGATTAGGATGGCAATTGGGACATTAAATGTTTATTCAGCAGACGACTTAAATGCCTTTTTCCTGTTTTATTCCAGGCTGTCTGTCTCCTCTCAGCCTCTCGAGGTTAGAAACCTGTAGAGGAACATTAATAGAACATTGTAAAAGGCTGAAATGCAAGATAACTCGACTCCTAAAAGCACCGAGGCCACAGAGGGGAGACCATTTTTTTTTTTGCAAGGACTTTGATGCATGAAAATCAGTGGCGTGCTACGCTCACACCCGATTCACAGAAGGCTTTCTGACATCTTGTTTGTCCTTGTTGTCATCTCACAGAGGCACTAAGCTCTGCTAACAGTGAGTCATGAACCTCTTTCAAATTCAGACTCACATTGTCATCCAGAGTTTCAAAAATATAAAAGATGATTAATTAAACATGGGGGAAGAAAGGGAGGGGACTCAGATGGTGGAGCCTCCTAAAACACTACACTTGAAAATTCGTCCTTCACGTTTCAAGTGAAAGACGAATGTTCGTGAAAAAGTCGACTTATGAGATAGTTTCAGTCGTGCTGTAACAATTTGGTTGCAACCTCTGTTACGCAAGCTGCTTCTCAAAATAGCCACAGCATCAAAGTTTTAGAGTATGTGCTTCATTAGGTATAAAAATTGACCCTTTACAGGTGAATAAATCGACAGTCGTCTGGAGGCGTTTTTATTTGAACTTATGCATGAATGAGCTATTTATCTGCTTCATTCCGTCGCTTGGAAACAAACAAACTAAGCAGACTGGTTCACAGAGAGGCGAGCTAACACGCTTGGCAGAGACAGACCGCTGCATCATCACCTCATCTGGACGAAGATGGTGGGTTTCCAAGGCTGTGGGTTGCCATAGAAACCCTCAACGGACTCTCTCTGCCGCCAACGGCACAGAAGGTTGAGCAGTGTTATTTCATCTCGCCCCCTTTCTGCCACCACCTTCCTACACACACACAGCGTTGTGAAGCAGAAGGAGATGTGATGTGGCGTGAGGACAGAGGAGGGCAGAACCTCAGCGTCCTCCCCCCCCCCCCCCACGCTGACAGATGAAATGTGTCAAAAACGATGAAAATCAGATGACCTGTGCTAGCGTGCCTCATCTTTTTAGAAGTTAATATTCCGATCAGGTCAGAGTGACCTAAAGGTGCCTTTACTGGATGAGGCTAGCAGCAACATTTTGATACACCGATTCTTTTTGATGTAGAGCTTCAGACAAATCCAAAATCAATACATTTAATCACTCTATATATAGATCTTTCCCTCTCTTCCTCTCTAACAGCCCACCGGTTTGTCACATCTAACGTGCACTTAGTGTTTCTGTGCCAGAAAGATGAGGACTTATGGCCATTAATTGTATTCCTTAAATATAATATAAAATAAATAAATTTTATTTATATATATATATTATAATTTTATTCTATAATTTTATAATTTTTAATCATCAATATATATATTTATATATATATATATAAATATATATATTGATGATTAAAGTATCTAAAAATAATTTTAAAAATATTTAATGACGATTAATCACAAATTATAATATATTATAATATTAATATTGGAAATCAATTAATAACACAAAACAATGACAAATATTGTCCAGGAACCCTAATTGAAACTGCATTTAGCATAAATGAAACAAATTATTTAGATTTTAAGATTTTATCACTTCAGGATGACAAGTTTCCTGTACATTATATATCACCTAGATTGTTTTTAAAAACAGTATATTGATGTAGATATTGTGACTGCATCTATACAGCTACTTGTTACTTAAATTGCCTTTTTAGAGCAGCATTGTGATAGTAGATGTGGAAATTGGTGAAGCACACATTAGACTCATTATTGTGCCTGTTTTATTCAGCTCACTCACTGTGTGCGCACATGTGCATCATAAGCACAAATCACCTAAAAGCAGTGTGAGACAGCATCAGTAAAAAGATCAAATTAATAATGAATACATTGATCCGTTTAATAATAAATAAATTTATAAATGGCAGACAAAGGGTACAATCCATCTGACAGAGAGTATTTCTTACGAGTTATGAATATGCCATGAAGGACACCGCTGTGAGCAGGGAAGACACCCAAAGGAGAAAGGGTGGAAGCCCTGCAGCGCCTCATCAGACATGTGCACTCCTCCTGAGAGGGATCCACACACACACACACACACACACACACACACACACACACACACACACACACACAGTCTCTAAATCCCTTTGATTTGGTAGTCGGTCTGTTACTATGGTTACAAGCTAAATTTGGTCAAAATAAAATGGTTACGTTATAATTTTTTTTTATAATGTGGAGCAAACTAAAATGTGAAGACAAGGTCAGATCAGGAATTTCTTTAAAATGTGCTAAATGTGAGATTGGGAGCGTTTCTATCACCTCCGCACGGCTCTCAAGGTGATGACGGCTCGTAGCTAACGGTGCTAACAGCAGTAACAGTGCTAATAGTGAAAACAAAGCCAAAAGTGCTGACAGAGCTAACAGTGTTAACCTGGGGGGGGGGAACCGGAGGGTGGGTGCTACACTGCCACATCGACACGGTCAGTCAGGACGGCGTTAACAGCTGTTACCGCCATATAAGAGCGGTGCAGAGTGGCGGCCATGAGATAGCCAGTGGGTCATGATCACATACACGAACATGCACTAAAAAGGCACGCACGGCTGGCCCAGCTATGTCAACAAAGCACCGAGAACTTTGGATTACAACTACTGTTTATAGGAGTGGACGCAAGGCCGTGGGAAGTAGGGGTGCAGAGGGTGCTGCAGATGGTAAAGGATCTGCATGTACAAATAAAAAAAACAATAAATGAAAAAGATTAATGCAATTTTTGTTGTTTATGTTCGTATTCTAATGATATTTTGATTCAGTAAGTAATCTTAGGTTCCAAATTTCAGTCCGGTTGGAAAATACATCTCACAATGTAACCCCCCACCCCAACTCACACATACTGCTTCATCCCCACAGCACCCCCCCACTCGAAACATGTTCCCACAGCTATGAGTGGACGTAGTCACCATGACGTCACCCATTGGTTTGTGCACCGCCGTTTTGAAGCCTCGAGTTTAAGTTAAAGCTGTGAGACGAAAAACACGGACAGCGCCGTGGTAGCGACCTGTCAATCACAAGGTAGCCCCGCCCTAAAGCATCACCTGCTTTATGGTCTATCTGACTCTAAATGGGACCATAATTTACTAAATGAACATCATGCTGTATTGAAGAAGACTTGAAACTAGTGATTGAGACCATAAACTCATGTTTACAATGTTTACTGAGGTAATAAATCAAGTGAGAAGTAGGCTCATTTTCTCATAGACTTCTATACAACCAGAGGAGTCGCCCCCTGCTGGATATTTGAAAGAATGAAAGTTTAAGGCACTTACAACACACACAGAGGCTTCATTCTCTGCTCAGGTAGACATTACTATCCACTATATCTTTGCCAGTAGTTGTTTGATGCTATATCAATGCTCTGAATGTCACATAGAGCATCTTTAAGAAAACTGTTTAGTATGTATTTCCACATAGAACATGATTCTTAATATCTCACCAGGAGATGGCCAGCATGATCCCTTGTAATTTTGGGCCCCCCGGCAATACCTTTGACAAAATAAGCAAAATATAACAAAATCAGATTTAACTGTCAAATTTTTTGTAATCAGCATATTTCTTAAGGAATGAGTTCCATTGATCAAACAAAAGCCAGCAGCTTACACTAAAACAAATTCGGCCTGAATCACTACAAGTCTGATGATCCTCTTAAAGTGGCCTCCTCACTTTATGTGTGCTGCAGATAGAAATTAGTATCCGAGTAAAATCTTTTTACAATAAGGCCGATAGCAAGCACTTCTTATTTGTCAATTATAAATTACTTATATAAAAAAAAAACAAGTAAGGGACCGGAGGATGGGATTTACACTCATTTCTATGCATTCACTTTTACTCCTCTATCGGAGTAAAAACTCTGCCACAAATGAGCAATGCTTAGCAGACAGTTCTGAGACAGGAGTTGGTGGTACAAATATGTCTTTTGAATAAACTGTGTGAATTTATAGTAATCTATATAAACAGACTCTGATGTCACATGAAGAATCTGATGGCTACGGGACAAGATTTTGGCATCGGAAGCATTCTGGTTCCGTTTCAGTCCGAGTGATACTCATTTGAACAGGCCCTGATCAGGTAAACAGTCCGTGTGGAGAGAAAAAGAGGTGGAAAGAATTGGCTGAAATGCATTCTGGGAACCCAGCTGCTATCATCTGAAGAGAATTTAGCTTTTTATTGGTTTAAAATGAGCTTATAAACTGGTTACTTGTGAAACAATCCGGTCGTACATGTCGTCTCTCCAGAAATAGCCCCTTCCCTCAGAGGCTTATCCGCCGTCAGACCAGAAGCCGGGACCAAGCTGCGCTAACGAGATTGCTAACTGATCGTTAGCAAGCTTGTTAGCGTGGAGAGATTTATGTTCCCTCTTTCTTCAACAAAATGGTGTGTAATGATCAGCAGGAAGTCAATGATGAACAGAACAGAGTCATCGTTAGTGTAATTAGTCACATCTGTGCTTTTCCTACTGTGAAAAGTCCAAATGTCTGCTGAGAAAAAGGCTAATCTGATATTATCATAAGCAGTGAACTTGTCTTGCTTGGTTGCATGTGCTCAGAAGAGTTGTGGGGCTCGTACAGCCGGTTGGGCAGGTCAAAGCTGACTTTTTGAGTCATGTGAAACGGTTTGCTCTACAACGGGAAGCAGATGATTGTACTTGGCTGTGATGTTGATCTGTATAGTTGCACTGTACGAATCTACGATCACAAAGCGGTGCAGAGCAGAATCCTCCTGAGGATCCTCCAGCTGAGGGTCTGAGCTCGTACCCACCTCAGCCTCTCCGGAGGTGTCCAGCGGGTAGTCTTTGTCACCTGGAGAGAACGGAGAGTCCAAGAGAAAAGAGCAGATTGATGAAAAAAAAAAAAAAAGGTTAATTTATTATAGACATTCAGCTAGAAAATTATAACAGAAGAACAGCTACTGTAAATACTATCAATAGCAGCGGTTCTCAAGTCCACTTTTTTGAAGACTTGACTTGTCTTGGTCTCGGACTTGGCAACTGCAAACTGGTCAAGTTGTCCCCGGCTGCTGATTTGGGACCAGTTGTACAGAACGATGCCTGATTCTACCAGCGTTTCCTGTATATGCATTCAACAGCGGCGCAGCACTGCTGATAAAAACATCCCTGAACGCAATATGGGCCGCCACGGCAAAAAAAGGAACTCTAGTTCTATGAGTGCACTACACATACAGCCTACTTGTGTACTACACATATAGCCTGTATCCCAGGAACAAAGGAGAAAACAATGTAGTTTTAACACTAAGTTTAAACTCCATCAATTGATGGTTGTTGTAGGAGCTGCTGCTGCAGCACACCTACTTCCTCGTCCATGCTATCTGCATAAATAATAATCTCAGTAAGTTTTTTGTTCTTTCATGGGGTTTGTTGACAATAACAAAATGATGATGCACTAAATATATAACTGACTTGATGGGACATCAATGCTTAACTGTAGGGATAACCCGAATGCTTCGAAACTTCGACCGTTGCCATGGTATTCGACCTCCAAATCAATATTCAAATGCTTACGTTTTTTAATTTTTGTTTTAATTTTTTTTATATAAGTATGTAATAATAATGTATATATCCCAAAAATAGCCCATGAAATAAGGAATAATCCCACAACATTATTAATTATTATTAGTTATTCTCAGACGGATATCGCTGTTTGTTGTGTGTGGAGATGCATGTGTGTACAGTAGCGCGGCAGCGACACTGAAACGGGGGAGATGGAGACAAACACACAGAAGAACATGTCTCTCTACGAAGCTTCAAATATTTCTCACTGAAGCTTCAAAGACCAAAAATAATGAGATTCGGGGGCAGCCCTACTTCACTGCTGGTTTGGATGTAGGTTATATGAGATAGACAATCATTACCTGGCAGCAGTGATAAGTAGCAGTCATCTTTTGAGGAAACAACAGGCAGCCACTGTTCGCAGCCCTCTGCGGCACGCTGGCTGGAGAAGTTGTGGAGGTCATTCAGCAAAGGTAGGCGGCACATGCGGCTGAGCTCATAGACCTGTGGAGGGGCGATCCACAACTCCCGAGCCCAGTAGCTCTGGAGCACCTCTGAGGGGGTGGACCACTGAAACACAGAGAGAGAGAGAGAGAGAGAGGTACAGGACTGAGAAGCTGGTTGTTTAGCACTTTCACTAGAAGAAAATTAGAATAGTTGTGATTCATTTTCTGTTGAGATAGATAGATAGATAGATAGATAGATAGATAGATAGATAGATAGATAGATAGATAGATAGTAACTTGATTGATCCCGAGGGAAATTCAAGTTTCAGCATCACAGTTCCATAGTGCAAACATATTAGTAAAAAGTAAGTAATACAGAGTATAAAAAAAAAATATACCAGATATAAAAATAACAGGAGATGAAGAAACTGTTAAAAATGAATATAGTGCAGAAGAAACTGTTAAAAATGAATATAGTGCAGGGTAACAACTGAGATACGGGACTATTAAAAATGTGAATCTAATGCAGAAAGTGATATAGTGCTGGATAATAAAATATAGGAGATATAGATATTAAGAAATGTCAAATATGGAATATAATGCGGGATAAGAACTGAGGTAGAAAAGTTAAAAAAAAAAAAAATAGGCTAAAGTGCAGAATAAATTAATTTATTGTTTCAGCTCTAATACTTACATCATTTATTTTATTAATAAAATTCCCTGTAAAGCACTCAAGGATTTGATGTAAATGTGTTATGCATCACCTGAAAGCGCACTATTTCCTTCTCATCCTGAAGTGTGTGTGGGATCTCCTGCAGGCAGCAGATGAAGAAAGCTGTGTCGAACCTCTTCACACCGTATCGGCTTGTGGGAGTCAGCCAGTTGCTCCACTCGTGCAAAGCCCAGATGTTGGGCAACACCTGCAGCTCCCTGCACATCCTGATGAAGTTGGAGGGGTTCTGGTTCACCAGAGCCCTCCACTTGGTGAGCTCACCACTGCACAGATCTTTGTAATGCAGTGGGTTTACCTGAGCAGTTGCACACCTGTCCTCTGTGCTTTTGGGCACCACCAGCAGCACACCTGACTCCTCGAAGGTCTCCCTCAGGGCGCAGATGCGGAAGGCCACCTCTCCCGGGATGGGAGAGCCCAGCTGCAGCCGGTCTGTGGCGAACATCGGAGGTCTGCTCTCCACCTGCTGGGTCACACCTCTCACACCAAAGTTAGGAGTAAGAGAGAAAGGTTTGAAAATGTCCAGCCATTCACTGGAGAAGTCCGCAGAGTCCACCATGCCGCCGGGGAACACATATGCATTGGGCATGAAGCCACTTTTACTGCTTCTTTTAAGCATCAAAACGTCGTAATCAAAGCAGGACTTGTGCAGCAGCTGTGGCCGTGCAGAGGAGCTGCAGAGCGGGGAACCTGCAGCAGCTGTCACCGGGGAGCCTGCAGCAGCTGTCAGCGGGATCCTGCACGTCCTGTGGCCCGCGGCTACAATCAGAGTGGCCGCCTCCTTCCAGTGCTTCAGATTGGTGTTCATCCTAAAACTAACTTTCTTAATTTTTAATTTCCCTGGTTGCTCAGCTGGCTGCAGCAAAACCAAAACATGCCCACTTCCGTATGACAAAATCCTCGACACGTCTGCGCATGCACCTGAGGGAGGCTAAATTACGACCCGCCCCAACTCTGCCTCTGATTGGCTAGTAGACAGGACAAGACCCGCCCTGTATAGCATTCAAGCGCTAGGATTGGCCAGATTTGTTCAGGTCCTATGGTCCTGACCAATGGGCGTTATTTACTACAAAGGTATTTGGAAAAGCTCTTTAATTTACCTACAATAATACAGAGTATAGCCTATATTTTGAATAAGATATGTATTAATATGGACATGGTGCCTTTTTGTTAATTATTTTACCATGTTTCAATATTCAACATGATTTAATTAATCAGACTTTTGTCATTTTGCCCAGTATAATCTCTGTTGCTGTAACTGATTATAACATTTTAACTCGTTCTGCTTTCTGGCAGTTCAGCCTTATGTGAGTTAAAGCTGCAGTGGGTAGAATTAGAGCAAAAGCACTTCCGTATGACAAAAGCCTCGACGTCGGCGCATGCGCCTGAGGGAGGCTAAATTACGACCCGCCCCAACTCTGCCTCTGATTGGCTAGTAGACAGGACAAGACCCGCCCTGTATAATTCAAGCGCTAGGATTGGCCGGATTTGTTCAGGTCCTATGGTCCTGACCAATGGGCGTTATTTACTACAAAGGTTTTTGGAAAAGCTCTTTAATTTACCATAACACAGAGTTTAGCCTATATTTTGAATAAGATATGTATTAATATGGACATGGTGACTTTTTGTTAATTATATTAACATTTTTACATATCTTTCAAAGTTCATCCTAAAACTAACCGTGTAATTGTTACGCCCCTGTCTAGGGGGGTCGGAGCGCAACATAAATATAAAAAGGATATTCCCTCCCCGGTCCCCAAACCACAAGCTCAGGACTAGATGTTTGAGTATAGTAACAAGATTTATTACTAACTCAAGTTTTAACAAGCAATACAATTAAACAATATAACTCAAGGTGAACAAATGCCAAAACAACAAACAAAATCTATCTTTTAAATACCCTGACTAACCTTCAACAAAATAATCAAACAAACAAAAATACAGTTACTAAATCTGGCTCCCTAGGATACAGCAGATAAACAGGAGAAAAGGTTAATAAAAGAAAAATGGCAGTTCACCCCTACCAAACAATTTGCTATTCTTAAACAACGAAAAATACGATACAATCTTACAGAAAAACACTATAGCACCAAGGCTACTAAAGACACGCTAAATACTAAGTTTACACTAAGGTTTGGAGGCCGAGGACAGAATGAGCTGCTGTCAGTTAGCTGTCACGGGACTGCTGGGCATCAGAGCATTTTAAACTGCCGAGATGATGAATGGACCAATCAGCAGCCGACACAGCCCAGACCGAACCCACACCTCCAGCCAATCAGAGAGCGAGCACCTAAATAGGAGAATCAAAGATCCACACACACAGAACACTCACTCTCACACAAAGATCCTCACCAAATAGAGACACTCACTCTGACACTGAATACAAATACATTTCCATATACGGCCAGGGCCGTAACACCCCCCTTCCTAAAAATCAAACATTTCCCCCAAAATGTTTGATAATCAGGAACATTTAATGAACACGAGAGAGCGCATCAGCAAACACATTTTCTGTCCCTTTCTTGTGACGAATCTCTAGTTTGAAGTCTTGTACAAGCAACGACCACCTCATCAGTCTCTGATTTGAGTTTTTCATCTGCGCCAAAAAAACGAGGGGATTGTGATCGGTGTACACAACAACGGGCAGCGAACTCGAACCAACATAAACCTCAAAATGCTGCAGCGCAAACAGCAGGGAGAGGGCTTCTTGCTCAATTGTACTATACTTTACCTGATGCTTACTAAACTTCTTTGAGAAGTAGCAAATGGGGTGGTCAATGCCCCGCTCATCCTCCTGCAGCAGCACCGCCCCGGCACCACTGGCACTGGCATCCACCTCCAGCTTGAAGGGACGCGCAAAGTCAGGAGCCCCCAGGACGGGTGTGCTACAGAGAAGAGCTTTGGCAGACTCAAAAGCGTGCTGACATGCAGGCGACCACACAAAGGCTTTCGTGGCACTAGTCAAAGTAGTAAGGGGAGCAACAACATCTGCAAAGTTCTTGCAGAAACCACGATAGTAGCCCGCCATTCCAAGGAAACAACGGAGCTCACGGCGGGTTTGCGGCACGGGGTAATCCAGGATGGCCTGGACTTTAACAGCGAGCGGGCGCACCTGACCCTGGCCGACCTGTTTTCCTAAATAGGTAACAGTGGCTTTACCAAATTCACATTTGGCCAGATTCAAAGTGAGGGAAGCTTTCTTCAACCTCTCAAAAATCACACGAAGGGTTTTAATGTGCTCAGACCAAGTGCTTGAGTGTGCCACAATGTCATCAAGATACACTTCACAGTTCTGAACACCAGCTAAGACTATGTGCATAAGGCGTTGGAATGTAGCGGGTGCGTTTCTGAGACCAAACGGCATCGGGGGTGACGAAAGCAGAAATCTCAGACGCACGAGGAGTCAAAGGGACTTGCCAATAGCCCTTTAACATGTCAAGTTTGGTGACAAACTTAGCCGAACCAACTCTGTCAACACAATCCTCCATTCGGGGCAGAGGATACGAGTCAGATTTTGTTACTCCATTTACCTTCCTGAAATCTGTGCAAAACCGCGGCGTTTTATCCGGTTTGGGCACGAGCAGACACGGGGAGCTCCACGCACTGGAACTGGGAACAGCTAAACCATTTTCTAGCAGATAACTAACCTCCTGCTGGAGGAGTGCCCTTTTAGTAGGGTTAACGCGGTAAGCGTGCTGTTTAATCGGGGAACCATCACCAACATCAATGTCATGTGAGAGGACAGTGGTGCGGGACGGAGTGTCTGAAAACAGAGTGAGATTATCCCTTATTAAACACTTGACATCTTCCCGAGCCGAATTATCCAAATGATGCAGATGCGACTTTAAATTTTTCAGAATCTCTGAGTTTTGGAGACGAGGACAATGTTCAAAACTGTTAAAGCGCAAACCATCACTTTCAGGACAATACTGAGAAGGAGGAACAGGCGCAGCAGTGAGAACAGCAGAGGGCGCAGCGGCGGAGGACGCAGCAGCGGCGGAGGACGCAGCGGCGGCGGAGGGCGCAGCGGCAGAGGACGCAGCAGCGGCGGCGGTTGACGCAGCAGCGGCGGAGGGCGCAGCGGGGGACGAAGGAGCAACTACGCCACCATCGCGAACAAAATATGGCTTCAACATATTAATATGACATACCCGGGACTTTCTCCTTCTATTGGGGGTACCGATAACATAGTCAGTTTCACTTAGTTTATTTTCAACAACATATGGACCACAGAACTTTGCCTGAAGGGCAGCACCAGGGATTGGAAGGAGAGACAACACTTTGTCACCAACTCGAAACTCTCTCTTCACAGACTTTTTATCGAAGTTCTTTTTCATTTTTTTCTGAGATGCAGAAAGGGCGCTGTGCGCGGCGTCACAGGCCTTATGCAAACGCTCTCGGAAGGAGCTCACATAGTCCAACACATTTTGGTTGGAGCTAACAGAGTCGGAAAGGTACTTTTCTCTAAGCAACCTCAAAGGACCACGCACGGTGTGTCCAAAAACTAGCTCCGCGGGACTAAAACCGGTGGATTCCTGTACACTTTCTCGTGCAGCCAAAAGGAGCAGGGGTAACCCGTCATCCCACTCTTTTCCTGTCTCGAGACAGTATTTTTTTAGCATTGATTTTAACGTTTGGTGGAAACGTTCAAGCGCGCCCTGAGACTGTGGGTGGTACGCACTGGATTTCTGATGTTTTATGGACAGCGAGGATATGACCTGGGCGAAAAGTTTGGAAGTAAAATTTGAACCATGGTCTGTCTGAATGGATTTTGGCAAGCCAAAAATGGAAAAAAACTGTATGAGGGCTTTCACAACGGCTTTGGTGTTGAGCGTGCGCAACGGGATAGCCTCGGGATATCGCGTGGCAGCACACATCAACGTCAGAAGATACTGATGTCCTGACTTTGTTTTGGGGAGCAGCCCAACGCAGTCGAGGACTACATGTCCAAATGGTTCACCGATTACTGGGATTGGTTACAGCGGAGCAGGGGGAATAACCTGGTTCGGTTTTCCGCAGACCTGACAGATGTGACAGGAACGGTACTTTCTAACATCGGATTTTAAACCTGGCCAAAAGAAGTAACGGAGGATGCGATGGTAAGTCTTTTTTATTCCTAAATGACCAGCAAAACTATCATGTGCCAGGCTAAGGACTTGTGAACGAAATTTCTCCGGCACCACTACCTGTTGGAATGAGTTCCAACCTAAATCTCCGGATGAGGGAGGATACCAGTTGCGCATTAACACGCCGTCACCAAAACTGTACACACAGGGACTCTTAGCGTTTGATTTTGACACAGACGATAGGCATGTAACCATAGACGGGTCGGTCTGTTGCGCATGAATAAACTCAGCCCTATCCACCTCAAAAGACAGGTTGGCCTCAACAGGTAACAAGTTATCAAAGACTTTTTCCTCGGATTTTTCTGAAAGTGGTTCTGTTTTCTCAGGACCATCTTCAGAACACATGAAAGACTCAGATAAATCCGTTACCCCATCAAATTTACGCGCTTGGGCGCGCGTAACCACACAAGCTGGGAACACAGAGGACAGAGTGACAGCAGCGGGAACCGAAACACACGAGTCGGCAACGGGGTTTTCAACCACCTCGGGAGACGGAAAAACTTATTTTCCTGCCAGATCATTTCCCAGTATCAGGGCTACACCGTGTACTGGTAAACGCACACGAAGTCCAACCTTCACAGGGCCAGATACGAAAGGAGAGCGCAGAAAGACATTGTGCAAAGGAGCTCTCAAAAAGCTCATTTTAACACCCCAAAAGAGGGCATCTGAACCGCAAAATGAGTCATTCGAAAAAGGCAAAACACCCTGGAGCAGACGAGACTGGTTTGCTCCAGTGTCGCGCAAAATAACGATTGGCACCTGATCTTTTTCTTCCCCCGTCAGAGAGACTGAGCCATGTGAAATGAAAGGCCGGTAACTCTCATCAAAGTCAGGCTTACCCGCATCTGCTGTGTGCGGAGTTGGCACCGTAGACACAGACTGGACAAAACCAACACTTTTGGGACTTCTAGGGCCCTTGTACCGCTCTTTCTTTTGGAGCGCAGGACACACCGCAATGAGGTGACCTGCTTCACGGCAATAGAAACATTCACGGCTTTCAGAAGAAACAGGAAAAGCACGGCGTGGGCTTTTGGGTGAAACAAATTGATTTCTTTCTGAACTGGCGTACGGCACGTTTTCACGACGCACAGAAGGAAAAACAGCTCGGTGCGTTAATACAAATTCATCCGCTCGCACCGCAGCTTTGGACAAAGTTTCCACCTTCTGTTCATTTAAATACACAACAATTTTCTCTGGAAGACATTTTTTAAATTCTTCCATCAACATCAGTTCACGGATTTGTACGAAGTTTTCCACTTTGCTCGCTGCGCACCACTTGTCGAATAACACAGTTTTCTCTCTTGCAAACTCCACATGTGTTTGGTTGGCAGATTTCTCACTTGTCCTGAATTTCTGTCGATATGCCTCAGGCACTAGCTCATAGGCACGCATGACTGTGGCTTTAACAATATCATAATCCAAGCTCTCTTCAATCGACAAACTTGTACACACTTCCTGGGCTTTTCCCACTAATTTACACTGCAGTAACAAACTCCACACATTTTTTGGCCACCTTAAAGTTGCAGCAATGCGCTCAAAAGCATTGAAATACGAGTCCACTTCACTCTCCCTAAAAGGAGGAACTAAGGCAATGTGCCTGCTTACATCAAATTGGTCAGAAGAAGCAGTGGGGGAATGTACACTAAAAGGAGTAGAGGTTAAGTGCACAGAGGATCTTTCCAACTCAAGCGCCCTTATTTTGAGGTGCATAAGCTCAACCTCACGGATCTTGGTTTCTAGGTCCACCTCTTTAAGGCGTAGCGCTAGTTTAAAATCCTCCGTATCTACCCCAGCCTGTAACAGACTCAATGGGTCTATGCTCCCAGCCTGAGCTACAGTCGGGGCCTCCGCTCCCACATTCACCTGGCTACTGAGGGCCTGGGTGACAGTAGCAGCCACCGCTCCTACTCCCACATGTAAACCCTCAGGGGCAAGACCAGTCTGAGGCCTTAATTTAGTGACCACACCCTTTTCCACCAACTTCTCTGAAAGTATCCCTTTAATCTCGGCCTTACGGGCATTTAAAGGGACATAGATATCAAAAAAACTTGCGATCAGAATTAAATCTGCTTTTGTGCATCGGTCCAACTTTTCAAGGGTGGGACTTGTTGCAAAGTCATCCATTTCAAATTCCATTTTTTTAACTGTAGGCCTACCCCTACACACAGAGAAAAAACTGCCAACCAACAGCAAGAAAGAAACTACTCACTGATCAAATGAACACTGCAAGCCCGAAAAAAAGGACGGACGAGCCCCCAATTTATGTTACGCCCCTGTCTGGGGGGGTCGGAGCGCAACATAAATATAAAAAGGATATCCCCTCCCCGGTCCCCAAACCACAAGCTCAGGACTAGATGTTTGAGTATAGTAACAAGATTTATTACTAACTCAAGTTTTAACAAGCAATACAATTAAACAATATAACTCAAGGTGAACAAATGCCAAAACAACTAACAAAATCTATCTTTTAAATACCCTGACTAACCTTCAACAAAATAATCAAACAAACAAAAATACAGTTACTAAATCTGGCTCCCTAGGATACAGCAGATAAACAGGAGAAAAGGTTAATAAAAGAAAAATGGCAGTTCACCCCTACCAAACAATTTGCTATTCTTAAACAACGAAAAATACGATACAATCTTACAGAAAAACACTATAGCACCAAGGCTACCAAAGACACGCTAAATACTAAGTTTCCACTAAGGTTTGGAGGCCGAGGACAGAATGAGCTGCTGTCAGTTAGCTGTCACCGGACTGCTGGGCACCAGAGCTTTTTAAACTGCCGAGATGATGGAGGAACCAATCAGCAGCCGACACAGCCCAGACCGAACCCACACCTCCAGCCAATCAGAGAGCGAGCACCTAAATAGGAGAATCAAAGATCCACACACACAGAACACTCACTCTCACACAAAACACAGTCACACAAAGATCCTCACCAAATAGAGACACTCACTCTGACACTGAAGACAAATACATTTCCATATACGGCCAGGGCCGTAACACCCCCCTTCCTAAAAATCAAACATTTCCCCCAAAATGTTTGATAATCAGGAACATTTAATGAACACGAGAGAGCGCATCAGCCAACAGATTTTCTGTACCTTTCTTGTGACGAATCTCTAGGTTGAAGTCTTGCACAAGCAACGACCACCTCATCAGTCTCTGATTTGAGTTTTTCATCTGCGCCAAAAAAACGAGGGGGTTGTGATCGGTGGACACAACAACGGGCAGCGAACTCAAACCAACATAAACCTCAAAATGCTGCAGCGCAAACAGCAGGGAGAGGGCTTCTTGCTCAATTGTACTATACTTTACCTGATGCTTACTAAACTTCTTTGAGAAGTAGCAAATGGGGTGGTCAATGCCCCGCTCATCCTCCTGCAGCAGCACCGCCCCGGCACCACTGGCACTGGCATCCACCTCCAGCTTGAAGGGACGCGCAAAGTCAGGAGCCCCCAGGACGGGTGTGCTACAGAGAAGAGCTTTGGCAGACTCAAAAGCGTGCTGACATGCAGGCGACCGCACAAAGGCTTTCGTGGCACTAGTCAAAGTAGTAAGGGGAGCAACAACATCTGCAAAGTTCTTGCAGAAACCACGATAGTAGCCCGCCATTCCAAGGAAACAACGGAGCTCACGGCGGGTTTGCGGCACGGGGTAATCCAGGATGGCCTGGACTTTAACAGCGAGCGGGCGCACCTGACCCTGGCCGACCTGTTTTCCTAAATAGGTAATAGTGGCTTTACCAAATTCACATTTGGCCAGATTCAAAGTGAGGGAAGCTTTCTTCAACCTCTCAAAAATCACACGAAGGGTTTTAATGTGCTCAGACCAAGTGCTTGAGTGTGCCACAATGTCATCAAGATACACTTCACAGTTCCGAACACCAGCTAAGACTATGTGCATAAGGCGTTGGAATGTAGCGGGTGCGTTTCTGAGACCAAACGGCATAACGGTGTACTGTAACAGGTTATCGGGGGTGACGAAAGCAGAAATCTCAGACGCACGAGGAGTCAAAGGGACTTGCCAATAGCCCTTTAACATGTCAAGTTTGGTGACAAACTTAGCCGAACCAACTCTGTCAACACAATCCTCCATTCGGGGCAGAGGATACGAGTCAGATTTTGTTACTCCATTTACCTTCCTGAAATCTGTGCAAAACCGCGGAGTTTTATCCGGTTTGGGCACGAGCAGACACGGGGAGCTCCACGCACTGGAACTGGGAACAGCTAAACCATTTTCTAGCAGATAACTAACCTCCTGCTGGAGGAGTGCCCTTTTAGTAGGGTTAACGCGGTAAGCGTGCTGTTTAATCGGGGAACCATCACCAACATCAATGTCATGTGAGAGGACAGTGGTGCGGGACGGAGTGTCTGAAAACAGAGTGAGATTATCCCTTATTAAACACTTGACATCTTCCCGAGCCGAATTATCCAAATGATGCAGATGCGACTTTAAATTTTTCAGAATCTCTGAGTTTTGGAGATGAGGACAATGTTCAAAACTGTTAAAGCGCAAACCATCACTTTCAGGACAATACTGAGAAGGAGGAACAGGCGCAACAGTGAGAACAGCAGAGGGCGCAGCGGCGGAGGACGACGCAGCAGCGGCGGAGGGCGCAGCGGGGGACGAAGGAGCAACTACACCACCATTGCGAACAAAATATGGCTTCAACATATTAATGTGACATACCCGGGACTTTCTCCTTCTATCGGGGGTACCGATAACATAGTCAGTTTCACTTAGTTTACTTTCAACAACATACGGACCACAGAACTTTGCCTGAAGGGCAGCACCAGGGATTGGAAGGAGAGACAACACTTTGTCACCAACTCGAAACTCTCTCTTCACAGACTTTTTATCGAAGTTCTTTCTCATCTTTTTCTGAGATGCGGAAAAGGCGCTGTGCGCAGCGTCACAGGCCTTATGCAAACGCTCTCGGAAGGAGCTCACATAGTCCAACACATTTTGGTTGGAGCTAACAGAGTCGGAAAGATACTTTTCTCTAAGCAACCTCAAAGGACCACGCACGGTGTGTCCAAAAACTAGCTCCGCGGGCCTAAAACCGGTGGATTCCTGTACACTTTCTCGTGCAGCCAAAAGGAGCAGGGGTAACCCGTCATCCCACTCTTTTCCTGTCTCGAGACAGTATTTTTTTAGCATTGATTTTAACGTTTGGTGGAAACGTTCAAGCGCGCCCTGAGACTGTGGGTGGTACGCGCTGGATTTCTGATGTTTTATGGACAGCGAGGATATGACCTGGGCGAAAAGTTTGGAAGTAAAATTTGAACCTTGGTCTGTCTGAATGGATTTTGGCAAGCCAAAAATGGAAAAAAAACTGTATGAGGGCTTTCACAACGGCTTTGGTTTTGAGCGTGCGCAACGGGATAGCCTCGGGATATCGCGTGGCAGCACACATCAACGTCAGAAGATACTGATGTCCTGACTTTGTTTTGGGGAGCGGCCCAACACAGTCGAGGACTACATGTCCAAATGGTTCACCGATTACTGGGATTGGTTGCAGCGGCGCAGGGGGAATAACCTGGTTCGGTTTTCCGCAGACCTGACAGATGTGACAGGAACGGCAGTACTTTCTTACATCTGATTTTAAACCTGGCCAAAAGAAGTAACGGAGGATGCGATGGTAAGTCTTTTTTATTCCTAAATGACCAGCAAAACTATCATGTGCCAGGCTAAGAACTTGTGAACGAAATTTCTCCGGCACCACTACCTGTTGGAATGCGTTCCAACCTAAATCTCCGGATGAGGGAGGATACCAGTTGCGCATTAACACGCCGTCACCAAAACTGTACACACAGGGACTCTTAGCGTTTGATTTTGACACAGACGATAGGCATGTAACCAGAGACGGGTCGGTCTGTTGCGCATGAATAAACTCAGCCCTATCCACCTCAAAAGACAGGTTGGCCTCAACAGGTAACAAGTTATCAAAGACTTTTTCCTCGGATTTTTCTGAAAGTGGTTCTGTTTTTTCAGGACCATCTTCAGAACACATGAAAGACTCAGATAAATCCGTTACCCCATCAAATTTACGCGCTTGGGCGTGCGTAACCACACAAGCTGGGAACACAGAGGACAGAGTGACAGCAGCGGGAACCGAAACACACGAGTCGGCAACGGGGTTTTCAACCACCTCGGGAGACGGAAAAACTTATTTTCCTGCCAGATCATTTCCCAGTATCAGGGCTACACCGTGTACTGGTAAACGCACACGAAGTCCAACCTTCACAGGGCCAGATACGAAAGGAGAGCGCAGAAAGACATTGTGCAAAGGAGCTCTCAAAAAGCTCATTTTAACACCCCAAAAGAGGGCATCTGAACCGCAAAATGAGTCATTCGAAAAAGGCAAAACACCCTGGAGCAGACGAGACTGGTTTGCTCCAGTGTCGCGCAAAATAACGATTGGCACCTGATCTTTTTCTTCCCCCGTCAGAGAGACTGAGCCATGTGAAATGAAAGGCCGGTAACTCTCATCAAAGTCAGGCTTACCCGCATCTGCTGTGTGCGGAGTTGGCACCGTAGACACAGACTGGACAAAACCAACACTTTTGGGACTTCTAGGGCCCTTGTACCGCTCTTTCTTTTGGAGCGCAGGACACACCGCAATGAGGTGACCTGCTTCACGGCAATAGAAACATTCACGGCTTTCAGAAGAAACAGGAAAAGCACGGCGTGGGCTTTTGGGTGAAACAAATTGATTTCTTTCTGAACTGGCGTACGGCACGTTTTCACGACGCACAGAAGGAAAAACAGCTCGGTGCGTTAATACAAATTCATCCGCTCGCACCGCAGCTTTGGACAAAGTTTCCACCTTCTGTTCATTTAAATACACAACAATTTTCTCTGGAAGACATTTTTTAAATTCTTCCATCAACATCAGTTCACGGATTTGTACGAAGTTTTCCACTTTGCTCGCTGCGCACCACTTGTCGAATAACACAGTTTTCTCTCTTGCAAACTCCACATGTGTTTGGTTGGCAGATTTCTCACTTGTCCTGAATTTCTGTCGATATGCCTCAGGCACTAGCTCATAGGCACGCATGACTGTGGCTTTAACAATATCATAATCCAAGCTCTCTTCAATCGACAAACTTGCACACACTTCCTGGGCTTTTCCCACTAATTTACACTGCAGTAACAAACTCCACACATTTTTTGGCCACCTTAAAGTTGCAGCAATGCGCTCAAAAGCATTGAAATACGAGTCCACTTCACTCTCCCTAAAAGGAGGAACTAAGGCAATGTGCCTGCTTACATCGAATTGGTCAGAAGAAGCAGTGGGGGAATGTACACTAAAAGGAGTAGATGTTAAGTGCACAGAGGATCTTTCCAACTCAAGCGCCCTTATTTTTAGGTGCATAAGCTCAACCTCACGGAACTTGGTTTCTAGGTCCACCTCTTTAAGGCGTAACGCTAGTTTAAAATCCTCCGTATCTACCCCAGCCTGTAACAGACTCAATGGGTCTATGCTCCCAGCCTGAGCTACAGTCGGGGCCTCCGCTCCCACATTCACCTGGCTGCTGAGGGCCTGGGTGACAGTGGCAGCCACCGCTCCTACTCCCACATGTAAACCCTCAGGGGCAAGACCAGTCTGAGGCCTTAATTTAGTGACCACGCCCTTTTCCACCAACGTCTCTGAAAGTATCCCTTTAATCTCGGCCTTACGGGCATTTAAAGGGACATAGATATCAAAAAAACTTGCGATCAGAATTAAATCTGCTTTTGTGCATCGGTCCAACTTTTCAAGGGTGGGACTTTTTGCAAAGTTATCCATTTCAAATTCCATTTTTTTAACTGTAGGCCCACCCCTACACACAGAGAAAAAACTGCCAACCAAAAGCAAGAAAGAAACTACTTACCGACCAAATGAGCACTGCAAGCCCGAAAAAAAGGACGGACGAGCCCCCAATTTATGTTACGCCCCTGTCTAGGGGGGTCGGAGCGCAACATAAATATAAAAAGGATATTCCCTCCCCGGTCCCCAAACCACAAGCTCAGGACTAGATGTTTGAGTATAGTAACAAGATTTATTACTAACTCAAGTTTTAACAAGCAATACAATTAAACAATATAACTCAAGGTGAACAAAGGCCAAAACAACAAACAAAATCTATCTTTTAAATACCCTTACTAACCTTCAACAAAATAATCAAACAAACAAAAATACAGTTACTAAATCTGGCTCCCTAGGATACAGCAGATAAACAGAAGAAAAGGTTAATAAAAAGAAAAATGGCAGTTCACCCCTACCAAACAATTTGCTATTCTTAAACAACGAAAAATACATACAATCTTACAGAAAAACACTATAGCACCAAGGCTACTAAAGACACGCTAAATACTAAGTTTACACTAAGGTTTGGAGGCCGAGGACAGAATGCGCTGCTGTCAGTTAGCTGTCACCGGACTGCTGGGCACCAGAGCATTTTAAACTGCCGAGATGATGAATGGACCAATCAGCAGCCGACACAGCCCAGACCGAACCCACACCTCCAGCCAATCAGAGAGCGAGCACCTAAATAGGAGAATCAAAGATCCACACACACAGAACACTCACTCTCACACAAAACACAGTCACACAAAGATCCTCACCAAATAGAGACACTCACTCTGACACTGAATACAAATACATTTCCATATACGGCCAGGGCCGTAACAGAAAAGCTCTTTAATTTACCATAATACAGAGTATAGTAGTTTTAAACTTAAATTGTACATATTGTACATATTACATCTATTTATTGTACACTACATTTTTTATTGACTGACAGTACACACCATGTTCATTCACTATGTATATTCTGTATCCCTATTTATTGTTTTTATAATTCTTGTACACCTGTACCTGTTTTCGCTTTGCTGCTTTGACACCTGAATTTCCCCATGGGGATTATAAAGGTTCATCGTATCTTATCTTATCTTATCTTATCTTATCTTATCTTAGTATAGCCTATATTTTGAATAAGATATGTATTAATATGGACATGGTGCCTTTTTGTTAATTATTTTACCATGTTTCAAAATTCAACATGATTTAATTAATCAGACTTTTGTCATTTTGCCCAGTATAATCTCTGTTGCTGTAACTGATTATAACATTTTAACTCGTTCTGCTTTCTGGCAGTTCAGCCTTATGTGAGTTAAAGCTGCAGTGCGTAGAATTAGAGCAAAAGTTATTTTTTATAAAACACATTAATCTTCTTATGGAATTATTTACTTGATTCTAAAGCAAAAACATACATTACTATGTACGTAGTCATTGCTAA
Source organism: Sebastolobus alascanus (assembly GCA_916701645.2). NCBI lineage: Eukaryota > Metazoa > Chordata > Actinopteri > Perciformes > Sebastidae > Sebastolobus > Sebastolobus alascanus. The sequence goes on from CAKAOJ020000128.1 coordinate 1,577,407, forward strand.
CACACAGAAAAGATCTGTGTAATAAAAACATTATGAGCTGCAGTCTGTTTGGCTTTGAACCTTTATGACATTTAAACATAACTTTATGTCACCATAGTTTTCGGTTCACTATGACATTGGCACGCTTACTTGACCACTCCTCTTTAGACCACAATAAAATCCCAGGGAAAACACTGGATCTGATATCATCTACATAATAGACTCATTTGTATTTTGTGTCTAAAGTCTATTATTATATTTCCTTTTAATCCCTTTATTTGCTTTTCCATAAAAAAATTTACAACTAGTGTGAAATGTGTTGTATAATATTTCATATAAACTGTCACCTTTAGTCTTATAGTCTACTCTCTATCATTTGGGTTGCATTATTATTCTTTGAGATAAAGTTATTAACACGGATTTGGCTTTGAGGGTGTATGCAGAGAGTTTGTTTGAACCCAGTGTTTCTTTGTAGGAAAACTATAAGTACATTTTACTTTAATCCTTGTGACTTAAAGCCGCAGTAGGTAGAAATGGAACAAATATGATTTAAAAAAGTTATTTTTATAAAACGGTCACTATATCCTGACAGTAGTGCATGAGACAGCTAATCTGAAAAACAATCATGTTCCTCTGTGTCCTCCGGTGCTCCTAACGGCATCTGCAAGATTTCACAGACCGGAGGATAACAACCAATCAGAGCTGAGCTGGAGCCTGCCGTCTCTGAGCAGCTGTCAATCACTCGCGAACTCTGATCAAATGGTCAAACTAGGCAACGCTGATCAAATATGAATCAATATTCTGTTACTGTAATGCCTATTTCGCATAAAATGTTTTCAGAATCATCTTGTAGTGTACTGTTTAGCTGTAAAATGAGAAAGTTTGTGACCTGGCAGCCATTTTGAGATCAGTTGAGGAAATACCAAGCACCGCCCACCAGCCGGAGCACAGCCAATAGGAACGCTCTCTCTCTCTGAAATGACCTGTTATTGGCCAATGTCTCCCGTCACGGGCTAGATGTTTTAAACCCTGAAAACAGAGCCATGAGGAGGAGCAGAAGTCTAGTTTTCTGTCAGAACACTTGAATTACAATATGCTGAAAGGTTATTATGGGATTTTTGCCCAATGATGCCAAAAACATTCTTCTACTGAAGCTTTAATGCCTGTTTGACATTTCAATGATTGTTTCAGTGTTAAAAGGATCTGACTATATGTTTTTATACACAGTTCACACAGTCTCAGCTGCAAATCTGTTTAACTGAAATATCACAATGCAGTAAAAAAAATATATATATTCTGTGATTCTTGCTTTATCACAAACTATTTCCACATTTTTTGGGAATATTTTCTTCCTCAGTTAGTTGATATGCAGCAGTAAAAGTACACTGAATTGTTGCTATAAATGCACAGTCAGATCTTAAGCCCCAGCGAACGTGTCTGAAACTTTTTCTTGGTCATAAATTTTTGTTCTCAGGGTAACTGAGTTCATATGTTTTAGCAGATTACCATGAGCAGGCGAGGCTGGCTGTCTGCGGCCGCTGTTCAAATTCTCTTACAGGCTGCATAAAAACATGTCATTTGTATTTCAACAATGCCTCAAGAGCTGCAGCCATCAGAGGAAGTCAGTGATACAAAGCAATAGTACGAGACGGTAAAACTTCCAGATTGTTGTCATTTGACTAGCCTGTATGTACATGTCCTGTATCATTTTGTTAGACTTACATTTACTTTTATAAGTAGTGTAAATAAACAGCACACTGTGCAAACCTGCTACTTATTTCTGTTTATGAGACCATATCATACTACACCCTGCACATTCATCAAAGGCTGAATTATTGAAGTTATTCCTACCTTTGATTTTAAATGTTAAGAAATTCAACATAAAGCGCGCCTCAAAAGCCATACATGTGCTATAGAAAACAATCCACAGATCTGCACATTTTAGTGCACACATTTCTTCTTTTTGTCCGACGATATGGACAAGTTATTCCTCGTATTTATAGCTCAATCCCTTGTAATTTCGGAGGCTTTAACAGTCTGCAACAAAAAGCTGGAGCTTACACACATGCAACCAAGCAGAGGCTTGACATTTCAACACAATTGATGCTGAAGTGGAGACTATTCATAATAAAATCTGATAATACACTGATTAAAAAAAAAAGGTCTGCTCAGGGAAATAAAACAGGAGAACATACTGTTCCCTCGGGATAAATAAAGTTACTATCTATCTATCTACCTATCTATCTAAAATGCAAGCTGTCTAACAGAGAGAGACTTTTGAAGTGAGGCAGAGTAGAAAGTTAATGTAACACAAATGTACACACACACACACACACATGCAGGGGTGTCATATGTCCTTATCAAAGAAGCATTGTGGAGGAATTCAGGCTAGGTACGCTCAGCGAGGAGGAAGTTTCTCAGTGTTTTTTGTTGGAAATTGAAACTGTCCTGAAAGTGTCTAGAGCAACTCTGCTTCACCCACCTCACTTTGGTCCAGGCTATATCAAGGATGTCCAATCAGATGTGGGAACCTCCCACTGGAGCCGTGTGCTCGGTCACAGGGAGCCCCAGGTTTTCATTTGCATCAAGACATTCCTGCTCTCCCTCATTGAACT